>QEPC01000117.1:342612-392827 GCA_003113815.1 Sphenodon punctatus | reverse complement strand
GGACGGCTCCTGCGGTCTGCCGGGGGTGCCCTCTTGGAGGTCCCCCGTGTTAAGCGGGGGGCCACGATGGAGAGGGCATTCTCGGTGGTGGGGCCGCGGCTGTGGAACTCCCTTCCGGAGGAAGCTCGCCTGGCCCCAAGCCTTTTAACGTTTTGGCGGAACTGTAAGACCTGGCTGTTTGCCCAGGCCTTTGGGGGAGGGTAGGGAGGGTTTTTTAATCCCCTACCCTTTGTTTTCTAAGCCCTGTTAATATTTATATTGAAGTTTTGACTGTTTTATTAGAATTTTAATGTATTTTACTGTTTTTAATTGTTTTATGCTGTGAGCCGCCCCGGGCTGCGTTGCAGGAGGGGCGGGATATAAATGTGTTTAATAAATAAATTTAATAAATATGAGGGTAGCAAAGAAAACCTTCTTTTCTGCCCACATAGTCACAGCTTAGGTTCTCAAAACAACTCTGTCGCAATTGTTCAGCTTCAGCACTGGTCTGGCGCCACTGTCACTCTAACCGCCTCCTTTCCTGCTTCATCAAGTACAGGTCGTCCATAAACCACGGGGGCCTGTGCTGAAGTGCCACAAGGTCATTGAGTGTATGGCCATCAAGGTCAGAAGGCACATCCCCCAGAGCATTCCAGAACCGAACCGGTTCCATAAGTCTCTGGGGGCGAACCAAACTAATAGGTTCCACACCCTGCCGGGGGCAGACATGTTCCAAGAGAATGGCCCGCAGGAGATAATGAACTGTTGATGACAAGGGCATAGATGACACCTCCCCCACTACCAGATCCACCGCCTCAAGGCCAGTGCAGAATACCAAGTCCAGAGTGTGCCCTCCCTCGTGAGTCAGGCCAAATACCTTTTGGGACAAGCCCATGGTTGCCACGGTGACCATGAACTCCTGCTCTGCCCCTCTAACACTGGTGTCAGTGTGAATGTTGAAGTCCTCCAGTCGCGGAGAGCGCAATACCACTTTCGACACCGGATTGGCTAAAACAGGCAGGAATGCTGCTGTGCAGGCGGGTACATGGTAGACAAGCAGCACCCCTAATTTATCTCCACACACCAAATCAAATATGAGGTGAAGGCCCTCCATATAGGATGGAGTCTGCACTGGATATCTCCGTAAGATATCCAGTTTACCTACAAGGCTCTTCATGGCTTTGCTCCCCCCACCCCTATCTCTCAGCAGTCATTTCCTGCTACAGTCCTGTCCAGGAGCTCCACTCCTCCTCTGACACCACCCTCGCCTGCTCATGGCTCTCCTGCTCCTCAAAATGCATCCGCCCCTTTTTCCCTTGCAGCCCCGCCATGCCTGGAACTCCCTCCCTGAACACATTCGCTCGGCTTCCTCCCTCCAAATCTTTAAATCCCTCCTCAAAACCCACCTCTTCCAACAAGCTTCCTCTGGCTCCTTGTTCCCCTTGCCCCCTTGCCGACTTATACTGAATCATCGTATCTTGTGTGTAACATTAAATGAGTAACTACACCTTTGTAGCTAAGCCAAGCACGTGCACCTGAGACTTCATGATTTCGTGTATGTATCCTTGTCTCTTTCTCTGTTTCCCTCCCCCTTTGTATTCTCTCCCCCACCCCCTGTCTCTCTTAGATTGTAAGCTTGCTAGGGCAGGGACCGTGTCTCTTTCTTACAATTGCAAAGTGCCAGGTACAATGCTGGTGTTAAATAAATTCTTAATAATAACAATAATAATAATAATAATAATAATTCAGACTCACACACATGCTCTCACTTCTCTCTCACTCACATGCACACACATTCAAACTCAGTCACTACTCACACATACACTTTGGCCAGGCTGGCTCAGCCTAGCTAGTCCCTCCCAAGTTGCAAAGGAGAAACAAACTTTCTGCATTGGCAGCAGCACTCACTTCACAGAGATCAGCTGCTCCCAACTTTGCTCGCTCTCTCCCTCTTCAAAAAGAATCAGAGGCAACTTTGCTCTTGAGTTAAAACACAAGAATTGGTTCTCAAGAAGCGTCTGTGCAAGCATGCTGCTGCCTCTGGGGTTTGTGTTAAAATACAGACCCTTTTGCATGAGGGTGTGGGGAGAGAGAATTCCTCCCCAAAGTCCGCTTTCTCGCAGTCCCAAAGCAAACCCTTCCCTCTGCATATGGGGGGAAAGAGTGAGAGAGAGACATGATCTGTCTCTATACGTCTTCTAAAGCAAGGTTCAGGTCCGGGGCTTCCGGAAAGTTTGGTCCACAGCCCCCCCCTGCTCATGTGCCTGCTGCTGCTGCCTGCCATGACCTTCTGCTGTTTGGAAGTCCTGCTGTGTTCCTCCATGCCACACACATGCGCATGTCGGGACCAGCAGCAATTTCCCGAATCTGACATGCAAGGACTACATTTTCCAGCATGCCAGATTCAGGAAATGGCTTTCCCCACTGTGTGCACACGTACGGAGATGCACAGCAGGAAATTTCAAGCAACTGCTGGCGGGTTGTGCCGTTCAAGTGAGCAATGCTGCAGCAGGTCGCAGGGACACGCAGGCAGGCGGGCAGCGGGGCGGTGAAAGTTCCTCCCCGGCCAGCCCCAACCAGGCTGTTCTGAGGGCAGGGGCTCAGACAGGCAGGGGGGCTGCTCTGGTGTGCTCCACCTAACTTGAAAGTGCTGGAGCAGCGTTACAGCATGCTCCAGCCCAACTACACCCCTGGCCATGTCCCCAACCATATACTCTCCTGCTGCTTGTGCCACTGACGGGTGGGGGAGGTATAGGGAGAGGAGGGGCCTAGCACTCTGCAGTTTCCCTGACACTCTGGCTTTCATTTCCTGCTGCTTCCAGTCATCTCATACTGCTTGTTTTTACACACACCTTAAAGTGCTGGTTTTTCAATCCTCTGGGTTTACAAGTTCACAAGTCAGCTCCTGGATGCATTCTTCATACACACACATGCTGCCCTGAGTCAGCCTGCAGTCCTGGCGCTGGAGATCTCAGTTGTAGAGGAGAGGGGTTGCCATGGAAATGAAGTGAGCATGACTGCCAGGAGCAAAGCAGTTTACCAGGAGAACTTTTACACACACAAGTTCTGGGAGACACCCGGACGTTACAGGATTAGGGTGGCCATACCTCCCCTTTAAAAGATGACACTTATGAAAAATACATGGTGCAGGGCAGCACTGGAACCAATTCAGCTCTGCAACTTGTGTTTTTCATAAGCATCCTCTTTTAAAGGGGAGGTATGGCCACCCTATACATGATCCAGATTTGTAAAACCACAGAGATCAAGGACTTCTTAAATGTGGAAGTTCAAAAAGCTCTGTGTTGAAGATCTGGGTTAGTGATTTAGACACACAGAAAGTTGGGGTTGCAGCAGCAAACATGCAGGAGAAAGGTGTATGTAAAAACACCCACTGTCTCCCACTGCTGTGAGGATCAGGTCCCCACTGCTAGAATTAGTCCTTCTTGCTAGTGCCTGGCTGGTCCCATTTGTCTTTTGTGTTTTTAAGGATTTTTTTCCTGATTTTTTTTTTAACGTCCTCTTTTAAACAAAGTGGTTGAGAATCAATGAGCTAGCTAACATGGCTGTAGAAAAATCCTGCAACCAAACAGAAAAAAAAAATGCTGATACAGTTTGTAAAATATTTATGAATAAATCCAGGTCACGTATTACTGACAGTCAATTGCTTGCAGGTGGCCCTTAGATTGAGAACCCAACCCATCATGCACTGCTTCCTCCTGTTGTAATCAAATGCATTCATCCTGCTTGGAAAGGGAACTCAGTATTTTGTTAAGCAACTTGTTCCACTAAACAACTAATTAGGTTCATATTTTGTCTCGGCAGAAATGAGAACAGGTTGAAGTTCTTGGCAGGGTGTTTGTTTTTCACTCTTCTGCATTTCCTACTATACCAGTATACACGCTGTGGGTTGCCCTTTTGCAATTTCCTTTGCTAAGCTACATAGAAAATATTCAGAAGTGTGGGAGGACTCATCTCTTGACTCCAAGTTTGTTTGTCATTTAACAAATAAGCGTGTCTGTGGCAGGGCTGTGCCACAAGATGGCGCCTCCCATGTGGGACACCAAAAATGGCCACCACAGGAAGTGGAAGTGGTTGGGGGCATGGCTCCAGCTATATAAAGAGAAGAGGAACAGGAAGAAGAGGTAATCTGCTCTGGGCTACTGGCGAGAACACATCTCTTGGAGAGGCTACCAGAGTCTGTTCCTGAGCAGCAGAGAGGACACATCTCTGGAGAAGCTGCCTAGAGGGTTCGTACCTGGAAGGAGGCGTTGAATCTAAGTTAGGCTTGAAGAACCTGGAATACGTGAGTGGGCAAAGAACTAGCCTGGGGTTGTGTGTGGTTTNCTCACACATACACTTTGGCCAGGCTGGCTCAGCCTAGCTAGTCCCTCCCAAGTTGCAAAGGAGAAACAAACTTTCTGCATTGGCAGCAGCACTCACTTCACAGAGATCAGCTGCTCCCAACTTTGCTCGCTCTCTCCCTCTTCAAAAAGAATCAGAGGCAACTTTGCTCTTGAGTTAAAACACAAGAATTGGTTCTCAAGAAGCGTCTGTGCAAGCATGCTGATGCCTCTGGGGTTTGTGTTAAAATACAGACCCTTTTGCATGAGGGTGTGGGGAGAGAGAATTCCTCCCCAAAGTCCGCTTTCTCGCAGTCCCAAAGCAAACCCTTCCCTCTGCATATGGGGGGAAAGAGTGAGAGAGAGACATGATCTGTCTCTATACGTCTTCTAAAGCAAGGTTCAGGTCCGGGGCTTCCGGAAAGTTTGGTCCACAGCCCCCCCCTGCTCATGTGCCTGCTGCTGCTGCCTGCCATGACCTTCTGCTGTTTGGAAGTCCTGCTGTGTTCCTCCATGCCACACACATGCGCATGTCGGGACCAGCAGAAATTTCCCGAATCTGACATGCAAGGACTACATTTTCCAGCATGCCAGATTCAGGAAATGGCTTTCCCCACTGTGTGCACACGTACGGAGATGCACAGCAGGAAATTTCAAGCAACTGCTGGCGGGTTGTGCCGTTCAAGTGAGCAATGCTGCAGCAGGTCGCAGGGACACGCAGGCAGGCGGGCAGCGGGGCGGTGAAAGTTCCTCCCCGGCCAGCCCCAACCAGGCTGTTCTGAGGGCAGGGGCTCAGACAGGCAGGGGGGCTGCTCTGGTGTGCTCCACCTAACTTGAAAGTGCTGGAGCAGCGTTACAGCATGCTCCAGCCCAACTACACCCCTGGCCATGTCCCCAACCATATACTCTCCTGCTGCTTGTGCCACTGACGGGTGGGGGAGGTATAGGGAGAGGAGGGGCCTAGCACTCTGCAGTTTCCCTGACACTCTGGCTTTCATTTCCTGCTGCTTCCAGTCATCTCATACTGCTTGTTTTTACACACACCTTAAAGTGCTGGTTTTTCAATCCTCTGGGTTTACAAGTTCACAAGTCAGCTCCTGGATGCATTCTTCATACACACACATGCTGCCCTGAGTCAGCCTGCAGTCCTGGCGCTGGAGATCTCAGTTGTAGAGGAGAGGGGTTGCCATGGAAATGAAGTGAGCATGACTGCCAGGAGCAAAGCAGTTTACCAGGAGAACTTTTACACACACAAGTTCTGGGAGACACCCGGACGTTACAGGATTAGGGTGGCCATACCTCCCCTTTAAAAGATGACACTTATGAAAAATACATGGTGCAGGGCAGCACTGGAACCAATTCAGCTCTGCAACTTGTGTTTTTCATAAGCATCCTCTTTTAAAGGGGAGGTATGGCCACCCTATACATGATCCAGATTTGTAAAACCACAGAGATCAAGGACTTCTTAAATCTGGAAGTTCAAAAAGCTCGGTGTTGAAGATCTGGGTTAGTGATTTAGACACACAGAAAGTTGGGGTTGCAGCAGCAAACATGCAGGAGAAAGGTGTATGTAAAAACACCCACTGTCTCCCACTGCTGTGAGGATCAGGTCCCCACTGCTAGAATTAGTCCTTCTTGCTAGTGCCTGGCTGGTCCCATTTGTCTTTTGTGTTTTTAAGGATTTTTTTCCTGATTTTTTTTTTAACGTCCTCTTTTAAACAAAGTGGTTGAGAATCAATGAGCTAGCTAACATGGCTGTAGAAAAATCCTGCAACCAAACAGAAAAAAAAAATGCTGATACAGTTTGTAAAATATTTATGAATAAATCCAGGTCACGTATTACTGACAGTCAATTGCTTGCAGGTGGCCCTTAGATTGAGAACCCAACCCATCATGCACTGCTTCCTCCTGTTGTAATCAAATGCATTCATCCTGCTTGGAAAGGGAACTCAGTATTTTGTTAAGCAACTTGTTCCACTAAACAACTAATTAGGTTCATATTTTGTCTCGGCAGAAATGAGAACAGGTTGAAGTTCTTGGCAGGGTGTTTGTTTTTCACTCTTCTGCATTTCCTACTATACCAGTATACACGCTGTGGGTTGCCCTTTTGCAATTTCCTTTGCTAAGCTACATAGAAAATATTCAGAAGTGTGGGAGGACTCATCTCTTGACTCCAAGTTTGTTTGTCATTTAACAAATAAGCGTGTCTGTGGCAGGGCTGTGCCACAAGATGGCGCCTCCCATGTGGGACACCAAAAATGGCCACCACAGGAAGTGGAAGTGGTTGGGGGCATGGCTCCAGCTATATAAAGAGAAGAGGAACAGGAAGAAGAGGTAATCTGCTCTGGGCTACTGGCGAGAACACATCTCTTGGAGAGGCTACCAGAGTCTGTTCCTGAGCAGCAGAGAGGACACATCTCTGGAGAAGCTGCCTAGAGGGTTCGTACCTGGAAGGAGGCGTTGAATCTAAGTTAGGCTTGAAGAACCTGGAATACGTGAGTGGGCAAAGAACTAGCCTGGGGTTGTGTGTGGTTTGCCTAGGTTCTAGCATATGGGCTATGACTTTTGGTGCTTGGCCTGGAACTTTGTGAATAAACTGAGATTTGGATTGCATTCCCTGAGCAGAAACCTTCTTGAGTGTGGATCCTGACAACACGTAGCCCCACGGTAAAGTGGGTCCCTGTTACAGTGTCATTGTAGAAAACCTTGTATTCCAGCTGCTAGAATATTTACGCAACCAAGGTTCTGAGAAGAAATTGCAGAGATGAAAAGCCAGAATTGTTGGGACTGTCAGAGTATGTGTAGCTAGAAAGGCATGAGGCTTGCAAAATCACTGCCTGGGAAGGGGCTTTGCAGGATTGGTCCCTTGGAGAAGCAAGATGAGGTCCAGATGTAATGCTGAGGTCAGAAACCACAGAGTTTCAGAGTTGTTAACAGTAAAAAATAATTTCATTTATATAGCACTCCTTGCCAAATGGTACTGGGTGTGTGTGTCACAAAATGTATACAATTAAGCAAACAGTTTTTAGATTGTTTTTAGGTAAAGGGGGAGGAAACCTACATTAAAGGGAACCAGCAGTGGATCTTCTAAAGACACCTGGAGAATTTTTTTTTAAAAAGTTTTCAGGTGCTCTTTAAAGGTAAGGAAGGAGGAACTGAGATGAATGGAGGGAGGGAGTTCCACAGTCCTGGGGTGCAGCAAGACAGGGGCCAGAGATGATACCAAGGTTCACTGGGGTGTTGGTCATGAGGGCTGAAGCAGGCGTACTGGAGCAGGACTTGGAGCAAGGTAGTGTAATGCAGAGACTGTTTAAAAGCAAACAGTCTTGAATACTGGGAACTACAACTCCCATCAAGCGCTGCTTGCTATATCCTATCAGGGCTGGGGAAAGAGAGGGAACTGCATCTCCCAGCTGGCAATGTGAGAGACCCAGTCAGCCATGTCTGGAGCTTATCTGGTGGGGAGATGAGGTGAGCAAGGCTGGTGGAAGGGAAAGAGCTGAAGGTTTGGAGGGCAAGCTGTGACCCTATTTGAGTAAGCTCTCTGGATAGGGAAAGGAGTAGCAGAACACCCTATAATAGGATATACAAGCAGCAGAGTGGCCCAGGACAAAAGGGGCTACTGATTCTGGTTTCTATCAGTGCCTCGGGTTGGCGGCTCTATCCCAGCACTATCCAGTCTAGTGGGACTGCAGTTCTTTTAAAAGCCCTGCAAGCAGTAGGATACAACTGCACATTCCGCCAGAACATCAAGGAGTGAGCAAGGAAAGCCTGCACTGTTTTCTTTGATTGCTTGACCAATCAGATTATTTATGGCGATTGAAGGGGATCAAAGTCCTGGTGGCTATCTGGGGCAGATATTGGGGCCACAAGACTCTGGTGAAACTGGCTGGGTTTAGAGACCCCTATTTGGGATCCTAACTGAACTGACTACCAGGGAGTGTCAGGAGGTGTCCCCACATTTTCTGAGTGGGAGTGGGAGACAATTTGTAATGTAAGTGGTTGGTTGTTTTTATTCAGATATTATTTCTGTAATATTGAGGCTGCATTTATGTAACTGCTGTTGTGGCAGAAGTTTGTCTTTTTGTTCTGGCGAATGTTATCTAATGTTCCTCTGAAATAAATATTATAGAGAATATTACAGGATCGCCTCTATTAGTTAAGGCATGTGGGAGTCGCAATACAATGGCATCCATTGACTTTAATTGTGTTTTTCTGGCCATTTACTTCCACGTTGGCGAATGGAATTATTGCCAGAGAGTACTGTACCATGTTGGATCTGTGGATGACTGTTTTTAGCCACATAAAAATCATGAGAAGGTTGGACTGGGGTCTGGGGTTCTTTCCACAAACTGAAGGAATGCAAACTGGGGAAACTGGTAGTAGTCCTGCTGGCTGCACATCTTTATCCTTTGAAGAGGGATCTATTAAGGAGGTAGTTGCCACTTGTGGATTATTATTCTTATTAGCATTTATATAGCGCCAGCGATGTACCTGGTGCTTTACAAAGAATAAGATAGACATGGTCCCTGCCTGAGAGCTTACAATCTAAAGACAGGCGGAGGGGAGACAGGGAAGGGGGAACAGAGGGAGAGACAAGGGATGCAACATTCATGAGGAGGCAAGAGCTCAGGTACATGTTCATGGCTTGGTTACAGTAAATTGGGAGTTTGCAGATAACAGGTGGGGATAATCCCAGCTGGGGATGATTAGCAGGCATTAGGAAGGGTGGAGCGGAAGAGGTGAGTTTTGAGGAGGGACTTGAAAGTGTGGAGGGTGGGGGCCAGGCAGATGAGGGCAGGGAGGGCGTTCCAGGCATGTGGGGCAGTGAGACAGAAAGGACACAGGTGGTTGGGGGAGCAGGGGAGGCGTGGGAGGATGAGGGAGGGGATGGAAGAGGAGCGGAGTGCTCGAGCAGGGGTTCGGAGGGAGATCAGGGCAGAGAGGTAGGGGGGAGTGAGGTTGTGAAGGGCTTTGTAAGTGAAGACGAGGAGCTTGTGCAGAATACGTCTGGGAAGAGGGAGCCAGTGGAGAGAGGAGAGACTGCATGCGGTCAAAGCGACAGGCTAGGTGAATGATCCTGGCAGCAGAGTTTTGAACAGAGATAAGGGAAGAAAGATGGGAGCAGGGAAGGCCAGCAAGGAGGTTACAATAGTCGAGGCGTGAGATGACTAGGGTGTGGATGAGAGTTTTGACAGAGGAGACAGACAGAAAAGGGCAGATCTTGGCAATGTTGTGGAGGGAGAAGTGGCAGGATTTGGCAATGGAGTCAATGTAGGGTTTGAAGGTAAGGTGTGAGTCGAAGATGAGGTCCAAGCTGCGAGCTTGGGGAACAGGGAGGATGGAGACCCTGTCAATGTTAGTTGACAGGGAAGAGGGAGAGGAAGGATTGGGAGGGAAGATCAGTTCAGTTTTCGCCATGTTCAGTTTGAGTTGACGTTGAGACATCCAGGCGGAGATATCGGAGAGACAGTTGGTGAGAAGAGCTTGATCAGAGGGGGAGACTCCCATTTTGGAGTCGGAGTCAAACAACAAGAAGTGGCAACTAGAGTGGAAATGAAAAATCTCTGCAAGTGCTATATCTGATGGAAACAGCTTTTTTGCCTTCATTCACATGAGGAGGAAATCTACGGGCATTTTTAGTGACTTTTTGCTGTTTTCTTCCATTTTGGTAATTTCTAGTAATAGTAATGTACAGTATTATTGGTATCTTGGGAAATTTCTGGTATCAGTAATATTGGAAATTATCAGAAACTACCAAAAAGGAGGGAAATTATAGATAATTACAGAAAATGTGAGACTTGGCTGAGAGAAGGGTTTGCCCGTGACCTAGAGCATTTATACTCTTTTTTTCAAAATGCCCAAAGTCCACCAAGAGGGGACGTGCCTCAGGGGGGATGACTCTTCTTGTGAATAAATCTAGGTCTAATGTTTTTACTTTACTCGTATCTCTCCGACCTGAGATTCAGGTTGGTTTCCTTAAATTAGATCAAACAGGGACCCGTTGTTTTCTTTTGTTTAATGTTTATATACCGCCTGTTTGTTCTCCATACTACCAAGAGGATGTATGGGAGACATTGGAAGAGCAGTTACTGGCCATCAAAATCCAATTTCCCCAAGCATATATTGTTTTGGTTGGTGATTTGAATGTTCCTTTGGGGAGGGCTGTTAAGGAAGTGGGTTTTCAGCAGATGGGGGCCGAACTGCACCACAGGGGTGGTCTTCTCTCCAATTTAATGAGGAAGTTTGACCTTGTGGTGCTTGAGCCCTCCCCTGGTGCTAGCGAAGCCAAGGGCTTTACTTTCCTTGGACCGCAGGGATGTAGTGCTATCGATGTGATCCTGGTGAGCGCCCCGGTGATGGAGCAATTCAATAATTTTTCCTTGGTGGTCAGACCGGAGAGTGAGCATGTGGCCCTTATTGCCCAGTTAAAGATTCAGGGGCCCCAATCTGGCCTGGGGACAGGAGGGGAGTTGGGGAAACCCATCTTGAAGCTTTTAAAGCTCTCCCCGATAACAGCGATGAGCCAGATCCAGGACCTCTGTTTCTCAGAGGACCTTATGCAGCAACAGGCTATATTTCTGGAGACCCAGGATAATGAAACCTTGGTCCGGCTATACGAATCTATAGTTCAAAGGGTCCATCAGGCCCTGCGGGACCAGAGAGGAAGGCGAGTGCATGTTCCCAAACAGCCTTGGTATGATGCTGCCTGTAGATCTATGAAGAGGCATCTTAAATCACTCAAGGCTAAATGGGCAAAGGAAATGTGTTTGGATCATTGGATCCAATTTTCATCTTTCAGATCATCCTATACCACATATTTGAAAAGAAAAAAGGGGGGGGCATACTTTAATAAAATGTGGGCAGAGATGACTGTAGCCCAGCGAGTGAGAAACGTTGGGAAATTTTGGCAGATTCTGAATAGATTGATAAACCCGAGAGCTAAAACCCCCCAGTTGAGATTATCTAGCCAGGACTGGGAGTCCTTTTTTTGGGCAGCTGTATGCGGATAAGGAGGAATTATCTGGGGAAAGTGAAGTATCTTCAGATCCCCAGGATAGCGGAGGAATTAGAAGCGGCCCCCAAGGGAGGCAGCGGATAGAGTTCCCTCAGACCAAGATCAAGGAATTTATCCTTCAACTGAAAAATAATAAATCCCCCGGACCAGATCAGATTACAGCAGACATTTTGCAGGCAGCCCCCAAGTGGTGGTCTGAGATCTCTTCAAAACTATTTACCAAGACTGGATTGTTCCGATTTTCAAGAAGGGCTCATTGGAAGATCCAACCTGTTATAGGCCGATAAGTTTGCTGTCCACAGTTGGAAAAATATTTGACAAATTTCTTCTCCAGCGGCTTGAAAATTGGGCTAAGGAGCAGGCAATTATTCCTAGGGAACAGCATGGCTTTAGGGAAGATAGGGATACAACTGATTGTTGTTTTATCTTGGAGCATATTATCCACAAATATAATAAGATCAGGAGGGGTAAATTGTTCCTGGCTTTTCTGGACCTTTCCAAAACCTTTTATTCGGTTCTGCGAGCAAAGCTTTGGCAAAAACTTAGAGGGATGGGGATTGAAGAAAACCTGCTGTCGCTCATTCTCCAGCTTCACTTTAATAACCAGGCTAATATCAAACTAACGTCAGAGAGACTGTCGAACAACTCAGTCCCTATTAGGAGAGGAGTGCGGCAGGAGTGCGTGCTTGCCCCCCTGCCTTTCAATCTCTATTTAGCCGACCTCATTATTGGGCTGAGACCTGAGGCGGCCAACGTACCTAAAGTTGGTACCCATCAGATATCTCTGATCCAGTTTGCAGATGACCTGGTCTTGTTGTCACAATCTGAGGTGGGGCTTAGAAGGCTATTAGAGAATTTTAGTGCCTATTGTGTATTCAATGGACTAGAACCAAATCCATCTAAATCTAAAGTCATGGTGATTGGAAGGCGCAAAACATCTGTTAGGTGGCTGGTTAACGGCCAGAATTTGGAGAGGGTTAATGCCTTTACATATTTAGGCATCACTTTCTCTGCTAGAGGAATGTGGATGAAACCTACCCAGAATAGGGTTGTCAAGGGATTGAGGTCTGTAAAAGCACTGAGTAAGACAACAAGGACATCACAGAGAATGAAAATGTTCACTTTCCTCCAAGTGTATAAGCTAAAAGTCCCAGCTTCCCTTCTTTTTGGTTTTGAAATTATACCATACCCAAACGTGTTGACTCTCGAAAGGGTCCAAAATATTTTCCTGCGTTCAATTCTGCAGGTGGGGAAGCAGGTCTCGGGTGCAGTGTTAAGGGCAGAATTAGGCCTGGTTTCAATTGGCACTCTAGCCAGTATGGCTGTTGCCAGATACTGGCTTAGATTGGCTATTCAGTCTGAATCTACACTTCTGTCCCAATGTTTTAGGGAAGAACTTTTATATGATGGGCCTAGGGTTTATCCCTGGCTGAGCTATCTTGCTGGAGTTCTCAAAAATATTGGTTTTTCTTTTGAATATCTAGTGGACAAACCAGTTTCAGGGATCAAAAGGGAAGTATGGGGCCATCTTAAGGATATTGCCATGCAGGAGGATCTAGCGGCTCTAAACGCATGGAAAATAGCCCCTTGTCTGGGGTCATTGAAGGTTACCTCCCTATTTGAGACATATTTGGATGCTTTAAATAACAAAAATCTGCATAGATCTTACACCTTGGCCTGTTTCCAGCTGCTTCAGTCAGTTGTGACGGAGGGCAGACTTGCGGGCGTCAAATATGACTTACACTGCTGTACTTGTCCCTTAGACGAAGTCGAATCTATTGAAGACTTCTTATGTAGATGTGCCCACTACGATGACCTTAGAGAAGTCTGGCTTCAGCCACTTGCGGATACCCATAAGGGTTTATCCACACATGAAATGTGTAAAACCTTTTTTTCCTCTCCATAAGCAGAACGAACTTATCCAAGTTGCCTCATTCATTTGGCTTGTCTCTAAACGACCTATGGATCTGACCATTAGGTGGGGTAGCTGTTTTGTTCGGGAGGGTCCTATCACTATCGATGTCATTACCAGAAATATGTATAGGATATGTATGGATATCCGTTTGCTCTGGTTTTTACTTTGAGTTAAAAGGAATCATTTACTTTTTAGTTTTATATATTGTATTTGTTTTAACTCTAGTCTAATTTTAACATAAGTTTGTTAATTTCTGTATATTTCTGTTTGTTTGTTTTTCTGTTTTTTATCTGGGTTATGGCGATGGCTGATGCCCAATAAAATCTTGCTACTACAGAAAATGTCAAAAATGTTGGTAGATTTCCTCACTTAGGAAATACCATCCTTTCAGGATGGAATAAGAGCACCTACTCTTGCTTCAGGCCTCTACTGGCAACCCTAGAAGGAGGAATTGGCTTGCTAGTAAATGGAGGAGTCTGTGGCTGGAAGCCAAGGCATAGCTCAGTCACTATTGAGACAAGAGGCAGGATGCTAGACAGCAGATCCAGAAAAGGAAGGGTTTGGAATTTCCTCTAGCAGAGAAAGTAGGTGGAATTTTGTCCCAAAACTGGTATAACCACAGAAGGTAGAAGGACGGTTGAGATGCTGGATGCATTTTAGTCCTTTGCGTTCAACCTTATGGTTAAAATGAATTGGAAGCTTGTGGTCAGATTGACAGAGGGTGTGCTGCATCTAGTCTCTAAATCATATTCCTTCTTGCTTGTTGAGATGCTCTAGGAAGCATTACTCTTTGCTAACAGCTACGACTTGTATTCCTGATATTGTATTATTCTGACATGAGTTTCCATCATCTGAAATTTGTGCAGCTGTTGAATGAGAGAGTTATTTTCCCATTCATTTTAATAGAGCCTAGGGAATGCACATTGAAATAACTTCAGCTCAAGTACATTCTGGCTTCTCCAAATCTTCTTCAATTTCATGTCCATCATTCTCAGCACCAACAGTTAATATTCTGAAGATTAAACTCATTAATAAATGTGAGCTTCCTCAAGCAGCTTGCCTTGGAAGTTCACCAGAATCTGAACAAGGAAGTGGAAAACGATAAGAAGGGTACAAGAAACACTGAAAATTGGGAAAGGTTGTGTTACAGGGCAGGCACGTGCTGAGAGTCTTTTTAGACTGCCCCCAGTGTTCCATCAAACTTTCCTTGTATTCCACACATTTGATCATCTTTGTTGTTCTCCTCTGGATCCTTTTCAGTTTGTCAACATCCTTCTTGAAACGTAGAGCCCAAAACCAAACATTGGGCATTTTTTTTACACACATGTTAAAGTTCTGGATTTTTCAATCTTCTAGGTTTACAAGTCCACAAGTAAGTTCCGGATTCATTTTTCTCACACACACACACACTGACCTGAGGCAGTTCCTGGATGTATTCTTCACACAAACACTGCCCTGAGGCAGCCTAAAGTAGCCACAGCTGTAATGTGACAGGCTGCCATGGAAACCAAGTGACCACAGCTGCCTGGAGCAAAGCAGTTTACCAGGAGAACTTTTTACACACACAAGGTCTGGGAGAAGTTCTACGCAGAAGTTCAAACATCTGGATGTTTAAGATCTGGGTGAGTGATTTAGACACACAAAGTTCAGGATGTAACCGCAAACATCCAGGAGAAGTGTGTGTGTGTAAAAGCACCCATAGTCCTCCAAGAGGTGTGACCAGTGCTGAGCACAGTGGTACTAGAACTTCTTGAGTTCTGGATACAAGGCTTCTCCTTATATAACCCTTAGACCACTTTTAGATGATTGCGGCGGCGCCCGCGCTTGTTTTTTCAAAACTACCGGGAGGTGGGTTTACACGTGACACCGCCGCCGATTATGCGCATGTATGGGCAACGCACGTCCATTTCTGGCCGCGTATGTTCACCCTCGATTGGTGACCCGGTCAGCTCGTGGCCGAAAATGGACGCGCATCGCCCATACATGGCATAATCGGCGGCAGTGTCACGTGTAAGGCTGCCTCCCGGTAGTTTTGAAAAACAAGGGTGGGTGCCGCTGCGATCGTCTAAAAGTGGCCTTAGCCTTACACTGTTAGCTCATGTTCATTTTGGGATCCACTACTTCCCCCCCAAATCCTTGGCAGAAGGGGTGCAGCTAGTTTGGGATGGGCCCTGGTGTAGAAGATCAAATGGGCCCCCCATTCACGTCCACCTCCACAGTTGCATCAGCAAGCATGAACTTCTCAGGCTTGTGGTCCCCAGTGTGGCTGCATCACTTGTCCTTAAAGCTATGACCTTGTTTGTCAGTGCTGTTGCCTAGTGATCTCTCCCCCATTTTATAGTTTTGCATTTGTCTTTTCTTTCCTATGACCAATTCTTTATATTTGTCTTTGCTGAATTTCATTATATTGCTTTCAGCCCAGACCTCCAATATAGTAATGTGATTTTTGTTGTCAAACCTATCTTCTAAACTTTCTGTAGTTCCTCCCAGTTTTGTATCATCATCAAATTTGATTGGTATACTGCCCACTCAATCAGAATCCTTAATGAAGATATTAAACAGCAATGAACCCAGGACTGAACCCTGTGGAAGCTCATTTGAAACTTCTACCCAGTTTGAAGTTGATCAATTAATTATTAATCTTTGAGTGTGTTTTTTTTTTTTTTTTTTTTTTTTTTCCCCATCCCCCCCAATCTGTACCCACTAATGCACTAAAACCTATAGTAGAACAGGGGACTGGAGATGTCTTCAAGATTCATTTTTGCAGTGCAGTACTGGGTGTTAACAACCTGATGACCAAGCGCCACCAGGAAATAGCTGCCAACACAGTCCGGACTGGGTCAGGCCACAAACCAAATGTTCCCAGGACCTGGGGGGTGGGGGAGATGCACATATGTGTGGATGGCTGGCCCTGCCTCTGCACTGAGCCCTGTGCCTTGTCCCTCACCATGATGGACAGCCATGGTGGACCTGATCCTTGCCAGTTCCCAGCGGGCCACACAATAAATGTGATAGTCTGCTGTGGTCCGATCACCCTGATTGGGTAGATTGTTACCCGGGCTGTGACTGCAGAGGTATCTGGGATTACAGCTTGAGCTAGCCGTAAACGCAGCCCAGGGCAGTCCTGGGCCAACATCTGGCAGTGCCTGTACAAATGTGCAGGTGAGGTTTGGGCCAAAGTGTGACCTAGCAAAATGGCCCACTGTCATGTCTGTTAACGCCCACTGTTGGCTAAAATTTGTGGGGGATGCTGAATCCCCTTGAGCTGCATAAGCTTCAATCCCATGACTCTGGAACTGTCTGGGGAGGAAACTATGAGGGATCCATTTCCCACTATTATTGCAACCAGGCCTTTTTGGCCTCCAAAGCAAAAACTTAACTGGAAAAATCCCTCCCCTCCCTCCCTCCACACCCTTTTAAGGCTATTTTAGCTTCTTCTTTTTCTACATCGATCATTTCTGACAACTTTTCCTCCAGAGACATTTCATGTTCAAGTCCTAGCTTCTATTACTTTACAGTTCATGACAACCAGTATTATAGTGTCAAGTCTGCAATATACGCTTTGAAGCAAAGTCAAACTAGCGATTTGGGAGTGTTTTATCTTCCAGTCAAACAATAATTTTCAGCACTTCTGGAACAACTCAAGTTGTTTTGTTTTTTCTTAAGAGCCCCTAGAAGCTGAGGAATGGGAAACTTAAACGTAAAAAACCCCAAACAATTCATCACTGAAACTTTATTCAACAGAAAATGGATTTTTGACCAAAAGGAATGTGCTCATTGAAAATTATTTGTTTTGTCCAACTGTGTTCATCTTTTGCAATTATTTGGGGGGGGAAAAAAGTCATACAACCTTTCTCCTTTTTTCCTCACTGGAAAATGACAGAAAATGACTTAGCTGCACTCTTTCAGTTTTTCACCCTTCCGCTGAATGAAAAGATGGTTTGTGTTGCAAAAAAAGCTGAAATTATATGTAGAGCAAAATTCATTTTGTGTAATGTATTGATACTGTTTCCCCTTACACTAATGCATTTGTATTTACATTATGTGAAAAAGGGAATATAAGCTTTAACTTTGCAGGTACATAACCTGGGAGGTGTGGGGAGGCAAGGGGCCTGTCCACACTCCAGCAGTTGCTGCTGGTAGAGCCTTCTTTCCCCTGCTCCTGGCACTGGGGAGGACCCTGCCATCAGCTGCTCCAGCACCAGTTGCACTTAGACATCCTGGCGAGACCCCACTCTCTGCCTGAGGAGCAGGCACAGAAAGGCTGCAATGAGAAAGGAGGCACAGCATTGCTGGCTGCCCATGAGCACCTGAATGGGTATGAGTGCTCAGTCAGTCCTCTCCATAATGATTTGGGAAGGGGGTGGGGGCTGTCTGGGTTCACCATAGCTAGGACAATGGGATGGGGGAATGGAAGGTCAGTCTGTATGACAAAAGGGGCAATTGCGCTTTCCTTCAAGAGTTCATGTACTTGATTAAAAAGACATTCTCGGTGAGAAACCTTTTTCTTATTAAAAAAAATAAATAGCAAAAAACACCCAAACCTTATTTTTTTCTTAAGTGTCCCATGTTCACTGCATTTTTTCCAATGGGGAAAATGAACACTGATCCCTGATATATGCGAGAGTTCAATATAACAAACCATTCAAAGAGTTCTATAGAAACGGGAGGGGGCAAAAAACAATTGACAGAGGGAGCTGCAGTGCTCCTCACCCCCAGGCTGTAGCTCTGGGCCTGGCTTCTGCTCATCCACAGGCTGTGTGCCTTAATTAGGGACTGAAACAAGAAGCTATTTTATTTTATTATAAAATTTGTATGCCACCTGCATCCTGCTAAAAGCATCTCAGGGTAGCTAACAACATGTTTAAACAGATTAAAATAAACAACAATATCATAAGAATCAAGAACTGTCAATGAGATCTTGGTACAATCTCAATCAAGATATTTTTCTCAAAATACCATTTACTAATTACTGCAATGTAACTTTTTACTGTGTACCGATTTTCCATGTGCCACTTACCGTGTACCCCTCATCCAGGTAATGCGCATGTGCAAAATGCCACTTTGCGCATGTGCATTACCGGACTGAACACAGTACACAGTAAACAGTACATGGTAAATCAGTTTATGGTAAACAGTAACTGTAAACGATAAGTCTGAAATGTTGTTTTGAGAATAATTTTTCAACCGAGAAATGTCGTGAATCAGTATTTCTCAATTATTATTTTTCACTTAAAACAAGTCAAGAACCAATGTTCTCAACAATAACCGAGAAAAACCTAAGATTGAGTTTCAAGCCTAGCTTTAATCTTTTCTGCTAGATCCCTTCCCCTCTCCTTCCAAAATTTCTGATTTTCATCCCTGATTTTGATGTAATTACACACGGAGTCTTGTTTCTGGTAGCCTATTTCTCTTTGTCCCTCAGATATCAATGAAGTTCAGTTTTAAAAAAACCACATAATCTCTGGTCCCTATGCATAGCAGGAAAAACTCTTATGAAAAGGGAGGAAAGGAAAAGATTTAATACTTACTTCCTTTTGATCTCCTGACTCTGTTGTGCTCCCATCATCAAGCTGAAGTGGTCTTCCAAAAGTGCTCCTTTGCTCTCCCTGGAGAGATTCCCTGTATCTTGGACCTGCTGCTGCCTTTGCTATTACTTCTCTGTTCATTATACAGGCAGAGTAGTGTCTGTATATTAAGGTGCAGTGCAGCGTTCATTATAATGCATGAACATTCTATCTCCTTTAAAATAGCAGTGGGTTATGCTACCATTTCAAATTTTGTTGTGGAGGATCATCAGGGCAAGAGGTTGTAGCTGTGCAATGTTCAGCCAAATCTGTTGAGAAATGGCTGAGAGACAGCACTTCAAAGTAAGAGGCTGAATTACAGTTGTTGTTGTTTTCTGCTGGCAACCAAATACAGTTGATAAGGGCAGTGGTTTGCTATTTATATCTAAGGGGCTGCAGAGCTTTTATAAAATTCAAGTCTGTGGTTGAGGGGTACCTTTTGAATTGTTTTACCCAAATGCTAACAGTGAATTAACTCCTTCTGGGAGCTTTTGGGACCCGTTTTAACCAATAGGTAGAATGTTCATAATCTCCTTATGTAATGCATGCACAGTCAGCCTTGAGGCTGTGCTCTACGTCCTGCTCCAGCTGCCTTGGAAGCATTGCGGGGGGTGGAGGGGGGGAGAAACTAATGCTGCCCGTGTGCCGGATGCCTGTGTCTCAGTTGCCCCTCCCTACCTTCCCTCTTCTTTGTACCCTCTGCCTACCTCTATCTCCAGTCCCGCACCACTTGTCCCCTACTGGCATGGCCAGTACTGCTGCCACCACAACCATCTAGCCACATTTCCTTCCACCCCCACAAAGACTCGCAGTCACTAGTACCAGCTTCACCACCACTAAAGCCAGGACGCTGCCACCGCTGGGCAGTTTAAAGGGCCCGTAGTGGTGCACATGTGTTCACTGGGGCCGGAACCACGTTTCCTATGTGGAATTCTGGGATTACATATCCCAGCATACCAGACACGAAACATGGTCACCACACACGTGCACACATTGGGACTGCTACCATGTTCCTTAGTCTAGCATGCTGGGACATGTAGCCCAAGTATGCCAGGTAAGGAGCATGGTGCTGCCCCCAGTGTGTGGGTCCTTGAAACAACCAAGCAGCGGAGGAGGAGGTGTCCTGGTGCTGGCAGTGGTGAAGGAGGGCTGGTTCCCAGTAGCGGCCTGGTGCTAGCAGCGGTGGGTGGGGGAATAATTAGAAAGAGAATGGGTGTGCTGTGTGGTGGGTGCGGGTGTGCATGCCAGGAAGTGGCTGAGTGAATGTGTGGAAATAAATGCATGGGGTATGGGGGGATGACTGAGTGAATGTGTAGGAGTGTGCTGGGTGTGTACATGTGTGCGCACATGCTGGGGAGGGGGAGTGAGTGTGGGGAGGGGGGAATGACTGGGTGAATGTGATGGGGGGGGGAAGGGACTGTGTGTGTGTGTGTGTGTGATGTACTTTGGCTCATTGTGCTGGCTGGTTCTGGTGGCTCAATGTCCTGGTCCTCCTAAGAGGATGAAGGCCAAGCACGCTTCATTTGTATGAGGGGGAATGACTGAATAAATGGGGGAGGAGGGGAGAGGGGGTATGACTGAGTGAATGTGGGTGTACTAGGTGTGTGTCAAGCTAACCTTGGCAATAACCTTGTGGACAACTAGCTCTTTATGGGACCCTCCTCAGCTGAGCTCTGAGATCCCTAACCCTAAGATGTGTCCTAATTAAGGAGGCATTAGTGTCATAGCCTGGTTTTCCAAACACAATCCCTTCTTTGCTTAAATGTAACTAAACAGAAGTTATGCCCTGAACCAACACAGAGATTCATTTGCACATAAACTAGCCGCCTTGACGATAGACAGCTGTGACCAAATGCATGCCTGAGTTTGAGACTATATAACCTCATCAGGAGCAATTCGTGATGAAATGAACATGCCACAGATCACATTTGACCCCCAGGCCTGAGGTTCCCCACCCCTGCACTAGGCCATTCTGAAGTACATGATGGAGTTGTATGTGGTGAAGCAGAGCTAGAGCGCTGTGGCATCTGCACATTACAGCAGGCACTTCAGTCCATGCCCTCATCCCAGATGTTCTAGTGGCTCCATTAAGATAATGGGCAAATGAGAGGATCTAGGGGCTCCGAAAGACAGGGGTCTGGTGGTTTAAAAGCAGTTTCCCATCACTTCTCTTTGCCGATGCACTGGAGAAGACAGGACACATTTGCTGGGTTTAAACGGCCGCACTCTTTATTCAATCAAATCATAATTATCCAATAGGTGGGGGTAAATCGCCTATTGCAATCCGGGTCCAGTACTTGAACTTGACATTGTAACAATAATACAACTCAGGGGTGGTTTCGATGTACCCTCGATTACCACCCCAACTGTGAACATAACATCTCCCCCTCTCAGTGGCCCAAGCCACAGGTGAGAGGGACCCAATCCTTTGCTTGCAAGTAAGGATAAAGGTGCCTACAGATGGGGGACCATACTTGTCCCTACCCCCCTCGCTCGACACCCCTCCCAGGGAGACTTCCCTGCCGCTTGTCATCCCGTGCTTTCCGGCGGGTGGGCCTCCACATCTCTTAAGGAGATGACTCTTCCTTATGAGATAAATTCACCTACTCTAACTGTACTGAACCTCAGCTAGAGTGCGACAAAATGAACGAGCACAACACCACCCTTGTCTAAGGGATGACCAGATTATGAATACGTACACTGCGAGGAAGGCGAAAAAATGAGAAATCGTGGTTATGCCAGATTAGGGTTCCCGTAAAAAATTTCTTCATGGCCCTGATGGGCGACTGGTAAGAACCCACAGTGCAGAGGGAGGGTTGGGTGGATGCAGTTTTCCAAGAGCTCCAGCCGCAAGTGAGGCTGGAGCTGTCTCTTGGCTGGTTACAAGCCCCGCCTCTCGACCAGGGCCCACATGACTTCCATTAGCCAATCCCTGCCAGCTGGGGTTGCATAGCAACCCCAGCTAGGTTCTCTACAAGGAGTGCCACGCTGTTTGCTTCCCGCCTTAGGCTGCAAGCAGCCCTGCAGCAGGAAAAGTGAATCAGCCGTCCTGCCTTCCCCGATCGAGCGCGGCAAGGGGCCTCATGCTCACCACCCCCCGGAGTGAGGGGGAACAAGCGGAGGCAATTGCCGACGCACTGAAGAAGACAGGACACATTTGCTGGGTTTAAACGACCGCACTCTTTATTCAATCAAATCATAATTATCCAATAGGTGGGGGTAAATCACCTATTGCGATGCGGGTCCAGTACTTGAACTTGACATTGTAACAATAATACAATAACTCAGGGGTGGTTTCGATGTACCCTCGATTACCACCCCAACCATGAACATCACGTCTCCCCCTCTCAGTGGCCCAAGCCACAGGTGAGAGGGACCCAATCCTTTGCTTGCGAGTAAGGATAAAGGTGCCTACAGACGGGGGACCATACTTGTCCCTACCGCCCTCCCAGGGAGGCTGCCCCGCCGCTTGCCATCCCCTGCTTTCCGGCGGGTGGGCCTCCCCATCTCTTAAGGAGATGACTCTTCCTTATGATATAAATTCACCTACTCTAACTGTACTGGACCCCAGCCACAAAGGGGTTGCCGGGGTTACCCGGACGAGCCCGACCCCCACCCTAACACTATAACCTATCCAACAACTGAACCAATGCCCCTTTCAGAGCTCTCAAGTAACAATCATTACCTTTCGGTGACAGGTGCACCCCATCCCGCCTGTAGAGCTCAGGGCAACTGTGTTTCAGGGCCCTGGTATCTATGCGCTCACCCCCCAAACTCGTGAGCCATTTACCAACATCCCTGTTGATGGACTTCCGGGTCCTGTCAATCTTTCTGGGGTGAACACCACTACCCCATGACATCCGCTCAACTAGGTCAGTCCATACCAGGACGACATCTGGGAAAAGTTTCTTAACTTCCCATAAATCAGTTTTAATATCCTTAATCAGTTGCACCCCCTTCAGAAGGGGTATGTCGTTCTTGCCCAGGTGGATGACCAGGATGTCGGGCGGGTGACCCAGGGACGGGACCCGGAGCGCTGACAGGAGCTGGTGCCACTTCATACCTCCTCGACCCTTTCATTGGATCTGTGCCCGGGCTGAAAGGCCAAGTTGGGTTCCCCATATGGTGTGCTCAGTCGCCTTACCTGCCCACCGCACCAGGCTGTGGCCGATAATCCAGACCTGCCACCTGAGAAAATAAAAGGAAAATTAAGACTGGTAAGGAGAAAAGGTGCCCCGTACATATGTCCGGAATACCCTTGATCCCCAACAGCCCACCTCCCAGATACCCTGATCCGACATTCTGCTCTCGGCTGCAAAGGAAGCAGCCCCGATACGGAACAAGTGAGTACCATATGCCGAGGCCGGCAACCCAAGGTAGGACAACACCGTTCTCATGACTGCCATAAACTGGTACCTGGTCACTTGCTTACCTCCGGCATGCCTGAACAGGGGGCCTGGTGCCGCCCGCCGCACCTCGATGTATACCTCTAATGCCCTTACCGGGCATAACTCTGGCACAACGGCCTGGTTCAGCCTCACAACATGCCCTCTCCCTCTGATCTGTTTTTGACTGCTGGATACTCAGGACCATGTCCAATGGGCTGATACAGACATCACTGAGCCGGAGGGCCCTACCTGATGTATCCCTGGCTGCTTCTGCCACCAGCTCACTGACTCGGAATACTCCAAAGAATGCTAATTTAAATAACGAATTGAACAGTGAAACTTCAGAACAATCAAAACAAATGTGCAGGAGGCTATTGCACATGTCCAGCAACAAACGTGGGGTAATAGGGGCCCACAGATTAGAAGTCCTACCTGTCTCCCTGGCCCAACTCTCCAACAAGCGCTGGGTGAAAAAAAACCCATCTGGGGGAGGGTGACCTGCAAGGTTACTTGCAAACGCCAAGGCGGACAACTTCCCGGTGATGGTACCCGGGGCCGCCCCCTTGCGCCTCAGGTGCATGGCAAATTGAAGCATTTGGGGTTCCGGAATTGGGAAACCTGGGGGCCACCCCTGTGCCAACCAGTATTGTTGAAATTCCCAGAAGGCTCTGTTGTAAGAAGTCCTGGTACGGGGTGCCAGGGATCCCAGAACGGTGGTGTGCAGCTCTACAACCCAAGGCTCCATACCGATGGCTGCAGCGGCTCCGGATCTGCCCGGGCCATGGGTGCCAATGATCGGAAACGCTCCATCTGGAAGCGAGAGAGGGCGTCCGCTACATCGTTGTCCAGTCCAGGCACGTGCCTAGCTTGGAAAAGGATGTTGTATTCTAAACATTTAAGCACAAGCGCCCTCACTAGCTTCATAACCCTCACAGACCTGGAAGACTGCATGTTAATGATGTGGACAACGCTTGATTGTCACACCAAAACAACACTGTCTGGTTAGCCAGTTCAGTGGGCCATAGATCGACGGCCAGCACTATAGAAAAGAGCTCCAAGAAAGTGCGGTCCCTGGTGACTCCCTGCTCTATCCAATCCAGGGGCCACAGAGCCGCTGCCCATCGGTCTCTGAACAATACACCAAAACCGGCACCCCCGGCGGCATCAGAATGTACCTGGAGTTCCAGCTTCCAGGAGAAGCTGGTCCCTCCAGAAACTGGTGCCATTAAACTTCGCGAGGAAGGTGGCCCAGATCTGAAAGTCCTCCTTCATCTCCTTTGTGACCCATATGTGGTGGTGGTGGGGTAGGTTACAGGACAACTTGGCATAAAGCCGTGACAGGAAAGCCCACCCCAGCGCAACCACCCAGCATGCGAAGTTTAGGCTCCCCAAAACCGACTGCAAGTGGCGAACTGTTGCCTTCACCACCCGCAGACACTCATCGATCTTTTCACGGACAGCGAGCAACTTATCCTGAGGAAGGCGGGAGACAGCAGCCTCTGTGTCCAGCTCAATGCCTAGGTAGGTCAATCTGGTGGCCGGACCTTTGGTCTTGTCATGAGCCAAGGGAATGCCTAATTCCCCTGCTACGTCTTGGAACGTCTGCATCAGGTCCGAGCATTCCTTTGTACTAGTGTGACCAATAAACAGGAAATCATCTAAATATTTTGTGATTCCCATTTTTCCAGACCGTTGCTTGACAATCCATTTGACCAGGGTGCTGAAACGCTCAAACGCTGAGCACGAGATCGAGCACCCCATCAGCATGGCCTTATCAAAGTAATACATGCCGTCGAAATGGAAACCAAGCAAAGGGAAACTTTCTGGGTGAATGGGTAACAACCGGAAAGCGGACTTAATGTCACACTTACCAAGGATGGCACCGGACCCGAATGACCTGACCAGTGCCACTGCTGAATCAAATGATGCATACCGAACTGAAGCCAGGTTCTTGGGAATGGCGTCATTGACCAAGCCACCCTGGGGGTAAGACAGATGGTGGATCAGTCTAAACTCCCCTGGGGCCTTCTTGGGGACAACACCCAAAGGGGATATGACCATGTCAGGGAAGGGAGGGGCCAGAAACGGGCCGGCCACCCTCCCTTCTGCACTCTTCTTCCTTATCTTTTCCTGTACGACTCTCTCCAACCCTACAACAGACTTCAAATTCGGTGCCACCCGGTGTTGCTGGATGCCAAAAGCGGGGATTCGGAAGCCCTGCTGGAAACCTGCTACTACATGTGCAACTTCTAATTGGTCCGGGTGTCCAAGTAGGGTCTGCTCAAGCTGCCTTGCTCTAACTGGCATTGGGCCTTTTTCCAGGAGGGCCGGAGCTGTTGTTGCTGGCCCCGGCCCTCCCTACCCCCTCCCCATAAAAGGTTTCCCTTTAGATCCAGACTTCCCCCGAGGGCACGTAGAAGGTGCATGGTGCCCTGAACAGTTGGAGCATGTGTGGCGAAATTTGCATGTTGCTCGGGAACAAATTCCCGAACCGGTCAAATTCCAGCAAATTCCCTTGGTGGTCGCCGCCCCTTTCTTTCCGTCCTCACGAAAGGACTCAGTAGTGGATGAAGCCCCCCCCTTTGCCAGTAAATGGCCACTATCTGACCTAGGCGTGTTGCCGACTCCGCTCATACAGTTGAGTCAGAGGTCGTGTGCATGGAGATCCCATCATAGACCCGGGATGTACGCTGCCCGGTGACGGAACGCCTCATCGTATCTCAGCCATGCTCCTGCTGGTCCCGCCTCATAAGCATGCCGTACGATGTCGGTGTACTTAAGCAGGTCTGGGGCCCAGCCAGGGTATGCCTGAATCATGACCCCCATATAGATGGAGAATGCGGCGGTCCAATTTGACCAATTCCGCTCTGGCTTGGGGCGCTTGAAACGCTCTTTCTCTTTCTTGTCCTGCTGTTCAGCGTGATCCACTATAGGATCGCTGAAGAGGAGTGCAAACAAGTCAAGGTATTCCCCACGCCAAATGCATTCTTTAGTTGCTGAGAGCAGATGACCCCCAATCGGGTCGGAGACTGCAGAGTAGCCACCGCCCTCCGGGGCGCGCTGATGCACTAGAGATGTCATGAGAGGGGTCATGGTCAGCCCGCTACCCACTGGCTGGAAGGATGAAGCTGTGGCAGGCCAAACCCGAAGGGCCTGCCCTGCCAAAGAAGAGGGACCCGCTGCCAGAGCCATCAGGGGAGTTGCCCCTGGCATCCCCGCCACACCGCCAGCCAGGTGTGCTGTGGGGGCAACAGGCACCCAGGTTCCTCCCCACCAAACCAATTGGGTTGGCCCACTACCTATCAGTTGTCGTCGGTATGTGTCCTGTGCTACCCCTTGTAGCCCAGTACCCCCCGGGGCAGGGGCCCCTTCGGGCTGATAGGTCACCCATCCCCCACTGTTGGCAAACCCTCCTGGGGGTGCACCTGCCGCACCTGAGTCATGGGCCAGGATGGCTGGGGCACAGCCTCCTGCCGAGATCCTCATGCTTGGGCAAGCTGCTGTGTCAGTGCCTGCAGCGCTTTCTCCATTCTTTCAAGCCTCTGGCGCAGATCACTGTCCTCTCGGGTCTGCGGTACTGGTACTGCTACCTCTGCCCTGGGGTGAAGAAAAGGGGGAAGGAGCTCCCCCGCCAAGCCCTGTGTTGGCGAGGCCCATGCTGTCTGCAGCTGTCCAGCTGCCACCTGTCCCTGTCCGAGCCTGCCCCCATAGGTGGGGCCACACGGGCGACCAGCTGCCAGGAGCCATCCATACCTGCCCGAGGGCCCCCAAACCTCAACGCTCCCCATGCCAGCTGCACTCACCACCATTGGTGGCGGTGGGGGCATAGCAGCAAAACCCAGGCCAGGAGAACTGCCCCCAGCAGGCCCAACGCCCAGGGCAGGGACTGCCCACGTGGCCTGTTGGCCGGCCGCTGCCTGGACGGGCCCAGGGGCGCCTGCACTGCAAGAGGCACCCGGGGAACTCACTGCAGGGGGCCAGCCAGACCCCCAGGTGGGCCCCGATCCATCACCAACCCCCCCTGCCGTTAGGGCTACTCTGACGACCCCTGTTGGGGGCAGCAGCAGCAGCGGAGGGGGGAGCATCCCAGGGGAACTGCCCTGAGAAGACCTGACCCCCCCCCCTTTGTGCCACCATTGCCCCAGTCTCAGTTTCCACAATGTAGCAGGCAGGGGGGTTAATAGTTCGCCCTCCCCTCCAGAGGGGCGGGGGCCCCGAACTCAGTCCCCAGCATGGCTTCACCCTGCTGGGCAATGGCAAGACTCCTCGAGGGGGAAGGCACCGACAGGGGTTCAGCTGCTGGCCCACCCATGAGTTGGGTGAGAAGGGCCCTGCAACATGTATAATAAAATGTAACACCCATTTTATCAGTGTTAGAGTGTCTGTGAAAAGAGCCAGATGTCTTGATCAATGGAGCTTTTCAAAAAGAGTATGGAAAGAGTTGTTAGTGTTAGGAACTCGGGTGTTCTTAGTGTTACGAAGAGTCCTTAGTGATAGTGTTCACAACCAATATGAACAATTAGGAAAGTATTCTCCTTAACAAGAGAAGCAAGGAACAAAATGAGTTTTTTTCCAAAATGAGTCATCCCTAATGATGATTTATTTATTTTATTCCGCTTTTATGCCGTTCCCTCCTGCCACAGACCGCTCAAGGCCGCGTATAATATTAAAACACATAAAACATCTACAAACACTTTAAAACAATAATCACTTCATTATAATGTGGCAGCAAAACTCATTGTTTAAAGTTCTTTTTTAAAAAAAAATGGAAATTCCACCGAAGAAACCCTTTCAGTGGATAAAATCATGGAAATTGAAAGATAAGGTGCACGCCTTAACTTACATACAGTATGTAAACAGCAAATGCGTTGTACACTGTCAAATACTGTACTTGATTACAAATTAGCCATAGTGCACACACAGTTTGCCTTACTCTTCTTCTACAGGATATCGAAACACCAAAGCTAGGGACAGAAGAGGGTGATCTGTGCCATCCAGTGCCACTCCTCTTCGTGCCACCCCTCTCTCTCAACTAGCTTGAATGTCATCATAGCCCATCCAACCTGTCACCCTTTCCAGCCACAGTGACACCCCCAATTACCACAATGGCCACCTTCTTCCACCACTAGTGTCACTGGTGGTCATTACTTACAAGTAAAGCACTGACACTGGTGAATGAGGGTGACTCTTGGGGCAAATTTCTACTTCCACCACAAACATAAATGACTAAACAACAAAACAAAAAACACAAAATAAGGAGCAGAGCGCCCTGTTTTGTCTTCTCCAAATGAAAATTTAAATGCAAAGTGTTACACGATAACTAATGGGTAAACAAGAACAAAAACTCACTCTGCAATATCTAACATACTACATGGAAATTTAGGCGTGTAATTTTGTACATGCACAATGGCTACTTTAAAAAGATCTTAAGAAGAAACAATGCTACTCAGTCTTTTAAAAGGGTCAAATTGCACAGGTTAGAGTTACTTAGCATGTCTATAGTACTTCCTTGATCAAAGTGCTTTACAATCCTTATCTAGTTCATTCTCACAAAAACCCCACAAGATAGGTCATTTATTATTCCCTTGTGACAAACCCATTTGTTTTAGTCACTTTACAGATGGAGAACTGAAGCGGAGAAGTAGTTACTTGGTGAGCATGTTGCTAAAATGGGATTAGAACCTGGTCTCCCAGGTCCAAGTGCAATACCTTATCCACTAGTCTACAATGGCTCTTTTTTTCTCTCCCCCTGCACCCACTTTCAATGCTATCATTAGTTAATGATACCAATAAAAGATATCACTTTACTACTCTGTCGCCTCTATTTGGGACCAACATAGCAAACCCTATTTTCTCTACACATCAGTAGTTAATACATATATTCTGAGATCAAAAAAGCATCAGTTTAAAAGAGGAGTTAAGGTTTTTATAAATTCAGTCATGAGTCCTAAAACATGGAAATTGTAAGTCAAGACTCCTGGCTTAAGTTGCACACCATGGAAGCAGTAAAGACATTGTACAGCCTTACATGTGCTCATTTACTACTGAGACTGCTTTCACACCTGATAGGGGCATGGCTTGGAAACTACCATGAGCCAAAGATGCAGAGGGGGGAAGAGCTGGATGCCGGAAGTACCATTGGTGTGAACAGGACTCAGCAGCGATTTTACTCGTGGATGACAGCGCAAAATCCAGCCCTGTCATCTGTGAGTAAAGTCATGGCAGAACCCCATTTACACCAGTGGTACTTCCAGTATCCAGCTCCTCCCCCCACTGCATCTTTGGCTTGTGGCGGTTTTCAAGCCGTGCCATCGTTAGATGTGAA
Source organism: Sphenodon punctatus (assembly GCA_003113815.1). Classification (NCBI taxonomy): domain Eukaryota; kingdom Metazoa; phylum Chordata; class Lepidosauria; order Sphenodontia; family Sphenodontidae; genus Sphenodon; species Sphenodon punctatus. The sequence goes on along the minus strand of QEPC01000117.1, from coordinate 363,295 downwards.
TGGTGGTGTAAGTTTCGTACAGCTCTATGCACCCATACTTTGCCTTGAGTTTTCAACCTCAATTCTCTGTAGGTTGTGAGCAACACTGAAGCTGGGGACAGCAAGCTTCTCCCTGCCCTAGTATTATGTGCTTGATCTCTGTCTCCACTCTGGCCACAGCTTCTCCTTCATTTATAGTTCCTTTCTCAGACAGCAGCTCAAGTGCATCTGCTCACTACATGGGTCATTAAGGGCAGTGGAATATTTTCCCTCTTACATCATGTAGTGAGATCCTGCTTTAACTTGTGCACTGGAGCTGAAATAATAATAAATAAACTGGATCTGGGCCTGAAAAGGGAGAAAACTGAAGTGGGCAATAAACTGGTGCTAGCACAAGGAATGCTAATTGAAAACAGTAGAGGCAACATGAATACCAGTTGGACGTAATGGGCACTAGTAAACCAATACAATGGCAGACACTTAACTGAAACAAAGGAAGTGGAGGAGGATGTGAAATGCCAAAGGGGGGGGCGGGGAGTGAGGGAGAGTGAGGAAGCCACCTAGAAGAAATGGAAAGAAAGGAAGTGAATCTGGGTGGAATGTCAGGTACGAGGCCATTCAGAAAATCTAGAATTATGCAGCAGTGGTTCAGAGGCTGGGTTTAATGATGGATAGGAGAACACCAGGAGCAGCTGGAGTGACACGGGGCTGGGTGGAATGACTGGTAGGAACTTGCTCCCTCGGGCTTGATGTCTCCGTTCCTCCCTCTTTACCTGGGTGGAATGACAATGATGGTTACAAGGACAGAAGGATCAGCTGAAATGATGGGAGGCTGGGTGGAATGATAGGTGTGAGGCCCCAGGTCCCCTCGCCCTCTTCCCTCTCCATGACCTTCCTCACGTCCCCACCCCCCGGTGATAAGGTCAAGAGAATGTATGGAATTAGGTGCATTGAGGAGTTTTACATGAGTTGGACAGAATTCCTTTAGGACGTAACAGAGAAAGATTGGGGCTGCAAGCGAAATGTTCTTCTGATGAGGAGGGGTCTTCAAAGTAATCTCCCCTCCTCCCCTTCCCAGCAAATTGAGGAGGGTGCTCCCAGGTGGAAAAAACTCCACTAGTGAAAGTGACAGAGCTGGGGCTCAGTGCTTAATTTATAAAAAATGAATTTCCTGCCCCAGAACTTGACAGAACAAAGAAATGAACCCTAGTCCCCAGCTAGTAATCAAATCAGTAGACTAACTTTCCTCTCTACAGTTGAATATAAAACAATGGTTCTTGTAATTGAATCTGTGTGAGGGTCAGTCCAGGGGATGGGGCACAGAAGTCATTAATGAAAGCCAAATAAACCATGCAGGGTTCTTCTGGCTTTCATTTCTAATCCTGAAATGGCCAATATCAGCCTTTCCCTGGCCTTTCATATTTCTGGGTGCGCACACCTAGTGGGAGTATTTCCCAAGACTCTTTCCCCCCGCCTGCATTTAATTGCTGGGACTGATCCCTGGCAAGCCCTTCCCCCCCCCCCCCCCAAAATTAAGACCTGCTGGGGCTGAAAAACTGGTTGCTCTGGTTGCCAAGTAAATGCCCCCGCAGGTGAAACTGACACAGCCACTGCTCCCAGTTTTAGATCAAATCCTCTGGTGAAAGTGACAAAGCTCAGGGCTGCAAGGGAAACTCTCCAAAAGGAGGGGTCTTCGAAGCAATCTCCCTCTCCACCACTCCCCTCCTTCCCCGGTGAAACCGTCACAGCTGGGGCTGAAATGGAAACTTGCTGGGGAAAGGGATGGAATCGGGAAATAGACTGTATGTGGTTACGTGCATTAAGAAATTTTACATGAATTGCACACAGTTCCTTCAGACGCATTAATGGAGAGAGCTCAGAGCTGCAAGGGAAACACTCTAGTGAGGAGGTATCTACAAAGCAATATACCTCTCCTCCAATCCCACTTCCTTCTGCTGGTGAAATTGACACAGTTTTCAGTTTCACCAACAGGATTGATTTATTTTTATTTATTTTATTTTTTTAAAACACCTGCGAGCAAGATTGGGCAGAAAAGGAAACTTGCTAGCTGGCTGCTTGGTTTGCAATCAGACTCTGGTTGCTACTGTAGCAGCAGAGGGAATTTACTGAATTCCCCTTTTTAAAAAAAGGGGAAATTATTTGATCATTGCTCTTACACAATTTGGCTGCAGTAACCATACAAAAGCCAAAATTGGGAAGTAGCTGGGAATAAGCTTCAGCACTCTATAAGCTATGGTAACACAGCTTATATTTCATCCTACTGAAAGATTCTTACAAATACAACTGTTCTAGAGTCACCTGTTCTAGTTAACCTTAACCCAAATAAAGGTTAATTATGAGCCAGGGCTTCAGCCACTGCATGTGGAAAACCCACTACCATGTGTCCCAGTTTGCCCACTACCAGGGTTGGGTCAGCATCCTCAACTGCTCCTCTTTGATCATTGCCTCAAAGGAAACTGGCAACACTTCAAACCACTGCCACTCGAGTCACATAATGGCATAAAGGCCCTGAGTTCTTAGGCATTGTTCTTCAGCCACTGCCCAAAGGTGGTCTATGCTCCCTTTGTACCTGCAGAGGGGAGGAGAGTCCCAGGTGAAACCAGTAACAGCCAATTCTTTGATCCATAAACCTTCAGTTTAAGAAAGGAGTTAAAAATCGTACAAAGTCAGTCCTACTCCAAAAAGCATGAAAATTGCCTCAACCTGCATGCCATGTAAGCTGTAAAGACATTGCAGAGTCTTGCATATTTTGCTCGATTACAATTTATAGGGTTACCATATTTCCCCTTTGAAAGAGGGCGCTCATGAAAAATACATGTTGCAGGGCTGCACTGGAACCAATGCAGCCCTGCACTATGTATTTTTCATAAGTGTCCTCTTTTAAAGGGGAAATATGGTAACCCTAACAACTTAGGCTCCACGAACCCACACTTTGCCTTGCTCTTCAGGCCCAATCCTCTTCCTTTGCAAGTTGGGGACAATACTGAAGCTGAGGATAGGGGGAGGATTGTGATTTCATTTGGCTTGGGGAGAGGGAATTGCATCTTGTAGTGCAAACTCCCCTGGTGTCTGTACAACAGCCTGCAATAAATGCCACTCACGTCCATACAACAGTAGTCTTCACGAAAGCGTATCTCCTCACATTTGAAAGAAAGTTAGTGAAACAGATAGTGGAAAGCCTCTTTTCTCACTCTCCCCATATGCCTTCAAAACACCAGAACTTCAGAACTATACAATGGAGCTTCAAAAACTAAAAACACAAAATCTACTCAGGTCACACTGCTAGATTTCTTAATACTGCTTCCAGAACGAAGTCTCCAGGAGCAACAACAACAAAAAAGTCACATTAGACAAAAATGTCATTCTGCCTCCAATGTTCAAACATCTGTAACTTTCTTGTTTTTCATCTAATTTGATTGGAAATTTGAACAGCTTCTACCCTCACCCAATAGATCCACCCTACCAAATGTCACAGTGGTAGGAGGAATCATCCCAATGTTATAATGAATAGACTGTTGTGGTTTTAATGCAGTGATGCAGTCACCTTAAGGGCAGTGGAAGGTGCTCCCACGACTGTAGGCCTGAAGGAGCAGCAGCTTTTACCACGCCACGATCTCATTCTGCCATTTCGGAATTTCCCGTGCCACACTGTGGCTTTTCTGCCAACATTCCGCTAATTCCGCCGGCATTCTGCAAATTCGGAAACTATCGGAAAAATTGCAGAATTGTCAGAAAACTGCTGTTCCACTATTTTGTGGCAATGGCGGAAGTAGCAAAAATGGCATGTTTCTGCTATTTGTGAAGCCCGTGGAAGTAGCGGAATGAAACTAGCGGAACTGTGGAAGTAGCTGAATGAAACTAGCGGAATGAAAGCCTCTGCCAGGCCGTACCACTAATTGCGGAAACGCTGTTTCCGGCGGAAATAGCTACCGCTGCGACTTTCCGCTACAGCCCTACGCGACTGTATAATAAAGGGCATTGTTGGTTTGGTTCTCTCACATACCTGATCAAGCAGCATCCATTTCAAGGACTCTATTAAAATATCAAGAAATACGACACCAATATGTTCTAAGGGAGAAGGAGCCTCCTTTGTTCAAGCACTATGACAGGACCTTATTAAGGCAGGGAAGGGGAATCTCAGGCCCAGGGGCCTATTGTGGTCTTCGGCAAGTTTTTATGTGGCCCCTTTTCAATTTCTGTATCTAGCTACTGGGTTCATTTACTACCAAGCACTGAAAAACTGAGTGGAGGGCAAGGAAGCAGTGATGAGGATGGGCACATAAAGGTAGTGGTAACACAGTACCATGGCACAGATCCATATCTGGACCCTCCTTTTCTTAAGCACATCCTTTAAGCACCCCCCAATTTCTGTATGGTTCTTGGAGTTTGTAATAATTTTCAAAGTGGTCCCAAGGAGGGAAAAGGCTCCACAAGTCTGCCTTCAAGGACTGTACACGTTTTTTTCCGGTGAAGCCATACTTTGTTACAGAGCCAGCCAAAACCAGACAACTCCATCACATGTCATAGCTTCTGTAGCTTTCCACAGTGCTCTTTTGAGCTAAGGGAACTTCAGAGACAAAGCTTCTCTGGAATTCAGACTCTTAGGTGGTTGGTTGTGACCATGAAGTGAATGTCTTCTTGGGTCACCACGCTACCGGATCTTGCCTCTTAATTTTGGTTAAAGTATCCTGCCTTACAAATGGGGGTGGAATTCCCAATGAAACAGAATCACAGTACTGTGGACGTCATTTTCAAAGTCCCTGTAATACACTTCCAGCATTGACTGAATTCAATCTCTGTTTTTGTGCATGAAGTGAGTGTAACCCTGCTGGGGCACCATACCCTGCAGCTGCAGACTCCAAACATCTAATGAAACCGATCACTTTAGCAAACTGCAGTGCAGAAGCCAGAGCTATTTCCTGTTACTGTTAGTTCTCTGCATATTCTAGCAAACCATGGAATGGATCTGTCACTTAGAAGTGAATTAAGTTGTCTGTTTGCTTGGTTACTCCCAGAGATAAAACATCAATTGAAAAAATTATTATAATAATCAGGCATCTTAACATGCAAATCCCAAAAAGCTACCAAATGGACTCATGATGTGCTAGTGGGGCTTGCTGGCAATTTTGACAAGTTTATCACAATATGATATTCCCCTCTCTTTTGTAACATATGGCATCATCTGGGAGCAGTGCTATTCATTGCCTATTTTTATTCACATCTGAATTCATGTGGCTAGTCATTGTTCAGCACATCATGAACTTCAAGATAGAAATTAAAAATCATGCTACTGCAAGGGCATAAAAATAAAATGGTGGATCACACTATGAACCTTCTCAATCCCTGGGTTACAGATTTAGCGCCATCTTTCCTTCCCATTTGTCCCCTTTTTAGTTACCTTCTTTTTGAATAGATTCACAGCAGCAGGGTGAACTATTATATTCCAGCTGCATCTGTTCCAGGAGTCTGTCTACCTGCTCTAAGTCCACGTTGCAGACAAAATGGAGCCGACAGGTCATTGTTGCCCCCCCCCGGATGGGAAAATAGGCACAGTGGGACGTGGCAGCATGGCTGTCTTAGAGGAGCTGGTTAGCGGGTACTCTCTGTTCTAATTGGGGTTACCTTGGCAACCGCCCCGACGCACATGCGCACTGCGCAGCGTGGGGTCTGGGGCTCCTCCCTGCTAGAAGGGAGTGTCCCCTGAAACTGTGTGGGAGTGGCAGAATGGGGGGGGGGGAAGAAGCAGAAGAAGCAGCCACACCCACCCGCTGGCACTGTGGTTCTTAATGGTCTCCGTTAGAGGGACCAAGGAGGAATTTTGGTGGGTAGCCTTCTTGGCAAGGGTCACTTTTCGCCTCCTTTGGCAGTATCAGCATAGGCTTAACAGGTTTTATTTAGATTTATTGGCTATAATTGTTCCACACTAATTGGATACCGAAGTTTAAAAGAAAGGGAACAAATTGGCACACAAATATGAATAGGGTAATACCAACTGGCAATAAAGGAAGTAATGTTAACGGGGTATTAAATGTTGCACTCAGCAGAGGGCCAGCAGGCTAGGTTAGGGGATGGTTCTAGTTTACCGTACTGCCAAACGGAAGGCGCTTCCGAGACAATACTCAGTTTATAGTTAATAAGGCTCGTTTTTAGCTAGCATGCAGGACCCAAGATTGCTAGTGCAATCCCCCACCAGCCTTACAGTTTGATCTGTTGAATAAAGAGTGTGGCCATGCTGTTTTAAAACCAACATATGTCTCTGCGTCTCTTTGGGGTGCGTTGACAATGGACTTAATTACCTGATATCTCAGGTGTGGGGGCTAATTAGGGTAGCATTCTATGACAGTGGAGGTCAGGTGACCAGGAAGTCCTGGGCTGGAAGCCTTGCAAGAGAGATCTACAGAGAATTCTGGAAAATGGGTGTGGATAGGAAGGAGTTGCCTTAATCCCAGGAGGGGCTCGGGAGGGAATCCCTGGAAAATGGAACTAGAGAGAGCGGTTCCCTCTTGGTCAGGAATAGGATAGGGATGTGCACAGTAACTATCTTTTGTTTTCGTTATTCATTTTGTTTTCATTATTAAAATATCATTCATTCTTGTTATATTTCATTATTCTTTGTTTTGTTTTCACTTTTGTTTTTGATTTCCATTAGTTTCAATGGAAAACATATTTTCGACTAGAACCTTTTTATTTCGTATCCAGTTTGGATGATAATTGACCAAAGCCAGAACTAGTAACCACAGACAAAAAGCAGGCCCAAAGAACAGCAACTTATATCTACCCTCTATGCCCACCTTGAAGCCACCACCGATGCTTCCTCCTGTAAAGGTGGAGGCATGCAGTAACTGGCCATTGAATGTGTTTGTCAGTCTGTTGGGCTGCTCCTCACCCTTCTACAGCCCTCTCCCCCCTGCCGTGCCTGTCTCTGAATGGCACTGCATGTGCTGTTTACAAATCTTACTTCAGTTTGGCAGAGATGATATGAAGGTGATACAATCCTTCCAGATTTCATTTAAAATGGATGGACAAAAAAATAATAATGTTTCAGCCAATAATGCATTTACAAGTAAATTGCTTATACCATAATAACCTTTTATCCAATCCTTTTGTAATTTAGCAGACATAGTATCACTGCAGGCTTCAACCCCTCAAATTGCTGCGCAACTAATAGCCTGCAGTGGCAACCAAATTAATACTGAATTTATTGGGTTAATTCCTATGACTTATCAGGAAACCTCTGACATCATTTTCTGTTGGGGAAAAAAATATTTATTTGGGTTGAGCCAAACCAAAATATTGACTTTTGTGTGCAATTTGGAGCCATCGCAGAGCATCAGGGGAAATGTAGTTCTGATCTATTCTTCCCAATAGGCCTTGTTCGCTACTGGATTCCCATCTTTTGTAATGCACCTCTGTACATGAATAAATGTCATCCCAACATCTGGAGGGGGGGAAAAAATCAAAAATATTTTAAAATTTTAGCATCTCTCTTCATCTTTGTCCATTCTAAAATCTAAGCACCGTGAGGCAGGGATCTGTCTCTATAAGAAAGGCTCTGCATAGGATCCAGTATTTGTATCTGTATTTGTGTTTTAGTATCTGCATCTGTTTGCATTTGTATCTTTACCTGTGTTCACCGAGTTTTTGTATCAGATTATTAACATTGCAGTTTTCCCACTGAAGTCAATGGGGACAAACCGCAATGTTAAAAATTCAAAACAAAAATCAATGTAAAAGATCCAGTACAGCCGATACAGAAATTTTGGATTAATCTGAAATGGCCATAATAAGGTACTTCCGGTTCTTTCCGAAACCAAAAAACCCATCCCTATTTATTAGTGTTATCTAGAATGAAATCAGTGCATCACCTAAGGGCTTATAAAATATTAAACAAAAAAATGCTGCTAAAATCATTCAGGAAACAACTTTTAGCAACTGCTTACATTTTTGAGACAAAAACCGATTTAAGATATTTTTTTAAAAAAAATGAATCCAGATTTGCTTGCAAACGGATAAGCTGTATTTGAGCTGCAATGCCAAAATAAAAACATTTGCAGAGTTGATTTCGTCTTCAGAGCTGACAGTGACTAGGATTACTAAGTGCAACAGTGCCCTCTACATTTCATCCGAATAAGCACATCCAGCATATGCCCAACCATAAGGTAAAATAGAAATGGCTAGGGTAGTGCTGAAATAAGATAAGAATCCCCCTCGATGAGAATCTCACCAGACTCGAGAAGAGGGCGGAGACCTTGCATGATCTTGGCCCCTTCCTTGAGATTTCACAGAGATCTTGCTGAGGACAGGGGTGTGGGGAGGCAAGGGGTTGGTTAAGGTGTCAGAAGTGAGCATGGGGCAGAGACTTGCCCCCTGGCCACTCCAGCCCCCGCCTGGCTCCCGAGCCGCCTGGGAAGGGAAATTCTGGCCAGGGGCTGGGGGCTTAGCGGAGGGCCTTGTGGGCAAGTCAGGAGTGGAGTACTTACCTTCCGGAGGTAGTCCCACGAAGCGCAGTCTTTTCCAGGGCTGGAAAGTTTGAAAATAAATTAAATAAAAAACTGGACATGCTCAGAAGGGCCTGAACTGCCCCTTCTGGGCATGCTCAGTCCTTTTCAAAGATGGCACTGGCAGCATCAGCATGGGACAGGAGGGGCAGGATCCTCTCCTCAGCATTGCATTTGCAGTGAGTCCTTTCAAAGCCTGACCCAGTGGCTGCCCAACTTGTATGACACAATTTGGGGTAAAAGCAGACATGATGGTGGCACTGGTGAGGCGCCTCTTCCGCCCAGCCCAGCATGAAAAACAATATCTGCCATTCCTCAGGGGCACAGAACAAATTAGCCCATGATCCTGGGTGGCTAGAGAACGGTCCCACTGTCCATACACCCTAGACAGGGGAGGGTGAAGGAACAAAATAAACATGCAGGCAGCCAGCCCCAGCCCAGCTCCCAGCACCCTGCCTTCTGCCATGATGTGTGGAGATGGTTAACTGAGGGCAAAAGAAGCTGCAGAACGTGCATCTGCCCACCACCCTCCACAGTACTCCAGGAGGGTGGGGGTGAAGGCCAGGGAATCAGCCCCTGGCAACCATACCAGCACACTGAGATGCCAGCCAGCCTCAGAGTTTCAATAGGGTCATGGCGGTGTACAGCTCACACAGACCAAGCCACAGATAGAGACCATGAGCACTTAAGGGGGATACGCACACCTTATCATGTTGTATGTGGGGTGCCCCCTTCTGCAACCTCCCCTTTACAAACCCCTGCCCCCAGGAGAGACAGGGTGACCCCACGTTGCTCATAAGCTGCACCTGAGCAAAATCCACAGGACAGTTCCCTTGAATGGAGTCGGAATCAGCCTCTCGGTTCTGCATGGATGGACTGTTCCAGTCAATAGCTAGTTGTGCAGCCAGCCAGATTGGTTCCTTCACGTGACATGCCAACATTCAAAGGCTCTGGCGCAGTGTCGGAAGGCTCATCAGTCATCTGACTGAAAGCCATGGAACTAGGAATGGGTGAACAGATCGCGGTTCAGCTGTTTGGTTCGGTTTGACCGTTCGGTTCGCTCGCTGCGTTCGGGTTCGGCCATTCGGTTTGGTTGTGTTCAGTTCGGGCGTTCGGAAAAAGTATCACGAGAGCCCGTGATCGTGCCAGAAACCGGAAATTCGAATGCGTGCGGAGCTTGTGTGGGTGAGAGCGTGTGTGTTGTGGCTGGCTGGGTGTTCGATTGTGATTCATGTATGTTGGCTGTGTGGTGTGTGTTGGTTTTGGTTTGGTTGGTTGGTGAGTGTTGGTGGGTGCTGTGTGTGTTGGCTCTGTTTTTAAAAACATTTTTTTTTTTTAAATGGAGAAGAAGGTGACCAGTGCCACCACCATTAAACGCCGGGCCTAGGAGAAGGCCAAGGTGGTGGAGCCGGTGGTGGAGGAAGAGGTTCCTCTGGCCGCTGATGGACCTTCAGTGGTGGAGGAGGAGCCAGAGCCGACAGGCACAGGAGGTGTTGCTGCCAGTGCTGCCAGGTTCGTAAACTTTTTTTTTACTTTGAGGACAAGAAACTTAAGGCTCTATCCATTAGAGTGAGCTCACTGGCGTGCGGGTGGGTGCATGGGTGGTGGGCATCAGTCAGGCACAAACAGTAGGCATCAGCGGGTAGCAGAGGATGTCTGCCACAGAGAGAGAGGGTACTCTTCCAGCAGTCAGGCACGAGCACGAGCAGCACCCTCACCCAAACATGTGCCAGGCTAGCAAGGTTCTCCACTTTCCAGTTGCCATCCCATTCCCTATGCACCCCCAAATAAGGGCAGGATTTTCACGTGCCAGCCACCGGGGTCTTTCCAGTTGCCATCTATATTACCCCAAGGAGGGCAGGATTTGCACTTGCCAGCAAGGGTCTCATCTTTCCGCAGCACCCAAAGAAGGGCAGGATTTGCATGTGCCAGCCAGGGTCTCATCCCTCCGCAGCACCCAAAGAAAAGCAGGATTTGCACATGCCAGCCAGGGTCTTTCCCCTCCGCAGCACCCAAAAAACAGCAGGATTTGCTCATGCCAGCCAGGGTCTCTCCATTGCCATCCCAAGCATCCCAAGGACGGAGAACTAGAGGCATCATTATAAATGCATGATATTACTTTGGTGTTCTTAAAGTGTTCCAATTTCAGAGAGGAATCGGATGCCGGCCCCAGCGCTGGTGCCACTGCCAGGCCAAGGAGGACCCCTAGGCCGAAGTTGTCAGTGACACCCCCAGACATTCGGCGGACAAGGTCGGATGTCTGGAGGTTTTATGACAAGGGCAAAGAAATCGCCACATGCAAGGTAAGGCACGGGGACTGGAACAACAGGGAATGAATTGCCCTATCACCTGTTAGGAACAGAAGTCCCATGCAGAGAGAGATTGCCTTCCCAGTCCACCCACTTGTGGAGACAGAATGCAGGCAGGGCTTGACAGACCATTGGTCTGACACACTATTGTACTTCTTATATTCCTATCTTTTTATGTTCTTTAGACCTGCCACAAACAGTTCAGGCTGAAGCGCGAGGGGACCACATTGGGGCTCATTGCCCACATCAAGCAAACGCATGTCAGGAGAGTGAGGCGGCAGGAGGAGGACTCTGGTGTGGCCGTGGAGCCTCAGCACCAGAAGAAGGGGGGGAAGGCAACCCAAAAAAGATGGCATGTAAACCCTTCCCCCCCGCCTCCAGCCCCGATTGTGGAGACCCCCGGGCCCCAGGAGTCTGATGAGGTCAAGGCCTTTTGGGCTGAGTTGGAGAGGCCCATCCAGGACTTTATGGCCTGCCTGCAGATGACAGCAGCCACCATGGAGAACCACCTGGTGGAGCAGTTCCAGGCAGTCCAGATGGAGAAGAAGAAGGTGGAGGCATACGGCCAGTACGTCTCCACCGAGATGAAACGCCTGGAACTATACCACGAGGCACTCTCCAGGTGGCATCGGCACATGGAAGGCGTCGTGGAGTTTGCCGTGGCCCATGACTACAACCTACAAGATTCCCAGATGACTGCCCCTCAGCCCTGTGCTGCGCCCCAACAGCTGTTGCCTTTCCCAGAAGTCCTGGGGGACAGAGACTAATAGTTTAATTTATAAGTTTCCTTTCAATGTTTGCTTTTGGTTTCAGAATGTTGTTGTTTTGTTCTTCTTGTTGTTCTATAAATAGTTTTAATAAAAGTTGTTGTATTTCTTGTTAAAAGCTTCGTTTGACCTGTCCAATCTTTTATCCCTATGTGCTGAAGTTCTGGCTGGCAGGTGGCAGAATCTCATACAGCTTGTCGATCCCTACCAGCAGCACCTGCCACCCCATGTAGCTGAGTTATTAACCCAAAGATGTGCTGTGCCAGCAGCAGGGTCTCAACTTGCAGACAGCCCCCTGGGAGGTGCAGCGCTTGTGTTTGTGTGGGTGGGTGTGACAGAGAGAAAGAGAGACAGGCTCCTTGGCAGCAGGTGGTGGGAGCTGGTGGTCAGGACTCAGAGGGGCCTTTATTTCCAGCAGCTTCAGTGTGCATCCAGGGGTGGGTGCGGAGGAGTAGCCAGGGGTGCGTAGGGGTTCTGCTGGCGTAGCCGCACCGGGCTTCTGGATACAGTGGAATGGAATGTGGCTCCCAGTGACTGGAATGATGGTCCCAGAATCGAGTTTTTTTCATTTTTTTCATTTCATTTTTAAAAAAATGGTTTTAGTTGATGGTTCCTGGGACGGGCGGGCATGACTGATTCAGGAATAGTGTAATGACAGCCTAAAGCCTATTGGGCACACTTCATTCAATCATGCGATAGGTGGTAGAAGCAGGTACAGGAATGCACACAGGCAGGCACATATAATCAGGGCCCCGAGTCTTCTGCGCTTCTGCGATTCGCGGAATTTTCGCAGAATCCTGCCCTAGGCAGGATTATCGCAGAAACTGGGGAAATCCCCACGGAATTTCCCTTCCTTGGCAGTGAGTCAATCCAGGACCTGCTTTATTCAGGCCACAAGCCAATCAGGGGCTTGCACGGCCTTTATAAAGCAGGTCACATCAGCACATGTCACTTATGGTCCGGAATTCACTTGAGACCGCCGCTGCCGCCGAGGGACCCGACTCCAGCCGCCGCTTCTCCGGCCGCTCCGGGATCGCCGCTGCTGCTGCTGCCACCACTGAAGGACTCCAGCCCAACCTCCAGCTGCCGCTTCTCCAGTCGCTCGAGGGATCGACGCCGCTCCAGCATAAGGTAAGTAGGTGGTTGGGGGGGGTGTTCTCCTGGGGGGGCCGCTGCGCGCTCTGCATTTTACAGTTTGGGGGGGAGGGGGTCCCGCTGCACGCTCTGCATTTTACAGTTTGTGTGTGTAATGTGTGTGTAACATGGCAAAAACACACTTTGCCATGTGTTTTTGTGGGTGGGTTTCCTGCTTTGCCATGTGGTTTTTCTGGGTGGGTTTCCTGCTTTGCCATGTGAGTCGCAGAATTTTGCCATATGGGTCGCAGAATTTTCCATTTTGGGTCGCAGAATTTTGGAAAATATTTTGCAGAAGAATCGGGGCCCTGCATATAATACATTGTGTTATATTCCATCTCATTATGGTAGGTTTGCTGCATGCTGGATGTGGGCAGTGGGCACTGGGCGCATGAGCATAGATGGGAGCACAGAGTTTTTTCTGGTTCTGGCAGGTGGAAGCCAGGGTAGCTGGATACACCTACCTCTCCCCCTCCAACCCTCATCTCTCTCATTCTAGCTGGGAACCTCTCTCTCTCTCTCTCTGGCCATATAGTGCAGGTGACACCATGGGTGGGATTGTGTCTCTCTCTCTCCTTCTAGCAGTGGGGAGAGTCTCTCTCTCTCTCTCCATGAACAGCAGGTTGTATAAAGAAAAGGTAGAATGAGAGCGCCCCGTGAGCAGAATGACAGGACACAAGAACCCTGAGGGTGGGTCCTAGGGCTGAAGTGGAAGCTTCTAGATATTGACCACAGTCCTCCCTGCTGGTAACTTGGCCCCAGAACCCTGATGGTGGGTCCTGGGACTGGAGTGGCAGCTTCTGGAAATTTGCCACAGCCCTCCCTGCCAGTAAATTGGCTCCAGAACCCTGGTGGCGGGTCCTAGGGCCAGAGTGGCTGTTTCTTGATGCTGTGGAATGACAGCGCTCTGTGCGAGGAATGATGACCCAAGACGGTGGGTCCTGGGGCTAGAGTGGTAGCTTCTAGGTATTGGTCTCAGCCCTCTCTGCCAGTAACGTAGACCCCAGAACCCTGACGGTGGGTCCTGGGACTGGAGTGGCTGTTTCTTGATGCTGTGGAATGACAGCACCCTGTGTGAGGAATGATGGCCCCAAACCCATGACAGTGGGCCCTGGGACTGGAGTGGCTGTTTCTTGATGCAGTAGAATGACATTGCCTCTGTGTGAGGAATGATGGGCCCCAGAACCCATGGCATAGACAGCATGGGCAGCATTGGCAGGAGCAGAAGACATTGGCTGCCAGGGTAAAGAACCCTTGGCACAGATGGCATATAGACCTGACCTGGGGGTCATTGGAACCAGCAGACATTGGTTGCCAGGGTACAGAACCCTTGCCACAGATGGCATATAGGCTTGGCCTGGGGGCCATTGGCACTAGCACCAGCAGACATTGGGTGCCAGGGTACAGAACCCTTGCCACAGACAGCATATAGTCCTGGATTGGGGGCCATTGGCACCAGCAGACTTTGGTTGCCAGGGTACAGAACCCTTGGCATAGACAGCATATAGGTCTGGCGTGGGGGCCATTTGCACCAGAAGACAGTGGGTTGTCAGGGTACAGAACCCTTTTCACAGACAGTATATAGGCCTGGGGGCCATTGGCACTAGCAGCAGCAGACATTGGTTGCCGGGGGAGGCAGTCAGGCGGCAGTCAGGCAGACTGAGGCAGGATTTGAGCTTTGCAACCTGGGCAGGCAGGCAGCGTGGCATGAGAGGCAGTAGGGCAGGCGGGCATGGGCAGGCTTTGAGCTAGGCAACCTGGGTGGGCAGACAGGCACCTTGGCATGGAAGGCAGGAAGGCAGACTGAGGCATGCTTTAAGTTTGACGACAAGCTGGGTGGGCAGACAGGCAGCGTGGCATGGGAGGCAGGGCAGGCAGGCTGGGACATTGGCAGCTGCACACTCAGATAGGCTAGCAAAGACTGTGAAGTGTGAGAGAGCGAGAGCCAGTCAGCGTCACATAGGCGGGCTGAGATCTTGTAGTCATAGGCCGGCTGGCAGGCTTACAGTTTGTTTCCCCAATGCCACCCTGCGTCATGAGGTCAGTCAGATAAGGCAGCCGAGGCTGTCTAGTCTGAGAGAAGCAGAGAGAGAGGCAGGGCGGGTGCCAGACATTGGGAGGGAGGGACAGCACTTAGCAGCACAGGAGCAGTAGCCCTAGCCCAGGTTGAGGAGTAGGAGTAGGAGCCCCGTCCCGACTGCCCCTGGCATGCGATGGCGTGTGCCACTGCACCATCACTCCTTGTCCAGGGGCAGCTTGGGGAATCCCAGCAGTGGAAGATTCATCTTCAAGAAGAGCAACTGCACCACCAACTTGGCCCCCAATCTCAGGCAGTGCGGGGAGCAAATGTCCGCCACCACAGAGAACACCTGCTCGCTGGGAACACTGGTTAGTGGGCAGGACAGGATACCCTTGGCCACTTTCGACAGGGCCGGCCACATGTTGGACTTGCTGGCCCAATAGGCCAAGGGATCGCTGCTGGGATCAATGCATGGCTCCTCCTCCAGGTAGGTCTCCACTGCTGCTGAGGTGCCATCATACTCCCTCTGGTAAGTCTGGGTGGGCACCACCTGCCCCACTGCACTCAGCCACGCTGCTTGTCCTTTTGTGCTGGGCCCCATGCTCCCCAGAGTGGCCTGCACATAGGAGGAGCTGCTGGCACTAGTAGGTGTCCTGCTGCTGCTGCTCATCCTGCTGCTGGTGCTGCTGCTACCGCTAGGGCTGGGGGCAGGGATAGACCCAGATGGCTGGAAGATGTCGCTGCTCCCACTCCCACCATCCCCAGGGGCATCCTGCTGCTCTGCCTGCCAGACCTTCTGCACCAGCGTACTTTTTCGGAAACCATAGACCACTGTCTTATGTGCCATGCTGCCCTTGATGCTGGGGTCCAGCATGGTTGCCAGGACTTATTCCTCCCAGCGCAGGAGCTCATCAAAGCATGCACTCAGCCCCGCCTTCAGCTTCTGTGCCAGGTCAAATGTCTCATCGGAGAGTTTCCTGTCCCGAGGGCCACAATCCCGCCCCCTGAGAATCTTGTCCAGGCTCCTCTTGAGGCTATGGACCAGTGAGGTCACCTGGCTGAGGGTGGCGGTGGAGCTGCTCATGGCCAGGAACGGTCTCAAGATGAAGACTGTCTGAGCAATCATCTCCCATTCCTCCCTGTTGTACCCTGGAGGTGCCTCAATGTCTATCTCCAGTTCCACCTGATGCAGGGCGGTTTTCTGCTCAAGAAGCCGCTCGAGCATCAGGAAGGTGGAATTCCACCTGGTGTAGACATCCTGGATGAGCGTGTGCACCAGGGACCCTTGCTCAGCCTGCTTCTCCCGGAGGAGCTCGCTGTCCTTCACACTGCAGTTGAAGAACCCTGCCAGCTTCCTCCCCAGCTTGACCAGGGAGATAAGGGTACCTGGCCCAATCCCCTTCTCCCCCAAGCCCAGAGCATCCTTCACCACAAGATGGAGGGTGTGTGTGGCGCAAGGGATGATTTTGAAGCCCCCGTTATGGACTGCCCTGAGTATATTGGCTGCGTTGTCCGTGACCACACACCCCTTGGTGAAGGCTGCGCCTGGCATGACCCACTCCCTTACCATGGTGGCCAGGGCTGCCTCGAGGTTCTTTGAGGTGTGGGAGCTCTCCATGACTTGTGCCTGAAGCAGGGCCCACCTGTACCCTGCTTCAGGACCCCTCCTGCCACTGCCAAGCGCTGCCTCTGGGTCCTGCCACCAGTGTGCAGTCACTGCCATGTAGGCGTGCTGGGCGTTTCTGGCAGACCACAGGTCAGTAGTGAAGTGGACCATGGCCCCCCCAGTTCCTGCCAGCTGCTCCCTCACCTGCTCCTTCAAAGCCCTGTAGAGATGTGGCACCACAGTCTGACTCAGGGTGGAGCGGGAAGGCATTTTAAAGTTGGGGGCCAGGAACCCAATCAGCCACTGGAATCCTTTGTCCAACCACAATTGACAAGGGCTGCCCATCCAGGGCAATCATCTCAGCCAACAGGCACTTCACTTTATCTTGGAAGCCAGTGCCACTTGCCGATGGCCTTGACAGATCCCCCCACCCCAGCTTCTCCATGGTGGACTGACGGCACTTCTGGGGAAGCTCCTGCTGCTGTTCCGCCTCCCTAGCAGGAGGAATACTGCTCCTGCTGCTAGAGGCAACGGTTGGTGCTGGTGCAGGACACTTGCCCACTGAAGGAGTCAGTTGCCTGGCCGCTGCAGTCAGGAACCCGCCTGCATCCACTTCCCCTGACTTCCCGCTAAGCAGCAGATCACTGTGGCATGACTTTAGGTGCATTGCCATTGTCCCCAGGTTGCTGAGCACCTGCCCATGCTTTACCACCTTTTTGCACACAGTGCACTGCACCTCTCTGGGACCATCTGCCCGCACCTGCTTAAAATGATCCCAGGCTGAGGATTTCCACCACCACCCGCCTTCTGGCCCACCCCGGATGACGCACTGCTGCCAGCCCTGCTGGGAGGGGGAGAGCTTGGTGGCACTGGCAACACAGCTCTGGGAGGAGGCTCAGCCATTGTCTCAGCTACAGACATCTCCTCTGCGGCACTCGTGTCTGCCTCTGACTCACTGTTGTCAGCGATCACGGTGGTGTCCCGTGAAGGGGAGTACTGGGACCCTGAGGCTAGACTGCCCGTGCCCGCCATGCTGCTGGCACTCTCCCTGTGCCCCCCTCTGTAGCTGCTAGTGCTGTTGCTGCTACTCCTCTCCCTACTGACATTGCCCAGGGATTGTGACCTGCCTCTAGCAGCTGGGGTGGAATCCACCAGCTCTGGACTCATGGGGATCGCCTCGACAGTGGGGGACATTGGTGGCCCAGTAGGAACATTGGAAGCAGCACCAGCACCTGCTCCAGCACCAGCAGAGACAGACGCAGTCTCATGTACTGTAGGCCTTCCAGTGCCCTGCGTGGCAGAGGAGGAGGGCACTGCTAGGAGGCTACGCTGAGACAATGAAGCCTGGGGCCCTAAAGCAGGCCTGCTGAGTTTGGGGCGTGGTGATGTGCTCAGGCTACTGCTTCTGCCTGCTGCCACTCCCCTGGCATGGCCCCTGCCACTTCTGGGACGTGTCCCATTGCCTCCCCTGAGGGCAGCAGACTGGCCTCTCCTTCCCTTCTCTATTTCTCCCTCCAAAATAATTTTTTATATTGTTTTTTTTTTAAAAAAATTAATTTTTAAATTTAAATTGCAACGAGAGCAACATAACAACAAAACCATTGGGCCCAGTTCAGGTGTTCTGCCTTAAAATACTTTTCAGAACACAAAGAAGTCCAGGTGCATGACTGCATATGTATAGTCAAAAGAGAGCAGGTTTGCAAATAACCTCGCTCTGTTTTCCTGCAGGCACTGCACCAAACCTGCCATGTAACTATTTCAGATTCCCATAAGACTGTTGTTCACTTAACTGTTGAATTCTTACTAATTCGAATCCATTTAGAACCCCAAGTGAGGTTCCAGCACCTCCCAACCATTCTTTTAAATTCCTTGTCTTAAATTGGACCACCATATATACTTCTCCCACTTGTATTATTCAAACTGCCCACCCATGCAGTGCTAAACTTATACTTTGAGTTTCCTTTATGTTCCAGGTGTATAGTGTGGTGTTTTATTGCTACCCCTTAATCTTTAATATATTGTTTCCTGGGATTCTTTGCATCCCTTCCATCATAATCAGGTGCTTCAACAGGCTGAAGTAGTAATTTCAGTTGAATAACCATAATTATGAATCTTTTTCCATTTCCAACAACATACAAATGTCCCTTGAGTGTGTACCCATTTAAATGTACACCCCACCAAGCTGAGTTCAATTGTTTGTTCCTGTTCATCAAGTCAGGAGTGGAGGTATCATTATCTTTAGTATGCTGTGAGGGAGTTCATGTCCATGAAACTTTTACTCCAGCTAGGGCAGATCGAGGTGAGAAGGCAACATTTTTGGAAACAGACTTGACATTTCAATATTCTCTCAGTCCCCCTCTGGTATTATTGTATTTCGTCTAGGACTGGGGCCTTGTTTCTTTTATTTAAATCCACACTGATCTTGTAGTCAAAATTCCATAGGCTTTTATAACAACCATGCACAGGATCCAAATCACTGGCAGCATGATGGCACTAGATTAAAACAAAATCTGCAACAGGTTAGGTTATATCTCCCCCTTTTTCCTTGTTTTCTTTCTCCTTTTTCACTTCATCAATCAGGCTAACATAACAGCAGGGGAGGCCACCCTGCCAACAGTGCCTGTAATTGTTAAAATGCTTAGGAGAAAAAGCCCTGTAAACAAAAACAAGAAAACCACAAAGCATATCGGGACACAAGTAGCGATGAAGAGGTTAACTGAGAACCTGCCTTCCAATGATTATGAAAAACTCATATGACTGCATGCGTTTTTCTGCCCTTACCATGTACTGGAAGTACAGAATAAATGTGGGCAGCGATTGGAGTATTGTTGTAGTTTTTGTTTTGAAACAAACACAACACGGAACAACAAATAGTCATGGCACCACATGCACACATCCACAAAAAGAAAACAAACAGAACTGCAGTTAACCGGGCCTTCTAGAACATCCAAAACTTCTTTGCTGCTTCTATAAAAAAATTAAAAGAGACAGTTCTGGCCTGCATATGGCCTTTGTAATTAAATTACCTGGGAAAGAATTGATTGGTTATGCACACTTCCCCTGGATTTGCTTCCTTGAATAAAACCAATTTAAAATAGAGGAGTGTCCCCAATCAGAGGTTTCCACCAATAACACCCTAGTGTTATAGACCAAAGCAAACCCAGCTGTTACAGCATGAAGTTGAGGCCAGTAGCCTGCGTTTAGAAGTTAAAGCCAAGGGGTTGTGTGACTTTTGCAGTTAATTTATAAAACTTCTCAAATCGCTAGAATTATATTAAAATACCCTACACTTCCCTCCCCCACTTAATACTGGGAGAGCACAAACAGTATTATGTTAGTAATTACTGTGCCTGCACCTTTTTAGGATTTAATAATTTCAGGGGTCTGGTAAACTGAACTTGCTGCCCACAAACTGAGCCTGCAGTTAAAATCACTCAAATGGCCATGGGTGTAGCATTACATTTGAAATATTAGTGTCTATGGGGCTGGATTACAGGCTGGTCATGCTGATGACACCATCAATGATTGTGGTGCAAGTATGGAGACAGACTGCATGGGGAACAAACACTGTTTCCAGGCCACAGTCACACCCCAGTCAGGAATCAGACAGAATATTACCACAACCTGTGAATTTGAAATGAATACAAAGGCAAGGGTCTCTTTCTAGCACTTCCATTCTTTATAACTTCTAATCTGGTGTTGGTCTGGATGCATTACAGAAACAATGAATAATATTAGACAGAAAGCAAAGAAGAAGGAACTCCATTGATAGGGTGGCAGACAAAGGTCACTTTCATATATGATCCCCTCCCCCATATTTGGGCTGCGTGGGGTAACGCACAGCCTGAATATAGGTGAGGATCGGCCGGTGCGAAAGCCCCCCCCCGGTGTGGCTTTGCTGGCAAAGTCGTGCGGGATGCAGAGCAGGAAATTGAATTCTGCATCCTGCGCAGCTTTGCTAGCAAAGCTGCGCAGAGGGGGAGGGGTAGCTTTCACAACGACCCATTGCTGCACATATTTGGGATGCGCATTCCTCCCCCCAAGCCCAAATATGGGGTGAAAACAGACATGATGCTAACCACTTTTTAACCACCTTTGGTGGTCATTTATGCATGTTTCAGGGCTGCATAGGGTAGAGGTGGGACCCCGGGCCCATTACCGGCTACCGGATTTACCGGTTACCGGTTCTGCAAAAACCGGATTCCCGGATTAAATCCGGTATACCGGCGCTGTGTCCCCATTGAACTCAATGAAATAAATGAATTCCTTCCCCCTCCCCCTCCCAGGCTGCGCGGGTGGAAGGGGGGACACCACCCACCCACCCTGCCCAGCCTGGATTTTTGTTTAAA
>QEPC01000117.1:307287-337554 GCA_003113815.1 Sphenodon punctatus | reverse complement strand
GGGGGGCCACAATGGAGAGGGCATTCTCGGTGGCCACGCCGCACCTTTGGAACTCCTTCCAGAGGAAGCTCGCCTGGCCCCAAGCCTGTTGTCATTCCGGCGGTGTTGTAAAACCTGGCTGTTCACCCAGGCCTTTGGGGTGGGGGGTTAGGGGTGTGTGTTTTAGTTCCCCTACCCTGTTTACTGTTTTAATGCCCGGGACCCTGTTTTAAACATGAAATGTGTTGGATTGTTTTAAATTGTTTATACTTACTTTTATGTATTTTTATTATTGTTGGAAGCCGCCCCGAGCTGTTTTTCAGGAGGGGCGGTGTATAAATTATAGAAATAAATAATAAATAATAATAAAATAATCCTATCCTTCAAGAACCATCCTTAAAATTCTTTCCTTATACCTAACACATTCCCAACACCACTGTTCTGTATTCCTCTCCTCAACACACACACACACACACACACACGCACACACACATACGCACACACACACACACAAAGGGGGGGAGGGGTTACTTCAGGTTAGATTACACATGCAGGGGCCAGGGACCACTTTTGCTGGTTAGGGTAGAGTGGGGAGAGATGGGTGAAATACATTCCCCAAAACAAGTTGGTGAATGTCAGTATTTCACTCCAAGCCCTGTCCTGAAAACCTGGCCATAGAGGGGCACACTACAGGGGGACACTACAGGACACTGGACATTCTGGGGGAAGGGCTAAAAGTCCCTGGGCTGGCCAGAGGAACTTTTCCCTCCTGGGTGACCTTGATGCCAGGGATCTGGCTGTGGCTGAGGTTGCCAGTGCTCTTTAAGGGAGGAATTGCCTTCTGTGGAATCAGGGTTAGCAAACACAGTGGCCACTTTGTTTGTGTCAGCGGTGTCTATGAGAGTCTGGATCACAGGGAGGCGGGGGAGTTGCAATTAGGGATGTGCAAACGCGATTCAGAAGTTCGGAGTTCGGCCCGAACTCTGCCTGTTCGGATGACCGAACCCAAATCCGAACACGAACTGACCGAAGCAAACTCCATTCCGAACGTTGACATGACTGAACAGTTCAGTCAGTTCGGGTGAGTTCGAGTGGCAAAAACATGTCACTGGAAGGCAAAACGTGACAGGGAGGGGGAGTCAGCTGAGGAGCAGACTTCCAGGCACCAGGGGTGGAGAGGCTTGGAGTAGCAGTCAGCCTGCCCAATCACCATCTCTTTTCGCCTCAGACCACTGGCTTCATATTCTGCGATTGGCCATGGGCTAGGCTACACAGAGCCAATGGGGCTTGCGGCGAGGCGGGCACAGCAAGAAACAAAACTGATTGTCTCCCCCCTTCCCAACACCTTCTGACCTAGTCACTGTTCCTGAACAGCAGGCGTTTCAGAAGGCTCCCTCTCTCCCAGCAGTTTTTGTTCCTTCCTATTCCTAATCCATTGCCATCCTCCACCTATTTCACCAATCTAACCCATTTACCTCCATATTATCATTTATTTACATTATATTATATAGATTTAGGTGTTATTTTTTGTTTTTACCTCTCCCAGTGTTCAATCTTCCTTACTCCCTCCCCCCTCCATTGAATCCTTTCCCTCCCTCTTATTTCATCCCTGATTCCCTTCCCCTTTTTAAAGTTTTGGATTTATTTAGAGTAGGTTTATTATTAGATTGATTTTCATTTCAGTTTTGTACCCCTCCCTGTGTTCTTTGTGTTTCCCCCTGTGTAATATTATATATATACATAAATAGGTATTAGATAGATGGTTACTAGATAGATATACAAAGCAGTTAGCTTAGTTATAGAGAGAGATAGAGATACAGTGTGTTTGTAGGACAAGGCCTTTGCAGTTAATTATTAGGATATTCCATTTAGTTCAATATGATTTAGAATAGTTAATAGCAGTTAGATTTAGTGTGTATATATATATAAAAGAAACAGTCACTCCAGCCCCAGGACCCGCCATCAGGGTTCTGGGGCCAAGTTACAGGCAGGGAGGGCTGTGGCTGGCCAGTATCTTGAAGCTGCCACTCTAGCCCCAGGACCCAACGTCATGGGTCTGGGGCCATCATTCTTCACACAGAGGCAATGTCATTCCACCGCACCAAGAAACAGCCACTCCATCCCCAAGACCCGCCGTCAGGGTTCTGGGGGCCAAATTACAGGCAGGGAGGGCTGTGGCCAATACCTAGAAGCTGCCACTCTAACCCCAGGACCCACCATCATGGGTCTGGGGCCATCATTTCTCACACAGAGAGCCTTTTTCTGAACACCGGAACTGAACTGAACCCAAATGCCCAAATGCAGTGACCCACTCAAACGGCCGAACCGAACCGGACCAAACCGAACGGGCAAACCCAAACCGCGATGTGTTCACCCATCCCTAGTTGCAATTTCTTCAGGTTGGTTTACTGCAAAAATATCGTGGATGACATCATCATCATCATCATCATCATCATGATGCCTGGATCCATGTAATTTTCCCCATTAATCATGGAACTCATTTCAATGGGTTTGCTTTTTACTGCAGAAACCATTCCTTGTTTAGATTGCAACTGCTGGGTCAGGGCTGAGATTTTAACTTGGCATTTACTATGATCTACTCGGTTTTGTCTCTTCATTTCAGATATTTTACTCATTAAAACTCTAATGGCAGATTGAATATCTCGGTATTTACTTTTAAAGGAGCTCACTATTATTTCTTGTTTCTTTAGCTGTTTTTCCAGATCTTTACATTTGTCTTTAAATTAATTTAACTCTCTAACTTGTCTCAAATTACGAGCAGCCATATCAGTTTGCCAGATCTGGTTTTGTTTTTCTCTGTTCTTTAGAGTTGCAATTTGTGCTTCCAAAACTTTGTTAGCATTTTTCTCCAGTTCATTATCTACACAGAGCATGTAATTTAATGCCTTGCCAGATTAACCATAGGAAAGGCAAATCCCTGTTTTCCTTTTTATTATGATACAGCTGAGTGTATTTCTTCCATACTTCATGGAGTTGTTCTAAGGTAACTGGTGATTGTAATGCACTTTCAGCCCAAGGGCAGGCACCAGTATTTCTGACAGTTTCAACAATGGTAGGTAATACCTGCACCTTCTCCCAATGCTCAGTGGGGAGCCCTCCCACATTCCTCCTCTTAAACCAAGCCATAGAAACCCAGGTAGTGGGGAGTGCCAGTCCAGGGGTAGTGTCGTATCCTTATTGTTACAGTCCTGCACTTCAAAGGCATAATTGGTTTATAATTTGGTTCCCACTTTTGGCACAAGCCCTGCACATGCAGTTGGAAGGCTTGTTAAATGGGATTGGGGGGATGCTATCCAGGCATTTTTAGAGGATGACCATGATACGGCATGCCAGTACTGCTGTCTTCCAACAGGAATTCGTTTCCTGGACCCCACTATACCATTTATCTCCCCCACAGGACCCCATGATAGAGTGTGCCAGCACAGCTGTCTTGTGACAGGAATTATTTGCTGGACCACACTATACCAAGTGTCTCTGCTAGAGGACCCCACAATGCAGTGTTCTAGCACAGCTGTCTTCCAACAGGAATTTGGTAGCCAGAGACTACTACACCGAGTGCCTTTACTGCTGTCTGCCGACAGGAATTTTTGCCATAACTAGCTATATTCTGCCCCCCTCCCCCCACAATGCATTTCTCAACCAAAATGTTCTAGGGAAATGGGTTTGTTGTACCTCAGTTTACCCCAACTGCGATCGAAGGTCACCAATTAACAAGCCAATGTATGTAGGTAAAACACAATTTTGTTGGATAGACACATACCACCTGGACATGGCAGTAGTAGTAATAAGTAGTAAATTTATTATCGGCACCAACTTTCGTCTTGGCCGAGCATAACAAACAAAACAGAATAAGTACAAAACAGAACATCAGCAACAGCATAGCACTTAGTCCTATATCAAGTCACAAGGCACTAGCATGGATACAAACAAACAAATACATAAATACATGAGTAAACTTAGCAGCACATTAATATAAAAAGGTAGAGGTCAGGAATAGCACATATTAGAGCCAGAAACAGAATGAAAGACTAATACCACACACTGCAGCCAGGAGAGAATAGAATTAGAAAACCAGCCGGCAAGCAGTTTAAATAAAAATCAGCTAATCCTGCAGCAGCCGCACACGTTCCCTCATAACGAGTAGGCAAAAAATCGTATCTTCTTTCATCACCCGCTCATCACTGGAAGCAAACAAATAAGAAATTCTATACATAGATGGAGTATATTCTTTCCCCATGAAAATTGGGGAAAGCCACGCAGACCTAATACAGTCATAACAGGGGCAAAACAGCAGCACATGCTCCAAATCCTCTATTGCACCCATCCCACAGAGGCAAGTATGAGAACTGTGGGGCTTATGCACGTACCTGCCCTCCACTACGACAGAGGGAAAAAGCTGAAAACGAAAGAGGGTATAGGCCCTGTGCAAAGCTGGATCAGACAAATAATCTAAATAATCCTCAAATTTATGGAGGATCTTAAAAGAGCTGAGCATAGGCGCAATTTTCCAGGAGGAAATTACCGCAATATCCTCTTGTTTAGCCATGTCCTGCCCTCCTTGCTTAAGAATGTATTTCTGATAGGCTACGGATTTCCCCACAAAACATGAAAAGGAATGC
The DNA here is from genome assembly GCA_003113815.1 of Sphenodon punctatus. Taxonomy (NCBI): domain Eukaryota; kingdom Metazoa; phylum Chordata; class Lepidosauria; order Sphenodontia; family Sphenodontidae; genus Sphenodon; species Sphenodon punctatus. The sequence continues at coordinate 332,935 of QEPC01000117.1, read as the reverse complement.
CCCAGTCTTTTCAAGGAGGCATCAATCCCTCTTATCCAGGGGTAGGAGCCCCTACCCTTAAATTCTAATTCCTCCATGAGACACATGGTCACCAAAGAGGGATTAGTCTGGTTAAAAAGTTTCAGCCAATAGCAAAGAGCACGTTGTCTGCTCAAAAACTCAATAGGGACCACACCTAATTCTGCCCTAACTACAGCAGCAGGAACCCCCTGTGTCACCCGAAGGAGTCTCATAAAAAACTTATTCTGCGGTATCTCCAGCATGTATAAGTTTTCGGTTATCATAATTTTGGCTCCAAATGTCAACAGGGAATGCACCTTGGTCCTATAGACGTCTAGAACAGTAGAGGTCTTAATAGCAGATGACTTGCCAGCCAGCCTTAAGATTCCCTTGGCCACCGCATTGGCCTTTAAGATTATCAGTCTTTTATGTTTATCCCACTGACCATTGTTAGTTACCGTCATCCCCAAATAGACATATGACCTCACCTGGGTCAGGACTGTTCCCTTCATTGACATGGCAGTATTGCCAGTTAAGAACCCCAGTAACCTAACCTAGGATATTTTACGTGTCTGAGGCCATAGTCAGAGATGTGAACTGGTTCAGACAAGGAGCGGAAGGGACCCAGGCGATAGCTGGAAAGGAGCCTCTGGTCTCTGGATCTTTGAAAGCGATGGAAAGGGTCATCAGCCCATGATAGCTCACTGCAACCCTAGTGGCCACAAGCGCTGAGACAAAGTTTAGGTTCTCGGTGTTCTCTTTTATAGCTTTACTCTAGATGGCTTTTGGTTGCCATTTATTATGAATACATGTTGCAGGGTCCCTTCCTTCTTTGAACATTCCAGGTGCGGCAATTAGAAGAACATTTGACTTCTTTATCACTTGGAACATAGCCATTAAAGCTACTTGGCATTTGGGAGTTTTTCTCTATTTTCTAGTTGCTGATCTAGTCTGCTGAGGCAAACTCCCTTCCTTTCAGGCCTCCCTTTTCTTCTCAGAGATATTGGACATCTGGGTTTGTTTTTTCGACTTTGAACGGCTCATATTTTCTGCTATAGTATGGGCTCCTGGAATCTTTCTGGTTACTGCTTTCTCCCATAATCCTTCTTATACATCATCCCAAGAAACATCCTTAGCTGGGCTGAGTTTCTTCAGGCCTCATCTTTCTTATTCCTCTAACCATGGTCAAACTTCCTAATTATTTCATAACATCTGTGGGACCGCCTCACTCCCCCGGGTCCTCGATCGGCCCCTGCGGTCCACTGGGGGCACATTCTTGGATGTCCCCCAAGTAAATCCGGGGGCCACTATGGAGAGGGCGTTCTCAGTGGCTGCACCTTGACTGCGGAACTCCCTCCTGGAGGAGGCTCACCTGGCCCAGGACCTGCTGACTCTTTGTCGGGCTTGTAAAACCTGGCTGTTCCACCAAGCATTTGGTAGAGGGAATGGGTGAGGGAGGGAGGGAGGGATGGGATGTGGGCGCAGGGGTTGAGGGTTAGGGTGGGTAGGTTTTTGTTTTATGTTTACATTTTTATGATTTGCCCCTAAGGTGGTTTTATATTTGTATTTTACACATTTTATATTTTTGTTTTAAATTGTAAGCTGCCCCGAGCTGCTTGCAGAAGGGACAGGGTATAAAACTAAAATAAATAAACTTCAGGGTGGAGATGGTCCCTCTGATGGTCACATACACCTGCATCCTCTACAACATCAAAGAGACAGATGGTGCTGCCTTGAATTACTTCCTCTCCACTGGCCCCTGTGAGCCAGTGCCCCGGTACAGACTGGAAAACAACCCCCACAGACCCACAGAGCCCAGAGGATACGGGATGACTTGTGCATGCATATTCCCCACAGGGAAAATGTAAATATGTAAATATATATAATATGTTCATTCACAATAAATGGGTAAATGGTTGCACCATTAACAAGGCATGCTGTTTTCCTGTAGCTACTGTGGATATTTGCTCACTGGGTGCAAGAACACCCAGGAGGAAGTGATTCCTGGGTGTCAATGCACACGGGGAGCAGGCTGCTGTGAAGATCCAAAATGAAAGGGGAGAAGGTGAAATGGTGGTGGAGGAGCCTCCAGGAGGGGTCTAGAGTAGCCCCTATAGAGGTGGGCAGTGGTGTAGAGGGGTTGGGGGATGGTGTAGGGTTGAGGGGTGTTTTATGTTCATGTATTTTTGGGTCTGTTTTATATTTGTATTTTTAATATTGTAAGCTGCCCTGAGCCACTGTTGGAGGGAAGGGCGGGGTAAACATTATAATAACAACAACAACAACAACAACAATAAATAATAGACTGGGTATTGAACTATGAGGCAGGGGCTACATAGACCACTGGGAGTGAGGGGAGCAGCTTTCCTGACACATTGGAAATGGCAGTGGAGAGCAGCTAGACAGGAGATGTGTTGGGATGGGTGCAATGACAGGGAGGAGGGTTTCAGGAGTTGGTTGAGGACCAAGGAGCATAGGGAGGGAAGCGGGTAAGGTGCCCCTCCAAAATGGTCCCAGGAACGCCAGTGGCCCACCTCTTGGGGACTTATGGGGCTGCTTATTTCACTTTGATGCCTTTTCTCCTGGCAGGGTGCCATGGATGGAAGATGTCAGCTATCCCAAAATCCCTCTGCTCCCAAATGTGGATATTAAAGGTGCTTTGGGGACAGACAGGGAGACTGAGTCAGGTCGCTGCAGTGAGGGTGGCAGGGGCTAAGTGGGAGGCATTGGGAAAATGGTGTGCCTCTCTGTTCCCCATGGGGCTTTTCCATGCACAGCCCAAACCTTGTAGATGGTGGGAGGTTGTGGGTAGTACAGGTGTGCACCAGGGGGCCCATGTCGTTTTATGTTTTTTTCATTTTTGTTATTTAATTTTGTCATTTTTGTTTTCATAAATATCAAATTGTCATTTTTGTTTGTGCTTTCGTTTTCATTTTCCATTAGTTTCAATGGCAAACACATTTTTGTTTGTAACTTTTTTGTTTTTCACTATATTTGGCTGAAGCTTGAAAGGCATGCCTTCCTCCAATGGAAGGCATTCAGTGTACCAAATTCCAAAAGGAATGAATAAAGGAATCCAATTTTAGAAGCAGTTGAATTATTTTATTTTGCAAAAAACTTCATATACATTATTATCTGTAACTTCTTTGCCTCACATTTAATGTAGATGAAACTTGGCAAGTTTATACACCTTCCCATATTTACTATCCTGGACAACTTTCATAAGGATTGAATAAAGGGTCCTGGTGGTATAAGCAATTAACATATAAATGTATGTCTGACTGTAACAACTTTGTAGTCCAACCAGTGTACATGAGATTTGGCATGACTGTATATAACACTTTCATGATCATCTCTGACAAATATCAGAAAGATGTGCTAAAGGATCTCAATTTTATATGCCTGCACAGCATATGCAGTGAAGGAGCCTATGCCAGGTCTTCTCTTGTCACTGTGGTATAAGATCAGTTTGTGATGCCAATTTTCCAGCAGAAAGGTCAACCAAATATCCTCATTCTGTACTGTGACCATCACAACATCTCTCCCCCACTTGTTACTGGGAAGTCAGAAGCATCTGTTTAGGAAAGAGTCAATAGAGATTCTCTTATGTCCTTCTGTCACAGTGCTGCAGGATGTGATTGTGATGATAATTGGCCAGCCTGGATGTATAAAATATGTCTCCTGATTTCTAGGGATGGGCAAACAGAACACCGTTTGGATGTTCGGACATTCGATTTGAAATCCGAGTTCAGGTTCGGCTGTTCGGTTTGGCAGAGTTCGGTTCAGCCAAAGTCGGCCGAACATTTTAAAAAGTGCTATTGGTACTGAAACCAAATCCGAAATCTTTTCTTTATTGGTATTTTTGGCCCTGAAACCACCACCAGGTGCCAGGAAGTCTGCTCCTCAGCTGCCTCCCTCTTCCAGTCACGTTTTTCCCACCCAAAGTCACGTTTTTCCCACCCCCGAACTCATCCAAACTCATCCGAACTTTTCCAAACTGTTTGGAAGTTCGAGCGTTCAGTTTGGAAGTTTGGTTCAGTTGTCCAAACAGGCCGAGTTCGGACCGAACTCCGAACGTCTGAACCGCGTTCGCCCATCCCTGCTGATTTCTGGTTTCCAAACTGCATTCTGTTCACCCATCCCTAGTGGCAACACACACCAAAAAATCTGGTTATGAATGGCCGAACTTGGTTCGGAAGTTCGGAATTCGACTGAACTTGGTCTGTTCAGTCGATCGAACCAAACGTCTAAACCAAACTCGAATTTCAAACCGAACCGAATTTCTGAACTCGAATTTCAAACCGAACCGAACCGAATTTCCAAACTCTGTTCTGTTCGCCCATCCCTATTGGAGGAGGTCGGAGGCCGGGGAAAGGGGAGGGGGGATGTGGCGAACTGTCACTCGGGGAGGTGAGCCACAGGGGGAACTGACACACAAGGGGGTGAGGGAACAGGCAGGAAGGTCAACACAGTACTCACAGTTCTCAACAACGTTCACTCGGCCTGGGGGACGGGTAGTGGGTTAGCAAGGAGCAAGACTCAGGTCTCCAAGAAGTTATCAAGATCCAAGTTGGGTCCAGCCTCTAAAATGATTACCGGTGGGGCTTTGGAGGAGGAAGCGTGCCTGCCCCAACCAAAACTCTGGCTCTGCCCCCCATCATCCCCTGCCACTGCGCAAGCCACGCACTGCGGTGGGAGGAACCCCCATAATCTGTCTGTTGGCAGCGTCGGGTCCGGAGCTCGTGCCAGCTGCACATGATTTAGGTGGATCAAGTCTGGGGTGATCGCGGGGCCTCCTGGCTGGGGTGAGGCCAGTTCTGCCCTGCCGGTTCCCTGTCGGAGCCCCGCTCCTGTCACATTTGGGCTGTTGCCTGATCTTCCACCTCATGCAGCCCCGCCGCTGGGAAACGCCCTGCAGCATGACACATGGGTTTCATGCAAATTGAATGTAAGATAAAGAAGTTGTAGCCATGAATGTGTATGGAGCTTTTCTTAAAATCACAACATTCAATTGCTTCTAAAATCGGTTCCCTTTATCTAATCGTTTAAAACTTTGGTACACATAGTGCCCTCCATTGGGGGTACACACTCCCCATGTTGCATCAGAATTCAATAAAAAAGGTATAGCTGGAAATAAGTTTTTCAGTTTTTTCCTTTATTTCAACAATAAAATGTCATTTTCATTTCTATTTTCATTATTATTATTATTATTATTATTTGTAATTTTTGTTATTGCAATAACGATAATGATAATGACATTTTTCATTATAATTATTGTAATAATGAAAATGACATGCACTAGTGGGAAGGAATATCACCCTTGGGCAGGGGAGCTGAGAGGTAGGGGGGTTGCTAGGATGGGGGAGGAGGCGATTTCTGTACACCAACTTTTCCAGGTTCCTTGTGTGGAATCCTGCAAGGTTCCATCCTGTCCCCTCTCCTGTTTAATGTGTGTGTGCAGCCACTGGGTGAGGCCATGAGGAGGTTTGGTGTTCGGTGTCATCAATATACTGATGACACCCAACTCTACTTCTCATTTTCATCCAATCCTGACCTGGTAGTCTCGGTGGTTACTCAGTGTCAGGCGGTTGTGGAGGACTGCATGAGAGTGAGCCAACTGAAGGTGAATCCTGACAAGACGGAGGTGATGCTGGTGGGGAGGGTGGTGGGAATGGCATCTCCCATCATTGGTGGGGCTCGCCCCCTGCTGGTCCCTCAGGTTCGAAGTCTGGGAGTGCTCCTCAAACCCCAACTCCAGCTGAATATCCAGGTGTGAGATGTGGCAAGGAATGCATTTCGCCAGCTACATCTGGTGCAACGGCTTCGGCCATATGTCTTAGACTCTGACCTGGCCACCACCATGCTTTCATTACCTCCAGATTGGACTATTGTAATTCACTCTACGTGGGGCTACCCATGGTGATGGTTCAGAGGCTGCAACTGGTGCAGAATGCGACAGCCTGCCTCCTTACGCGGATGGGTTGCCGCAAGTACATTATACCGGTGCTTCGTTCTCTTCACTGGCTGCCTATAGACTTCTGGGTCCAGTTCATGGTCTTGATGTTGACCTATAAAGCCCTATACAACCTAGGCCCTACCTGCCCCTGCGGGACCGTCTCACTCCCCATGCTCTGGATTGTCCCCTGCGGTCATCTGGGGTCACCCTTCTCGAAGTCCCCCGGGTATCTTGGGGTTGACTATGGAGAGGGCAGTCTCAGTGGCTGCACCTGGGCTGTGGAACATCCTTCCAGTAGAGACCCAGGTGGCCCCGGACTTCTCCTCTATTTGTCATCAAGACCTGGCTGTTTAGCCAGGCCTTTAGTGAGGGAAATGGGTGAGGGTGGAGGGTGTGGGTTAGGGTCATAGGATGTGTATATATATTTTTTCCTCATATCCACCCCTTTGTTAGCACTTCATTATTTTTTATGTATTTTATCATATATATTCTATTTATACTGTTATTTTATATTGTTTTAAAATTGTTAGTTGCCCTGAACTGTTTCGGCAGGAGGAACGGAGTATAAATTACTATATAAATACATAAATTAAATTTACCGAAACATTGCTTATCAGCACTCCTCTCCCATTCACTGGAGAGCTTGTAGCGAGCTCACCATCTGGGAGGAGGAACGAGCTAACAGCTGCAGCTATTGAAGGGAGAGTGGTCAATCCTACTGCATGTCAGCTGGAACCCCTTTCCACCCCTCCAACCTCAGCCTCCCGATTACCTTCCGTTTAACCCCCTATCTTGGAGTTATACTATCAGTTTGAGTCGATGGACTATGGCAAGAGATCAGCATTTGCCAAACTGAGATGCAATGGTTTTCCTTCAGCATTCCTGGAAGGCCGCTATAAGGGTATTCCCAAGGAATAGCAGCTCTGTACCTTATGTGATTTGAGGGAAGTTGATTCCCTTGCCCACATACTCCTATATTGCCCCATGCTCACTGGCCCCAGATATAAATACTTGGGTGGGATCTTGAGGGATTTAAGTATTTGCCCCCTCCCCAATAGTATTTTATAGAAACGTCTTAGTCCAAATGATTTGGAAATATCCTGGGAGGTGGCAAGTTTTTGCCAAATAGTTATTGGTATTAGACATGCTTATTTGGATGCTCAATAGTCTGGGGTTGAACTCGAGCAAGTTGGGTTTAGATTTACTACATTATGGCTTATTTTCGCCTTCTAAGGTTTTTATGTGTTTTATTGTATTCTGACTCTGGTTTTGGCCTACGAGTATTTATTATTGGTGTTTTTGTGTATTTGGTACTGGTATCAGGGGTGGATCCAGAAGTGATGTGGATGGGGGGGCTGAAGTCCAAAGTTAGTATAGCTCTGTCCAGGTGAGCAGGCCCCGCCTCCAGCCCCACCTCTATCCCCACCCCCTACCAAGTGAGCAACAGTGTTAGGCCAGTTTACCCCACACCCCAAAGCCATGGGAAACCCCCCAAGCCACAGCTCCAACAGGGGAGGGGGACTGAGGTTCAGTGGAGCAGTGGATAGGATAACTGGGCTCCAGCTGCCGCCTGAAAATGGGCATCAAACACAGATGGTTAAATAACCCCTTCCCCTAGTCTCACTACAGGAAAATACAAAGTCTAGGGGCAAATCCCCATTGTACCCCATGCCAAAGAGGGAAATAAATCAGGGAGGGGAAAATGCCCCCTTAAGCCCAAAGTAGATGAGGGGCAAATCCTCACTGTGCAAAAGAGGGCAATAAAAGAGAGGGGGGAAATGCCCCCTTACAAGCCAATCAGGTAAGAAGCAAATCCCCACTGCACTCCATACCCAAAGAGAACAATAAAAGAGAGATGGGCAAATCATGCCCCCTTGTAGGGGTGTGCATGTCATTTTCATTATTACAATAACGATAATGAACATTGTTGTTTTCATTATCGTTATTGCAATATCAAAAATGACAAATAATAATAACAAAAATAGAAACAAAAATGACATTTTGTTTTTGAAATAAAGGGAAAAACCTGAAAAACATATTTCTGGCTGTAACTTTTTTGTTTCTTATTCAATTCTGATTAAACATGGGGAGCGTGTACCCCCAATGGAGGGCACTATGTGTACCAATTTGTGAAATGATTAGGTAAAGGAAACCGATTTTAGAAGCAATTGAATGTTGTGATTTTCAGAAAAGCTCCATACACATTCATGGCTACAACTTCTTTATCTTGCATCCAATTTGCATTACACCTGTGAATATTATGTCCCTCCATAAGCCTAACACTCCTGCCAATTTTCAGAAAGATTGGATAAAGGGTCCTGATGGTATAAGACATTAACTTGAAAATACATTTCCAGCTGTATCATTTGTATATTCCATCCTGTTTAAAAGGTATTTGGCAGGAATGTATCACATACCTTCACTGTCATCTCTGCCAAACTACAGAACAATTTGATAAAGGGACCCAATTTTATAAGCAATTGATGTTGTCCCTGTGAAGACCATTATTCAGATAAATAGCAGCACATGCAGTGCCAGTCAGAGGCAGGCACCCTGCATGGCAGGGGGAGAGAGATTGTAGGAGGGAGGATGTGGAGCAAACCAAAAGACTGACAGACACATTCACTGGCCAATTACTGCATGCTTCCAGCTTTACAGGACCAATTGGTAGTGGCTTCGAGGCAGGCATAGGGGGTGGCCCTGAGGTGGGCATAAGGGCATAAAGGACATAACTGGGACTTTGGGGATAGCATCCCAGCAATCAGGGGACATAGTTTACACATCCAGGCTGGTCAATTATCATCACAATCACATCCTGCAGCACTGTGACAGAGGACATAAGAGAATCTCTATTGACTCTTTCCTAAACAGATGCTTCTGACTTTCCAGTAACAAGTGGGGGAGAGATGTTGGGATGGTCACAGCACAGAATGAGGATATTTGGTTGACCTTTCTGCTGGCCAATTGGCATCACCAACCGATCTTATACCACAGTGACGTAAGAGAATCCCTGGCATAGGCTCCTTCTCTGCATATGCTGTGCAGGCATATAAAATTGGGACCCTTTATCACAGCTTTCTGATATGTGGCAGAGATGATAATGAAATGATAATGAAAGTGTTATATACAGCCCTGCCAAATTTCATGTACACTGGTTGGACTACAAAGATGTTAGTCAGATATACATTTATATGTTAATTGCTTATACCACCAGGACCCTTTATCCAATACTTCTGAAAGTTGGCAAAGATAGTAAATATGGGAAGGATATTTGGTAAACCTGCCAAGTGTCATCTACACTAGATATGAGGCAAAGAAGTTACAGCTAAGAATGTATATGAAGAATTTTGCAAAATAAAATAATTCAATTTCTTCTAAAATTGGATTCCTTTACTCACTCCTTGTGAAATTTGGTACACTTAATGCCTTCCATTGGAGGTATATGCAGCCCATGTTTCAGTCACATATAGTGAAAAACAACAAAGCTACAGCCGAAAACGTGTTTTCCATTGAAACCAATTAAAATGAAAGTCAAAACGATTCAATTCAACAATTCAATTGCTTCTAAAATTGAATTCCTTTAGTGAAAAACAACAAAGATACAGCCAGAAACGTGTTTTCCAGTGAAACCAATGAAAATGAAAGCCAAAATGAAATTGGGGGGGGGGGCTGAAGCCTCCTGAGCCCCCCCTGTGAATCCACCCATGCGGTATTCTAGTTTTGGAATTTTGTAAGAATATTATGCTGATTTTGTTATGGCTACGGCCGAACAATAAACAAATATCATGCAGTATCATTCCTGCACCCTTCAGGCCCACACAACACACACATACACCCTGGTACGCCCTCACCCAACCCCTCCAACAACACCCATCCACACCCCAGCACACATTCACTCCCCCAACAACACCCACCCACACCCTGACACTCTCACCCACACACCTCAACTCCCCCAACAACACCCATCCATCCCCCAACCCCCAAAGACACCCACCCACACCCTAAACACCCACCACACCGACACACCCACAGTCCATCATGCCCCCAACCCCACACCCTGTCTACCCCCCCACAAACCCTCGCACCAATTCTATCCCCCATCCCACTCTTCCATTGTGTAATAGATACCACAGAAGCATACATCCCTTGTTCCTTCTCCTACTGATGCCCCTCCCCCTTTCGGTCACCCATGTTTTCTTTGGAACTGGTCCAGCTGGGGTGGGGTGGGTTCTTGTCTCCTCCTCTTCTCCCTCTCCCTAGGGCTCCACAGTAATAGGAGGGGTTGCTGTGACATGTGGTGGAGCACTCAAGTGGCTGGTGGAGGCTGGACCTGTGGGTCCAGTTGTTCCCAGGTGGGTGCAGGGAATCTGATCTAGGCTCTATCACTGTGGCCACATGGCTGTCTGTTGGTGAGACCCACTTGTGCGTTTGATATCCAGCAGTAGTAGGGTCTCTGGGGGGAGGTTGGGGATTGGGAACTGTGGTCTGCCCCAATGCAGCTGTTATAGCAGAAGTTGCAGTGGCCACATGGTGTAGGAGGGTGCACTGCATCCAGAGGGACCACTCGATGGTGCTCCTGAGCCTGTATTCCTCCCTTTCCATGGACCCCTACAAGTCCCACAACTTCCATATGTGGCAATCCCGTTCCTACCTCTCCATCTGGTGTTCTTTGTGCCTGTGGCCCTCCGCAGTGGTGTCCCTGTGTTGGATGGCAGACTGCCACAGGGAATGCTGGTGCTTCTCTACCATCCCTTGGATGGTGTCCCAGATCTCATCTGCCTAGTGTGTGGTCTCATCCAGCAGCTTCTGGGCATATCTTCCCTGTGCTGCCAGGTCAGTGCTTGCAGGGCCCAGGTGTGCTTGTTGCCCCAGATTTTCTCGTGAGTGCAGCCAGCTCTCCTGGTGGTGGATCTGTGACAGGAAGGAGAGGAGAGCCATTGGTTGGGGTGACCCCACTTCTGTGTTCTTGGCCTGGTGTTTTTTCCCATCCCCCATGCTTGTTCTCTGTCTCCTGCCCTCCATGCATGACTATCCTGCATGTGGATCCTCCTGCTGACCCACCATAGTGCCCTGTCACCCACTTGTCATTCCTAACTTCCCCAAGGGATGCCTCTGAATCCCAGGCCTTCTCAGGTTGCTCCCCCTCACCCTTTCAGACACCTGTGAACACAGAAAATAACAGGAGCCATCATGTTGGTGACTGGTATTACCTGACCACTCCGTAGGGATGGATGAACAGAACTGAGTTTGGAAATTCGGTTCGGTTCGAAAATTGAGTTCAGTTTGGAAGTTCGGTTCAGTAGACCGAACTAATCGAGTTCGGTCTGAACTTCGAACTTCCGAACAGAGTTCAAAAATTCAAACCCCATTGAACTAAATGGAATATTATCTTATAGGGATGGGTGAACAGAACCGAGTTCAGAAATTCGGTTTGGTTCGAAAATCAAATTCGGTTCAGAAGTTCGGTTCGGTCGACTGAACTGGTCGAATTCAGTCCGAACTCCAAACTTCCAAACAGCGTTCGCCCATCCCTACCGCTCCGTCTTATGACTGGTTTACCCATCCCCTGTCCCCTCTCTGGTGCATTCACTTACCAGTCCCCTTGAGCTCTGGATCCCCTGTCCTCTCCACCTCCACCTGTAGTTCTTCTTCAGGGGGTAACTACTGGCTCTCTGGCTTGAGGGGGAAGATAGGGAGTGTTCCAAAGTTGGTGTCTGATTCCTCTGAGTCAGAGGCGGGCAGGCTGGGGATGTGGCCAGACACGGTGGACTGTGTCCCTGATGGGTGTTAGGCACAGGTCACATTGCACCTTGTCATCCCCTCAGAGATGGCTGAAGGCCCAGGTCTCCTCATCACTCCAAGGAACCCACCTCTGGTGGGTGGGCGGGCCTTCTCTTGGTGCATCTGGGGCAGCGGTGCTGGTGGATAAACAGGGTGATAGAGATGCACCTCATATAACTTGTGCCTACCATGGGATGGCTGCCATGCCTCTGCCCTCCTCCCCCCCCCCCCAGGGTGTGCTGACTTACCGGTCCGGCTGGTCTCTCCTCCTGCTCCATATTCCCCTTTGGAGTGCACTTCTTGTGGTGGTGTGGGCTGGGAATTGGGCAGAAGCTCCTGTCTGTTACCCTCAAGCTTGACCTATGTGAGATACGTTTAACCTATTGGCTATAGTCTGGACATATTGGCTTTAGTTTGGACATAAAGGCCTGGACTTATTTGACTTTCTTATAGCTTTTCCCCAGCTCAACCTTTAACCTTGTTAGTTAAAATTCAGTAAAATAGGGAAGTAGAGGCACACAGCAAAAACATTCCCATTGCACAATTGGGTTGCAAGATTTACATTCAAAGTAGCTCAAAAACAGGATATTTCATGGGTGGAGGTAACGACATCAGTTCCCCAACATCTTAACCACAAAAGTTGTCACACATTTATAATTTTATGCATGCGTCAATCCCTTTTAACCATGCTATTGGCAGTTATTAATATATGAATCACTTAGCCTGAGTGTGACGTCAGTTTTCCTATAAAAGTTTAAGTCACCATGGAAATGTTAACTTAGATGCCATGAACCCTCTCATGGTGCTCTTTGATCACCATGGTGATCCTCTGGTCACATGATCTTCTTCTATCTTCCTTGAGCTTGTATGCCTGGGTAACTATGCTAGTTTAAGTTTATTACTTTAACTTTTGTACTTTCTAATACTTAGAACAATTTTAAGTTTTAACTTTAATTATAACTATGTGACATGTACCTTTAAAGTACATTTATAAACCACCTATCAAGGTTTTACTCTGTTTTGGGGTTTTGTCCCATAGTGAATGCTTTTACTGTTTTCATAAATATTTTCAATTATGTTCTTATTACTAATTATGTCTCTCTCTTAATTTATTTGGTAATTTAAATCTCTCTGGGTATTTTCGTAAATTAGCTGTTTGTCCAGGTTTTGAACCTGCATGATTATCAATTAGGAAAAGGATCCAATAAATCAATAATAGACTAAAATTTGGAAACATGTCAAAACCAGGTATGCCCATCATGGTGTTGCCTTTGCTGCCAGTTCCCTTTAAGGATGCTGGTCCCACCATGTGGAGAGGGGCATTGAGGTATGGCCACTCTGTTGACCGCTCTGGGATTTTTGCCCATGGCTCTGTGGTCCTGGTGGACCTTGCCCCATGGTGGGGATAGGAGGGACTTACAGGCGAACCCAGGCAACATCTGGTGGGGACAGAACAAATGTGCAGGTGAGTCCCAGGCTACAGTGGGCCAACGTTCCATCCCCCTTTACATTCCCATCCCCGTTACATTCTATCCTTTAGATCCCAACCCCCCTTTAGATCCCAACCCCCCTTTAGATCCTCATCCCGTCAACATTATACCCTTTGAGACTGAAATACAATCCTGCAGCCCCAGACATGAAAAATATGTTAAATATAAATTGAGATCATGAGACCCATCCACAAGTAATGTTTACACACACACACACACACACACACACACACACACACACACACACACACACACACACACACACACACACACACACACACACACACTTGGGGTCCTAACTCACACATGTTGGAAATCTCTGCCTCAAGACATGATCTTTCCATAAGATCAACTTCTATTGATTTTATTGGGCATTTGCATTACTAAGACCATTAAATAAAGACCTTATGACCAGACCCTATAATCAGGGACCCATATTCACTGTGGTTCACCCATTAATGGCAAGGGGGAAATGCATTACACATGGATCACTGTCTATAATAGATTTAGCCAAACTGATATAACTGTTGACCTCAGCTTCTGCCATTTCCATTTCCATATTAGGTCCCAGTTGCCATTAGAGGTGTGCACCAGGCCCATGTCATTTTTTGTTGGTTTTGTTTTTTAAACCTGTTGTTTTTTTTCCCCATAAATATCAATTTTTCGTTTTAGTATTTGCTTTTGTTTTTGTTTTCCATTGGTTTCAATGGAAAACACATTTTCGGTTGTACCTTTTGTGTTTTTCATTATATTTGGCTGAAACCTGGCAATATTGTACCTACAATGGAAGGCATTAAGTGTACCAAATTTCAAAATGATTGGATAAAGGAATCCAATTTACAAGCAGTTGAAGAATTATATTATTTTGCAAAAATCTTCATATACATTCTTAGACGTAACTTCTTTGCCTCACATTTAATGTAGATTAAACTTGGCAATTTTATACCCCTTCCCACATTTACTATGTATGCCAAATATCAGAAGGATTGGATAAAGGGTCCTGGTGGTATAAGCAATTAACTTATAAATGTATGTCTGAATGTAACATCTTTGTAGTCCAATCAGTGTACATGAAACTTTGCAGGGCTGTATATCACACTTTCACGATCATCTCTACCAAATATCAGAAAGTTGTGAGAAAGGGTCCCACTGTGACCATCCCAACATCTCTCCCCCACTTGTTACTGGGAAGTCAGAGGCATCTGTTTAGGAAAGAGTCAATATAGATTCTCTTATGTCCTCTGTCACAGTGGTGCAGGATTTTATTATGATGATAATTGGCCAGCCTGGATGTGTAAACTATGTCTCCTGATTACTGGGATGCTATCCCCAAAGTCCCAGTTATATTCGTTCTATGCCCGTCTGAGGGCCACCCCCTATTCCCACCTCAACGCCACTACTGATTGGTCCTGTAAAGCTAGAAGCATGCCGTAATTGGCCAGTGAATGTGTCTGTCAGTCTTTGGGTTTCTCCACATCCTCCCTCATACAGCCTCCCTCCCCATGCCATGCCAGGTGCCTGCCTCTGGCTGGCACTGCATGTGCTGCTATTTATCTGAATAATGGTCTTCAAGGGGACAAGTTCAGTCGGTTATAAAATTGGGTCCCTTTATCAAATTGTCCTGTAGTTTTTCAGAGATGACAGGGAAGGTATGTGATACATTCCTGAAAAATGTCTTGTAAGCAGGATGAAATATTAAAATGGTACAGCTGGAAATGTATTTTCAAGTGAATGTCTTATACCATCAGGACCCTTTCTCTAATCTTTCTGAAAATTGGCAGGAGTGTTAAGCTTGTGGAGGGACATAATATTTACAGGTTCCATGCAAATTGGATGGAATATAAAGAAGTTGTAGCCAGGGGCATAGCTAGCTTGGGATGGGCCCAGGGACAAGAAATGTCAGTGGACCCCTCTGCTTGTTTTTTCCTGCTGGTGGTGAAGCCACCGGCCAGCCTAGGAGCACCTCCCACCTAAGCTGGCCTATGGGTGCTGGGCTGCTGGTGCTCGGGACTTACTTGCTTTCTGCAGAGTCTGCGGCATGCTGCTGGTGGCCTGCTGCTGGGCCCATCAGTCTTTTGGTCTGGCAGAGAGATGGTCCCATAATGCACTCTGTCCCTCACAGATTGCTGCCTGCATGCTGGGGCTGAGCGCAGTCAGCAGCAGCAGTGTCATTGCTTCCCCGGACCACCTGACTAGCCTTGGAGGCCAGGGGCTGCTCAGGCGGGCTGGGGAGGCTGAGCCAGCTCGATGCAGGGAGCACCAGAGCGGGAAGGTGCCCGGTGGCAGTTCCACTTTATCAAGTGAAGCCACTGCTGGGCACCTTCCCACTCGGATTGGGCCACCCTTGAGCCAGCCCTGCCTGGACCCGGTCCGTACTACCTGGTGGGGAGGACTTCTCCTCTGCAATACAGCACCAGGGGGGTGAGTCAAGCCACAAGGCTTGTGAGTGTGAACTGGCCTGACGTATGGGGCCCCTACCTGCCCACGGTTACAACGTAGGCAGGGAGGGGGAAGGGGCCCACGCAGCAGCCAGAAGGGCCCCCAGCCAGCTCAGGTGGCATTTTTTTTTTAAAAAGCGGGGGGGAGGATGGCTTAGGTACATTGGATATTGGGCCCCCAGCCAGTACGGGCCCTGGGACAAATGCCCCTTTTTGTCCAGTGGTAGCTATGCCCCTGTTTGTAGCCATGAATATGTATGGAGCTTTTCTTAAAATCACAACATTCAATTGCTTCTAAAATTGGTTCCCTTTATCTATTCTTTCAAAGATTAGTACACATAATGCCCTCCATTGGGGGTACAATTCCCCCAAGTTTCATCAGAATTGAATAAGAATCAAAAAGCTTATAGGCAGAAATATATTTTTTAGTTTTTTCCCTTTATTTCAAAAACAAGGTGGTTTTGTTTCTATTTTTATTATTATTATTTGTTGTTTTCATTATTGCAATAACAATAATGAAAATGACAACTTTTACTATTGTTATTATAATAATGAAAAAAACATGCACACCCCTAGTTTCCATACGTATTTAAGTGCCCTGTAATTTCTGAAGTGACAAATGATGAGGGATGCATAAATCATGGTACAATGCAAAGGCTTCCATTCTTTCCCTTGCAGGCATCCAGGTTTCTCTGAATGTATGTGCCATAATCTCTTTTCCTAATGAGCAATTGTAAGTCACCAGGGTTAAATCAAAACTCCCCACAGAACATTTGCTCCAGGTTACGTGTCTATGTGCCAAGAACACGGGAAGATCCTGTTCCTAATTTATCTGTAGCCATCACAAAAAAGGGATAAAAAACCCATCAACTAGCCATGTTCCAACTGATTGCAGGTGCAGGTCTTCTAAGCTCCTGAGTATTTGCAAAATTGGGCCCAGATCCTAAGTCATTGCTGGTTGTGATCCTGGGAGAAGAATACAGCCCAGTCACCTGGGAAAGAAATTGCCGGACACCTGGGAGGAAAAGGGGAGTGGATAAAAGTCTGAGAAAAGAACTCAGAAAATCCCACCAAGAATTGGTCAAGATCAAGGAGGAATTTGCCTCAAGGGTTTGAAAATTCATCTCAGGGTACTAGTAGAAATGGGGAAAGAGGAAGCTTTCCTGGAGACCTGCATATTGGTGCTTGCTCTGGAGATGGTTGAGTAGGGAGTGTGGAGCAAAGAACTGAAGGCTTTGCAGGAGCTCCTGCACCACAAATGGCCCACAATCAGAGTTCCTACCTGTTGGCAAGGAGTGCCCAGGAATAATAATAATATGTTTAAACAAAACAGGTAATACAAATAAAATATCAAATACAAACAAGAGCCAACAAATCAAATACAGAAGGAAATGTACACCATATTATGACCCAGATGTATCGGTCAAGGCAAGGAACAGGTTCGAGATTAATCACACCACTTTATCTCGTATCCTTATAGTGAGAAAAGTAAAAGAGGCAATAGCCTGCATAGTTTCTTCCTTCTGTGTTACCAGTAACTCTCACTTAATTTACGGATAGATGATGAATAATATTTCTCTTTCCACTACAGAACTAACCAAGGGTATTTTCAGACGTGACGGGGCCGATTGGTCCCGGCACGGAATCACCCCTTTGATTCCCCGCCGGGGCCACCGTGTAACGGGCCAAAAGATGCAGTGGCTGATCCCGGCGGGGAATCCGGGGAGGGCTGTGCAGCACAATGTGCAGCCACACAGCCCCGCCCCCCCACGCTGCCCCGGCATCCCACCCTCCAGGAGACGGGCGGGCGCCGCGGCCAATGCAGTCGCAGCACCCGCCCGCATTGACCATGGCCCGGAATCCCGCAGAGGATTCTGGGTCGTGGTCTGGGGACAGACGTTATGGTTCCCCTCATCACGTGGGGAGGGAATCACATTCACCACGCAAACAGCGTCGGTTCCTCCGGGACCGCCGTTTGTGTGGTGAATGTGATCCCCCCCCTGTGATTCACGGGGGTGAACATCTGGGGGGGAACTTCCGTTCCCCCCAACAGACGTTCTGTGATTGTGATCACCATGTGGGGATTCACTGTGGTTGACCGTGATCACGAAACATCTGAAAATATCCAGCGTCTGCCTTAAGGTGTCATATAGAGGGCATTCAAAAAGAAAATGATCTAAGTCCTCAATCACAAGATTTGCACACGGGCAAGTCCATTTATAGTACCGTGTATTGTTATAACGGCCCTTAGTGACAGCAGAGGGAGCAGCTGGAAACGAAGACATGCAAAAGCTCTGCGTAACATAGGCTCTTTCAAGACATCAAGATACAGCTCAGCCTTATGCAGCTTTTTAAACTGACAAAGCCGAGGGGCAACTTTCCACGAGGCTAAGGCAGCCAAATCTTCCTGCCTAGAGATGTCACTCACCCTAAGTTTTACCAGACTTATTTGAAGAGACAATTTTCCCCCAAAAAAACAAGAGACTGAAAGGCCTGAATTTGACAGATATGATGCAATTTGGGCAATCCATGGATAAGATAACACCCCTGAATATTCTAACTCTTCTTTCACAGTGCCCAGGAAGACTGCAGCTGGGACACAGAGCTGGCAGATGAGGAGAATAGTGCATGCTACATTTTAAGTGAAAGCACCACGGTGGAGGGATCCACTACTTTCTGAGTGCTTTGTGGATAGAATCCAGCTAAGACTTGTGGTTAGAGTGGGTTGTGCTATGATAGCTCTACTTTAGAGAAACACTTAAGTAAATACTCAGATCATTTCAGGATCATACTTCAGGTGGTGCTTGAGAACACACTTGAAGTAACACAAGTTCTGTCTTGAAGAGTATGCTTTCCAGAATCGATTCCATGATGCAAAAATCCCACACAGACCCCTCTACACTGTTGAAGGCCATGGTATGTTAAATACTCCTGATACATTTGCATAGGAAGAGTCAACAGGTTAGCAGCTAAACACATGCTCTTTGCCATGCATTGGGAGACCGTTGATGTACTCCCCTTGAATAGCTGGGGGAAGATGTGCATGATGTGCATAGATTAAAGAACTGGTCACTGGATAGCCATATTCTTGGAAACAATGATTCATTGGAAACATATGTGCAGGAGCCATGAGGCAGTGGCTATGGAAGTCATTGTCTAAGGGTGTTTTCAGATGTGACGTTGGGCACTGATTAATCCGCTGTAGCATGGATTAATCAGTGCCAAACGTCACGTTTGAAAGGGCTGCCAGATGTTGGCCTGGGCCCTGGTGGCACATAGTCCAGGCTGTTCCTTGGTACCATCCCTGAGGAACAGCCCAGGCTAAGCGCCACCATGGCCTGTGCTATGGCCACCGGACTGGGGTAAATTGGGCTGTCACGTCTGATGGCCCACTCAGACTTATCCTGGTCTGGGTCTGCAGTCCTTCTGGGCAGCCACGGCAGCCATGACTGCCCATCATGGAGGGGGTGGGATGCTCCAAGAAGCACGGGGGTGGGGCTGTGCAGATGCATTTCTAGGCATCCATCGCCCTGCCCTCTCCCCATCCCCTCCCTGGCCAGTCACTCTTGTTTGGTGGCCCAGGCAAATGCTGCCTGGAGTGAGGATCTCTGGGCAGGATCAAAGCGTAATGGTGCTCACACCCTAAAATGGCAACACTACCTTTTCCCATTCCACTGGGGGAACTCCAGCTGGAGGATCATGCTTCCAGGATAAAATATGTAACTCTTGATTTTATTCTATCATTAAGAGAAGAAAAGGTCCTAGGTTTACCTATCATGCAAGGAAACCTTACAAAAATACACCACACTTGTTTTATTAATTCCACTGTTCTCCTATTCAGTTCCAGCTACATTTCATATTGTATGGCTTTGCGGTCATAACTAAAAGGGCAAATGTTTTTAAAGGTCATATGGGATAAAGGAAAGGTCTCTACAAATATTCTTGTTCTATATCCGATGGGGATTTTTTGATGGAAAAACAACTTGCTGACCTAGATCTTATTACTGTAAAAGAACTGGGGGAAACAAATGCTTCCTAATGCAACTTTGGTGTGGCAGGGCATTTGGTGCAGGCAGCACAAATGCCGCCACAGTGCAAGAACCACAGCTGTGCCTGGGCTATTGAATGTAGGTGCTGTGCAAGTACAGGATAGCACTTACATTCACCAGAACATAGCACCAGGAACACCTGTGGAGTCACCTGTGTCATTAAGGAAAAGATGCTCAGAGTGCTCAGGGAGAACCAAGGAAAGAGCCAGAGAGAAAGCAGCCAGTTGTTCGTTGGCAAGAGGCTGGCACCAAGGAAGGATGAGCCTCTGGAGGAACTGTGAACAGGAGCCTAGGGAGTAAAAGACTGCCTGACCCTGTGCAGTTTAACTGAGGTTCGCTGGAAATGCTGCTGAAGTAGGAGCAAGGAACAAGGGGCTGAAGTTCCCACAGAAACTAGTGAGATCCACCTTTATTGTTTATAGCCAGGAGGGTTTATGTTTATGTTTAGTATTGGGGACCCACACTGTTAGTTGGGAGAAGCCCCTCACTTATGAACTGGGATGGCTGTAGGGGAGGCGGAGGACAGAACCCAAAACCTTACCTGTTGGTGGGTCCTGAGGGATCTGAGATAGTGAACTGTGGTTGTTAGGAATTTGGGCAATAAGACATACGATGCTGTGGAGGGGCTCAGAATTAATTCCCCAAGGCAAAGTGAGAAATTCCCCGTAGGAGGCTGGGGCCCTGCCACATTTGGCCTTTTGGAAGATTTACAAGCACTTCTAAAACTGCTTATCCCAGCAACTAAAAACAAAATTAAAATGGTGGAGTAAATAAATATTCTTGGACATAACTTATTCCATCTAAAAATTGCACAAGTTTTATTACCATAATAGAGAGCTATGAGAAAAATATAAAGTGCACATATTTGTACACTTGAAGCAGGCTTTTCATTCATTAGTTGTTCAGCTTCTTCTTGCTCATCTGGCTGGGGTTGGAACTAAAATATTATTAGTATAATAAGAGACAACTGATTTTTTTTTTTTCTTAAATGCATAAATGGCAGAGGGATTTTTTTTCTTCCAGCCACTTGTAGGAATGTTCTAATTCAAATGTATTTAATTATAAGGAAATTGTAGCCTAGTACACATTATGTTTTGGAACACTACCAGCTTGCAAATGTATGTCTGGAGTTGCATCACTTTTAGGTAGGTTCCTGTTACCTTATTGCCTCACTGGCTATGTTCACAGAGGATAGGTCCAATCACGGATGTTAGTCAAATCAGTAAGGGGTGACTTCTGACACTTGGGGCATGGAATAGAACTGAAACTTGGTCCCTGAAAAACTTCGGAATTCACCAGGAATTCTGTTCCCTGGTTCTGGATGTCCAGGTTCAGAAAACTCAATTGAGTGCTGGTGCCATTGCCCGTGTGGCTGGAGTGACCCAGACGGTTGACCCTAGCTTCTCTGAGCTAGGAAACTCAACTTAGTACCATATGGGTATGGGAGGGGACAGGTGAGTGATGAACAAGACAGGTTTTGATTGGCTGGCAGGGGCAAAATAAAACTGTCTGTAGGGTCATTTCTCATTTTCTTTGGTTAATTTGGCTGTGTGCTATACTGCTGATCTGTAAGTAACCGGCTTTGGGGGGGAGAGGGGGGCTATCCATAGGGGAAATTCTGGGTGTTACTTCCACCATGCCATTTTTTTTTTTTTAAAGTGGGTGCCACACTGCTGCCTGCTGCTTGGCACCATGGAGGCCAGAGGGATCTCTGCCTTGCTCCACTTCCCCTGGACTGGACTGTCCATAGGGGCAATTCTACGGGTTGCCAATGCCACACCAATGCCATGCCTTTTTCAAAAATAAGTGGGTGCAACTGCTGCCTGCTGCTTGCACTGCTTGGCACCATGGTGGCCAGAGCGATCTGCCTAACCTTGCTCTACTTCACCTGGGCTGTCTATATACTAGCGGTAATGCTGGTGGTTGCCAGTGCCTAATATACTTTAAACTTTAAAGTTGTTGCTGCTGCTGCTCGCACTGCTTGTTGGTAAGTTGGCACCATAGAGACCAGAGAGGAATCACTTTTGCTGTGCTTTTTGTGGGCACTATGACTGTACGTTGGCTGTGAGTTCAACTTTGCCAAGATGTGACTGACCACTGAATTGGGTCACAGGGTAGATATACTTTCTTTCTGGTTAAAATAATATGGTTTGTGGGGAGGAGGCTTGCCTTGCATAGGTGGGCAGGCACAATTGAGGCTTTTTGTGGGGGTCAGGGGCTGGGGAGTATGTGAATGTCTAGTTTCTTGTGTGTGATTATGCCTGCTGGGCTGGCATAATTATTTTAAAGTGGGTGCACTGCTGATGGTGGGCTATGCAGTGGGTACTGCTGGCTTTTTTTGGCTTTCTGCGTGCAGTTGCACTTTTTTGGGTTTGTCCGCTTGAGATTGGGTGAAAACAGACATGACGCTAACCACCCTTTAACCACCCTTGGTGGTTATTTATGCATGTTGCAGGGCTGTATTGGTGCCCTATGCAGCCCTGCAACATGCATAAATGACCACCAAGGGTGGTTAAAGGGTGGTTAGCGTCATGTCTGTTTTCACCCATTGTCTCACTCTTGCTAGTCTGCTTTTCTGGGCACTGCTTTGGCTGTGAGTTCAAGAACTTTGCCAAGATGTGACCAGCTGGGGCACTGGGGAAATACTTTCTTTCTGGTTAATGAATTTATGGTGAGTGGGGAGGGACCTTCCCTTGCATGGGTGGGCACAATGGAGGCTTTGGCGGCGATATCTTGTTTATTGTGTGTGTTTGTTATGCCTGCTGGGCTGGGTGGTGGCACCCATCTTTGGGTGGTGGCACCCATCTCTTATCCCATGACTCATGAATTTCCTCAAAAGGGGGGTAGATTGGGGGGGTTGATTATTTTTACGTCCCCCATTATGGTTATGTTTATTTTATATATATATTTTTATATTTATATTGTTTAAATTATTTATACTGTAAGTTGCCCCGAGCTGCCTTAAATTATTCTATTTAATAATAGAAGTTGTTAAAATAAACAAATAAATAAATAAAAATTAAAAAGTCTCTGCTATGAGGTGATTGTTATTCCCATTTCACAGATGGAGAACTGAGGATGGGAGACAGTGACTTGCCTATGAGTCACCCAGTGAGTTCATGGCAAAGATCGTCTTTGAACTCTGGTTTTCCAAGTCTAAGTCCAACACCGTATACAATAGACTACACTGACTCTCTTTAGAGAAGGGGGTTGTATTAGATAACCTTGGAGGCCCTTTCCAACCCTACACTTCTATTAGCAGGCTTCAGTAGGAGTGGTGTCTGAACCAGGTTCCTAAATTCTATCATCCATAACTCTTTGTCTAAGATATTTGTTTTAGATTAAAGACTTTTTATGTTTGTCTAAAAGTGCTTTGAAATTCTTTCCATGTTCCACAGGTCTTACTCCTTTTGTGTCTACGTAGAATGATTTTTCTAACTTTTGTTTACAGCTCTGCTCTTCTCCTATTGCTTATTTCTGGTTCCTATTATTCCACTTCTTCCCCCTTTGTCCCTTATTTGCTTGGCCACATTTCCATTATTTTATTTCCCATTACCTCATCCTTTCTTGTAGAACATTGTCTTATCATCTTTCTGAGCACAGCCATTCCACTGTAAAATTGGATGATTTTAACAAAAGCTGTTTAATTTCTGGGTGAGGCAAGTGGTTGTCTTCTTTTTCAATGTTGATATGCCATAGAGTCAGGGATGCGGTTGCCGATGACAACAAGTATTACAAACTGCTAAACATTCACTATTTTGTTTGGGTGGGTACAGACTGATAAAGGGAAATTGTTTGTTTTGGACATCGCCAACCCTCTAGCTATATCTGAGCTTTCATTTCCTCATTCTATTTACCTTGTTTCAGCTTTTCAGTGAATGTAATGTATTTGTTTTTCATTTGATAAATGGTTTCCAAGAATGCACAAGTGAATGGGCGATGCTGGATCTGACATACTGGCATTTCGAATAGCATTCAAATATAAGGATCAAAAATAAAATCCATATAGAATGATCTATATTAAAAACATAATTGCATGGTGACCTCATGAGACCTGAAGTAGTATTTTTGAAGGGATTCATCTGACCTGTGCCTGCTTATATGTATTTTAATTAAAATTAGTTTTTAATTCTTGTAAGCTGCCCTGAGCCATTTCTGAGATAGGGTGGGGTATAAATCTAAAATAATAATATGGAAAATACAAACCTTGAGGAGTACCTTTCCATAGAGAAATGGAACAACCTTCAGCAGCTTCTGGTTTAGGATGTCCATGTCTGACTTTTTGAGATTGTACATCAAACTTAAAATTAGCAGTGAAAGTCATAGGTTTTATTACCAATGGAGGAAAAATTAATTGCTCTTTTGATGAGCCAGGACACAACCTTCAAATGCTCATGTAACTCATAAAATTATCTGACCAATGCATTTGCAATTATTCAATCATAAAATGTGGATTTTATCATTTGCAGTATTAGATTCTAACACTTTTTTAAAATGATACTTGCTATTTAGCAGACTTCAACTTGAAAACCAAAAGTGGCAGCTAGCATCCTCATTCAATGTTTTCTCCTCAAGCAATGTCACTTTGCACTCTCTCCCTGTTCACATGAAAACTCTTAGCATGGCGAACTAAGGAAACCTTAGGATCTGGGAGGAGAGTTTTGACAGGCACCATGGGCCTTGAACTAGTGTCTGCGGAAGAGTGTGTGGCAGGTGGAAATGATCCAAGTATTCCTAAATTCCTAGTCTAGAAAGAGATGGTGATTGCAGTGTTGGTCTCAATCATAAGACACGGAGACAAAGTAGTTCAGATTATATCTCTTATTGGACCAGCTACTGCTGGTGAGAGCAGTGGCATAAGCTAAGGTCATTTTTAAACAAGTACAGCTGGAGGTGGGGTCCATGTCCACATAGCCATGGAGCACCTACTCAGGTGGAGTGCCTGGGGAGGGATTCTAATGGGCAGCTCCCTGCTTGGATACTGTGGCAGCCCCCAAGCACTCCCCCTGCCATCAGCTTAGTGGTTCACTATTCAGAGGTACTGTGGGCACAGGGAAACAGCCTTTTCAAAGTACAGGAACTGGCTGGGAGTGTTTGGAAGCGGACAGGGCTGACGTTTGAAATTGACATGGTCTGGCCGAGTGCTGGGGAACCTGGTCTTCTGAGCACTCCGGCCAGTTCCTGTGCCTTGCAAAGACTGTTTCCCTGCCCACAGAGCCTAGAATGGTGAACCACTCAGCTGATGTGGCCGGCTGCCACCGTAAATATGGGTTGGGGATGCATGGACATTGACTCCCATGCACTTTTTTGGCTGCCCCCATATGGCACACTTCATCTTTTTCACAAGTGCTCTATGAGTGGTCAAGACTGGGCGCTGCATGGGTCATCACGTACATCCACATGTGCATTCAGTGGATGGGTAGATATGGGTGGTTGTATCTCATTTACAAATGGACAAAAATGTGTGAAGGAAGCTGGAACTGCTCCCATGACCTTGGAACTGCAGGAGGAGGAAATTTGCAGGGGATACACCCCCCTCATCTCCATTGTAATTACACCCACGGGTGAGAGTATGCAAGGTTTGGGACTTCACAGGGCCTTTATCAACCACGCAACAAGTCAAAATTATAGCTTGAGGAAATGCAGGAGAGTTATATATAAATCAGGCAATGAAATTGGAGGAAACGGTTAGGAGAAAAAATTGTTTTTTAAATTATTTCTTTAATTAATTTATTTATTTTTGTAAATATTTTATAATTTTACCAATAGTAGATGGTACAATACGTTGGAAATGCAAGGACTGTGAGATCATTGCATCCATTTGCCCAATACAGAGTTTACAGAGGAGTGTGAGTAGCTAATCATCAATAAGCAGGCAGGAAGCATACTTAAGCTTAAGTAGCTTTATTAGGAAATACATGTAGGATAGGAAAG
>QEPC01000117.1:272089-290646 GCA_003113815.1 Sphenodon punctatus | reverse complement strand
AGCTCCTGTCTCTCAGATTGTAAGCCCTAGGGGCAGGGACCATGTCTATTTTATTACTTTGTAAAGTGCCAGGTACACTGCTGGTGCTATATAAATGTTTGTTAATAATAATAATAATAATACTGCTTATCCATCGTAAGAGTGTTGCTGTGTGAGTCGTTGCCTTCCCCACTGCCTTGCCATGACCCCTTGCCGCATAAGTGTCCCCTTAACTTCCAGAGTGAAAGCTCGTGCCTTTCCCTGACCTGTATCCCCCTCCCCCCATTTACCCACTCCCAGAACCCCGGCCTTCATTCTGCCACCTACTGGAGCACAGTGCCCAGGACCCCGGATAGCCTGTAAGTACGACTGTGTTTGTATCCTTTCTTGTCCCCCCCTGGCTGCTGGCATCCTCTCCTTCCCTGTGATGAGTCGGACTGCTCCCGGTATTGGAGGGAAAGCCCAAACACGACCCTGAGGGAATTATTGATGACCAGGTCATGCCTAAGCATTGAGGCACCTGCCAGGGATTGGCTTCGGCCTCCCCTCCCCTTCCTGTGTTCCCTCTTCCTCCCTTACCCCCGTGACACTATGGTTTTATTGCCATGCCTGTTCTTGTAGTAAGAATTGTCTGAATTAAAAGGGGAGAAAGTTTTTATGGGTGAGCTAAAGAAATATGGATAGTTCCTTGCTGTAACCAGGCAATGGTTTGTTTGATCCAGCATGTATCAAACAAACTAGGGGGTTGAGTGGGTGCAGCTGGGACACGAGCTGGTGCAGGGAGAGCTGCCCTTGGAAGAGCTGCCCTTGGCAATGGCTACTGAAGAGCTCATTGGCTATCCTTCTACCCCTCAGGTATTTACACCCAGGGCTGGAGCACTTGGGGGGGTTGAATTGGTGCATCTGGGACAAAAGCTGGTGCAGGGAGAGGTGCCCTTGGGAGAGCTGCCCTTGGCTACTGAAGAGCTCATTGTCTCTACTTCTCCCCCTCAGGTATTTACACCAGGGCTGGAGCCCTTGGGGGGTTGGGTGGGTGCAGCTGGGACAAGAGCTGGTGCAGGGAAAGCTGCCCTTGGCTACTGAAGAGCTCATTGGCTCTACTTCTCCCCCTCAGGTATTTACACCAGGACTGGAGCCCTTGGGTGGCAACTGAAGGGTGACAGCCAAGGGTGTCGGCTGTTGCTGGGGCCGTTGCTGGAGGTGTGGTGAATGTAGCCACACCTGTTGCCTTCTGTTGCTTTGGCAGCCCCTTAAGCTGGGAGCACATTGGTACTGGAGCTGGGAAGGGCTCAGAAGATCTGTGGAGGGCCTTGGAGTCTTCGCTGATGCCACTGTCGAAAAGCTGAAAACAGCGGGACTATGCAGCAAGGAGAGGCCAAAGGCAGCCGGCAGACTGGCTGCACCATAAAGGAGAATATCTTCTCTCTTTCCCCCCCCCCCCTTCCCACCCAACAACAGACCTGATGGTGGGTGGTGGCAGCGGCGAGAGTGGCAGGGCCAGGCCGGGCCCCACTAGGATTGTGAGTAGCCAGCCCCTGGTTCCATCTCCCCCCTCCCCCAGTTGGAGGAGGGAGTGGGGCCAGTGGTCCAGCAGGGACTTCTGGCCCACCAGGGCCACACCCAAGGGCCCTTGGGCATGGCCCTTGGTGGGGTCAGGGGCAGTGTTGGTGGGGGTGGATAATGAAGGTATGGGGGAGGGGAATGTGTTTGTTAGACAGGGGGAGGGAGGCTGGGGAGAAAATGGGAGGAATTGATATGGTTGGGGAGGGTATGGGGGTTGGTTTTTGGGGTACCCCTCCGTGGCAGAGAGGGGCTGGGGTTATGTGGGGAAGAGGGGTATGGTATGGCGACAGAGAGGGTAGGGTGACCCCCCCCTTGGTGTGAGGGAGGGGGTGAGTCCAAGGGGGGTGGTATTTGGCCCTCCGGTGGTAGAGGAGGGCCAGGGGTGGGGAGGTGGGAGGAAGGGGAGGAACAGGTTCTGCTGCCTGGTGAGACGGGGGGAAGTACCTGAGGGATAGGGTGGGGGAACTCCCTGTGAGAGACGGAGTCCTGGTGCAGGGTGGGGGAAACGGGGTGGGGGAGGGATCTCTCTCGCAGTCCTGGTGGGACGTCCGGTAAGGGGGGACTGGGGGCAGCCAGGGGGTAGGAGTGGCTATTGGGGTCGTAATGGGCCAGGGGAGATATGGTCTCGTGGGGGTGGTGAGGTGGGACAGGTACCTGGTGCATGTCCTGCTTATCCTTTCCCCAGCAGAAGAGCAAGTAGATCTTGATTGGGGGGCCCTCAGCCTGGTTTGGGTGCTGTTGAACACAAGGTCGGTGGCGAATAAGGCAATAACAGTCCAGGAGGTGATCCTGGACTGTGCCGCCGATCTCGCGTGTATCACGGAAACCTGGCTGGACAATGAATCGGGGCTTATTCTGGCTGATCTTATTCCAGCTGGGTATTCTGTGCAGCACCAGCAGCGGTTAGAGGGTCTGGGGGTGGTGTAGCTATGATTTTTAAGGAGGGGTGGTCTGTGAGGAGGTATCCAGTGCAGACCATGGTAGGCATTGAAGGTCTCTGCCTTGTATTCGATTTGGCAGGGGACAGTTGGGGAGTGATGCTGACATACCGTGCACCTACCAGTACAGCGGCCTCCCTGCATGCTCTGGCAGAGGCTGTCGGAGGTGGTGTTACGGTCCCCCAGGACTTCAACATCCACACCGACGTGGCTCTCGGGGGAGCCAAGCTTGAGTTCATGGCCGCCATGGCAACCGTGGGCCTATCCCAGAGGGTCTAACGCCCCAACACATCTTGGAGGACATACCTTGGACCTCATGTTTTGCACTGGCCTTGAGGCAGGTGCTCCGTTTATGGGGGAGATATCAACTGTGCCCTTGTCATGGATGGATCATTACCTCCTACAAACCTCCCTTCTAGCACACGTTTGCCCCCGTCAGGGTGCGGAACCCGTTAGGATGGTCCACCCCCAGAGGCTGATGGACTTGGTGCGGTTTCTAGGTGCTCTGGGGGAGGTACCCTCCGACCTTAGCGACCGTCTCATCGATGACCTCATCAAGCTATGGAACACCTTGCTGATGGAGGCCATCGATCAAATGGCTCCCAGGCGTCCGTTGCCCAGGCAATGGCCCCACAGGTCACCTTGGTTCTCCAAGGAACTGTGGGTCCTGAAGCAATAGCGATGATGGTTGGAGCAATTGTGGCGTCAATCTCGAGCTGAAGCCGACAGATTGTGACACAGCTTGTTTACGAGCCTATGCCATGGCTATGTGGACAGCAAAGAGGGAGTTCTTTACTGCCCTCATAGCGTCCACGAAATCCTGTCTGGCAGCTGTACGGGGGCTGGTCAGTCTGGCCTCCCTCAACCCAGGGGTTGAGTTATCTTCCGCCCACTGTGACATTTTGTGAATTATTTCGCAGATAAAATCACTCGTATTCACCAAGACCTCAATGCCACACTTAATGCAGTGGAGTAGGTAGAGACTGTAGAAGCCCCGGCTTGTCCAATTATATGGGATCACTTTCAGTCGGTGACACCCGTTGATGTGGTGGAGGTGCTGGGGGCTGTTCGAGCCACTTCTTGCGAACTAGATCCGTGCCCGTCCTGGCTGGTTAAGAGCTCCCGAGAGACAATGGGGCCATTGTTGGCTGGGGTGGTCAACGCCTGCCTGCAGCAGGGCAGAGTGCCGGGTTGCCTCAAGGAGGCCGTGGTACAGTCTCTGCTCAAGAAATCATCGCTTGACGTTGACTCCCCTGCCAGCTATCGGCCTGTCTCTAACCTTCCCTTTTTAGGGAAGGTTATTGAACGGGTAGTGGCTCAGCAGCTCCAAGGGCATCTTGACCGTGTCGGTTATCTGGATCACGCTCAGTCTGGCTTTTGTCCGGGCATGGCACAGAGACAACATTGGTGGCTTTGGTCGATGATCTGTGCTGTAAAAAGGATAAGGGTCAATCAACCCTTTTGGTTCTATTAGATCTATCAGCTGCATTTGATACCGTTGATCATGAGATGTTGGTGACGCACCTGTGGGACAGTGCGGGGGTGGGCCGCATTGTTCTTGAATTATTATTATTATTATTTTTATTCTTTTATTTATATCGCGCCAGTCATGTGCTTCGCACTGTACAGACCATAGAAATGGACACAGTCCCTGCCTGTGGCTTACAATCTAAAAGACAAGGAGGGGGAGACAGGGAGAGGGAACAGTGGGAGAGACAGGGGAGAAGACAAACAAACATTCAAGCGGATGCGAAGTCTCCGGTACGTGTGCTTGGCTTGGTTACAATCAGGTTGGTTACAGCAGTCTGCAGAGGAGGGCAGACAGTAAGTATATGGGGAATGACTAGCAGGCATTGGGAAAGGTGATGAGGAAAAAGTGGGTCTTGAGGAGGGATTTGAAGGAGCAGAGGGAGGGCACAAGGCAGATGTGGGTAGGGAGGGAGTTCCAAGTATGGGGGGAAGCGAGGGAAAAGGGTCGAAGGAAGTTAGGTGAGCAGGAGAAATGAGGGAGAGTGAGGGAGGGGACAGAGGAAGAGCAGAGAGCGTGTGCAGGAGTGTGTAGGGAGATTAGGTCAGAGAGGTAAGGGGGCGCTTGGTTGTGGAGTGTTTTGAATGTGAATACCAGGAGTTTAAACAGGATATGTTCAGGAAGGGGCAGCCAGTGTAGAGAGAAGAGGAGAGGCTGCACATGGTCAAAGCGACAGGCAGAGTGAATGACCTTGGCAGCAGAGTTTTTGGATTGCGATAAGGGGGGACAGGTGAGAGCGAGGGAGGCCAGCAAGGAGGAGGTTGCAGTAATCGAAGCGAGAGATAACCATGGCATGAACAAGGGTTTTGGCCGAGGAGGTAGAGAGAAAGGGGCGGATCTGAGCAATGTTATGGAGGGCGGATCGTCAGGATTTGGCAACAGAGTCAATGTAAGGTTTAAAGGAGAGAGGTTTAAAGGTTGTCAAAACTGAAGCCCAAACTGCAGGCTTGGAGAACAGGATGGATGGTGACTCCATCGATGCAGATGGGCAAGTTAGAGGGAGAGGAAGAGGAGGGAGGAAAAATGAGGAATTTGGTCTTGACCATGTTGAGCTTGAGTTGACATCGGGACATCCAGGCGGAGATGCCAGAGAGGCAGTTGACGAGGCGTGAGTGGACAGAAAAGGAGAGAGGGGGGGTAGAAAGTTAGAGTTGGGTGTCATCAGCGTAGAGATGATATTGGAATCCGTGGGAGGCAATAAGTTTGCCAAGGAACAGGCTGTAAATAGAGAAGAGGAGAGGACCAAGGACAGAGCCTCGGGGGCCCCCAACCAAAAGGGGGAGGGAGGAGGAGTTTGACTCGGGGAGCGAGACTTTAAAGGAGCGGTCAGAGATATAAGAGGAGAACCAGTTAAGGACAGAGCCACGGAAGTCCAAAGAGTAAAGCGAGTCCAGTAGAAGCAAGTGGTCGACAGTGTCAAAGGCAGCAGAGAGGTCAAGGAGGACAAGAATGGAGTAGAGGCGCTTAGATTTAATGACAAGTAGATCATTGGTGATCTTGGCCAGGGCAGTTTCAGTAGAGTGGAGGGGGTGGAAGCTGGATTGGAGAGGGTCCAGGGAGGAGTTGGCAGAGAGGAGGTCCAGGCAGCGAGAGTAGATGACATGTTCCAGAAGCTTCAAGGCAAAGGGAAGAAGGGAGACTGGCCGGTAACTAGAGGGGTCAGATGGGTCCAGGGTGGGCTTTTTGAGGATGGGGGAGACAGTGGCATGTTTAAAAGCAGAGGGGAAGGAGCCAGTGGAAATGGAGAGATTGATGACAGTGCTCCGATCTCTGCACTGGCTGCCAATAGTCTTCCAGGCCCGATTCAAAGTGTTGGTTTTAACTTATAAAGCCTTTCACGGTCTGGGCCCTGTGTATCTGCGAGACCGCCTCACTCCCCGGGTTCTAGATTGGCCCCTGCGGTCATCTGGGGGTGCCGTGTTGGAGGTCCCCCGGGGGACCATGCAGGACAGGACGTTCTCGGTGGCCACGTCGCGCCTTTGGAACTCCCTCCCGGTGGGGGCCCATCTGGCCCCAGACCTCCCGGCTTTCCGTAGGAACTGTAAGACCTGGATGTTCTGTCAGGCATTTGGCAAGGGAGAGGGGTAGGGGTGGGATGGGTGGTGGGTGGAGTGGGTTGTGTTTTCCCCTGCTTTTGTTAATTATGTTTTAAAATGTTTAAATGGTTTTATATTATATTTTTATATTGTATTTTTATTGTTGTTAGCCGCTCTGAGATGCCGCATAGCGGGAAGAGCAAGGTGTAAGTATGTTAAATAAATAATTAATAAATAAATGCAATACCAATGATGACAATTATCAGTACTAGTTCTATTATTAAAGAACTTTTAAACTCATAACACTTATTTCTGTGCTCAATTCTATTATATTTTGTGAGAATATATTTATTGTTACCATTCAATCCTGTAAATATAATCTGTGAGGCTATATATGTGTCCTGTAAATATAAGTGTATCTATATGTGGGCCCCTTTGTATGCTGACAGTGTCACCTCCATGACAGATCAATATTCTTGCCAAGTCACGCATCCTGCCCTGTGTGACCTACAACACAACATCTTTTTAATAAAAGGAGTATGTCCTAGGGGGCCAGGCCATTTATACACCAGATGTTGTCGGACACAAAGATGACCAGTGATACCCCAGCTTGAGTCACCTTCATGAGTCTAATTGACAAGAGTTGAGTGGGAGTTAAGCAATCCAGGGTATTAGGCTTGCCCCACTACAACCTTGTTTATTCCAATGTGGTGTATATGGGAACATGAGCCTGTTGGGTTGATCTGTAACAAAGGGAATAACACAGGGTTCAACACAACAGAAAGCAAAAAAGAACAACACATGTGAGAATGAAACCCATAGGTCCAGTCCATGTTTGGAGTACAAACCAAGTTCACCAGACTATCCGACCAGGATGTCTGAGAATCCTCCTCTACTTTGTTTGCCAAGTTATTAATCTGTTGAACAATCTTGTTAGGTTAATGGCTGCTGAGAAGAAACTAGTCTACAGTTGAGTTTACCAATACTGTATGACTGTATACTGCTCTTAGGAGCATTTGGAGATCCTTTCCCAATGGTAAGGTTAATTGAAGACCCTGTAACCATTCCCAACTTAAAATATCATTGTTGTTTAAAAGAACTGGTGAATGGGACCAATTTTGGCCAGCCACCTGGAGCTTTCATAACTCTGTTAGCACACCATAGACCCTCTGCGACAGATGTGTTATGAACTATCAGTGCAACTTCCATAGCCACCACAGGGCATGATGAGAATGGATATACTACATATGCCTTTTCTGGTCCCCAAAACACAAACTCAGATGTTTGCATGGGTATTGGAACAGATTTTTCCCTTTTCCATAGGTTAAATGTGTCATTCAGTGTAGGCCATCTTTCCTATCCATTTTTGTAACACCAGAACTTATTGAGTTCACTAAAACAATCTTGAAAAGAATAAACTCCTGTTTCTGTGCCCCAAAAGTTAAGAAATCTAGGTCTCCAGCAGGTGCCATTTTCTGTCCACCCAATGGGAGCAAGAGGCCATAATGTTTCAATTTCTTTACCTCGTACCACCGCCATTCAGAACACGCAATGATCCAAAGTACTTGATTCCAAGTTCATGGTTAAAGCACAGCAATCTTTTGAAATGCACCAAACTGCTTTAACAAGTTCAGGAGTAATACGACCATTCATTGCTGCAGAAATCATTCATTTCATGATTTCATCTAAATTTCCCTGCAAGACACTACACCAAACCTGCTATGTAGATTGTTTGGACACCTGTACTAAGGAATCAACTATCGACTTCATCAGAGCTGCTTCGGATTTCCACAAAATTATTTTCCATTTAACCATTGAACCCACTAATTATAACACTTCCCCACTCTGTCTACGTCCCTGTGCCATGTTTACACCCATTTGAGTCACTTTTTGTTGGAGGCTAGCCAGATCCAATCCATTTAAAACCCCAAGTGAGGTTCCAATGCCTCCCATCCAGTCTCCCCACTCTCCTTGCTGTCTTCTAATTTTGGGGAATACAAAACAATAGAAGGGATCTAAATGGTGCAGTATATACCACTAACAATATCACAACAACTAACTAGCACCAAAAAATTAGACAGACAGTTCTGAAAAGGAGGGGGAGGAACAACCCCTCAAGGTTAATTAAGATAAACCATTTAACAAGAAAAGATAATTCTTCAACAGTACACTGGAAAGTGTAATGGTACCATATAGGAAATGGTAACAAGTCCAAAACAAGATCACGTGAAGGTGTAAGTCCAACGTTTCGCCACTGTGTGGCTTCCTCAGGGCTGAAAATGAATTTTATTTCTGAAAAGGATTATAAATTTTTATTGAATGCTTTCCCTCAAGCACCAGTATTTTTGGCTTACTGAAAATCCACAAAAAAATTTCACCTCTAGAAGTCAGACCCATAGTCTCAGGATCTTTATTGGAGTGTATTTCTAAATGTGTAGTGTTTTTTTCTGAAACCATTTATAGGTGGCATTCCCTCCAATATTCAAGATTCCATGCACTTCATCAATATCCTTAAAGAAATGGATTTAGCTAGCATTAACCCAACTTTAGTTACCATGGATGTAAGAGCTCTGTACACCAACATCCAGTATGCTGAAGCATTAGAAACTTTGGAGAATTTTTTTGATTTAAAAGAAAAAAAGGATCCCCCCACAAAATTCTTACTAGCTTTGAGTGAGTTAGTCCTCACAGAAAACTATTTCGAATTTGACAATCAGTTCTATTTGCAAACTAAAGGAGTCAGCATGGGTAGTAATTTATCTGCTGGACTGGCTATTCTTTATATGCATGAATGGGAAAGTAAATTTGTTTACAATAGCGAGACTAACCCTTTTTTTCAAATCCATTTTTATATGGAGACGATATATAGATGATATATTCACGGTATGGTCAGGAAGCGAGAGGACATTGCTAGAATTCCATAATTGAATCAATAGCCTACATGAGACTATTAAATTTACTGTGCAATTCCATCACAAGAAAATTAATTTTTTAGACTTATGGGTCGAATTAGAAGGAAAGAATATCCTCATCTCAACATATGTAAAACCCATGGATAGAAACACATATCTATTATATAACAGTCACCATCTCAGACATCTTTTGCATAATATTCCAAATAGTCAGTTTCGGCGCTTAAAAAGAAATTTCTCTTTAGAGTCTGAACTCCACAAAGAAGCAGCTATCCTCTGCAAAAAATTTTCAACTAGGACTTGCCCTAGAAGGATTATTTTGGATAATCTTTCTAAAATAGCCCCTCTATCAAGAGATTCTCTGCTTACTTATTAATCTATTACTAGAAAGAAAGAAAGAAAGAAAGAAAAACTTTGGGACAAATAGTTTGTCCCAAAGTTTTTTAATAACTACACTACTTTGATCAGACAAAGTATCCTAAGACATTCGAACATTGTGGATCATATTGAGGGTTGCCATTCCCCTCCCATATTTGTGTTTAAAGGAGGTAAGTACTTAGGGAACTTCCTAGTTAAAGCTAGACTTCAGAAGCCTCCAGCAGTGCAGCAAACCCTGGATAACAAGTCTCTAGTAGGTAATTATTCTTGCGGCCAATGTGTGAATTGCCTTTAGTTTTAAAACCAAATCCTTTATTGATCACAAAGGAAGAAATTACCATATTAAAGAGTTCATTAATTGCAGCACTTCAGGAGTGATTTATGCAATTCGGTGATCGTGTCATAAGATCTACATCGGAAAAACACCCAGAAGTTTAAAAACTAGGATCACGGAGCACAGAAACAAATTGAAAAATCAAACTCCTGATGCCCCCCTTGTTGATCACTTCAACTGTCACCATCAAGATGTTAAGTCTTTTTGCTTCTGGGGACTAGAAAAAATAAAATGACCAGTTAACCCTAAAATATTAGCAGAAAGGGAGAGCTATTGGATCATGACTCTAGACTCTATAATTGGATAATTGTTTCCACCTGCCTTATTCAGAATTCAGAAGATCTTCTGATCATAGCTGTTAAGCTGAGTCCCTTTTACACATAATGATTAGGTTTGACTCTAGCCGGCTTATTAAGATCACATGAGCAAAGCCTCCGACCGTATTATAGCAAGTACTTCCCACGTTGAGCTACAGGGAGACTAACAGAGGCAGCCTTCCGGACCACCAAAAGAGAGGATTTTCTCCTCCTAGTTTTTGGCAAGGCCAGCAATGTCAGAAGATGCAGAATATTTAAGTCACAAGAGGTTAGTTCGGACTCTTAACATCGAGATAACTCAAAGAGGGAGATTAAGCTTAACATAGTATTATTGAGTGATATTCTTGTCAAATTAGTGACCCATTTTCTGAAGGATATAATTCATATGATACATTGTAGTTCTGACCTTAAATTATGATCCTTTCATTTTAAGGAATTGGGAGCAAATTTTGCCTGTCATTAAGAAGAAGGTTTATCCTTTATATTATTTATGATCTCTTGTTTGGTAAGTTTGATCTTTTTGTATCTATGTATCCTGTACTAATGGACTCGTATAGAATGCGAGATTATTGGCTATGTTCATGCTTTCAGAGATTACTTTGAGCTGTAACAAGAGGCATTAAGAATAACAACCCCAAGATCGGAGTGAACCCCTGAGGAAGCCACACAGTGGCGAAACGTTGGACTTATACCTTAACATGATCTTGTTTTGGACTTGTTACCATTTCCGGCATCATTCCCTTTCCAGTGTACTGTTGAAGAATTTTCCTTTCTTGTTAAATGGTTTATCTTAATTAACCTTGAGGGGTTGTTCCTCCTCCACACACACCCCATTCAAAACTGTCTGTCTATTTTTTGGTGCTAGTTAGTTGTTGTGATATTCTAATTTTGGGGGCCATGTTCTTTAGAACATTTCCCCTGCATTTTCCTAGAGGCAATCAGGGCTTCTGAACAATTGGCATATTTAAAAAGAATCATAAAAGTTCTTGGCACTACTGTTACTTCATATATTTCCTTTTGTGTGATCTCAAACAAATTCCCATGATCCTGCAATGATACTTCCAGTGGATTAGCCTCCCTCCAAATTTCAGATGTATCGCTATAATTACGCTGGAAGCAGCTACAACTTGTAAAACAGGTACTGGATAAAACACAGTAACACATGTTATGTACCACCCTTGATTAGTCTTAACCCCAACAAAAATTATGTTGTTGCCTGTTAGAACCTGTAATGTTCCCATGCTAGAATTACCATGCACCTCCTTTAATGTGGTTCCCTCCTGTGGAAACCATGTTGTACCATATACTGCTGAGTGTACCAGACATTTATGTCCCTTTTTCTGTACTTCTGATAACATGCCATGTCTAGGGTCTAGCCTTTTACATTCAAATCGGACCACCATGTTAAAGTTTCCCACATGTATTGTCCAAACTGTCTACCCATGCAGTGTCATAATAGGATTTTCTTTTATGTTCCAAGTCAGTGTATGGTTTGAAAGCTGTGAGAACTCGTGTAATTGGGAAATGTGCTGTGTCAGTGGTTTTCATTACTCTGTAAATATGCCATCTTCTGGGGTTTTCTATGTTATATACCTTCTCCCCAATCCATACCTCATCACCGCTATATTCAGATACTTCAACTGGTGGAAACAATAATTTTAACTGAATGCTGGAATTGCAATTTTGAATCCTTTCCCATTCCCAACAACATGCAAAAGTTTCTTGTGTGTCCTCATCCAGCTGCACACCATGCCATGCTGAATTCAAATGTCTATCCTCACTCAGAAAATCAGGAGAGGAAGTGTCAGTGTCCTTAGCATGCTGTGAGGGAGTCCAAGTGTCATGTCTTGCGAGGTCCCATACATGACACAAGTCCATACCACTCATACTCCCGCAATAAAGGGTTGAAAGAAATGGATTGACTTACGTAAGCTGACAACTTGGCAATTCAATATTAACTCAGTCCCCATACTGTATTGCTGGACTTCATCCAGAACTGAAACTTTGGTTCCTTTTATCTCAGTCTAAATCGATCTTGCAAGGCCGAAGGTATCATTTATCCAATATTCATCTGAAATTCCATAGGCTTTTGTAGCGACCATGCACAGGATCCAAATCACTAGTAGCATGATGGCACTACATTAAACATCAACAACACACAACACTGAACAACAAATAGCCATGGTACCACATGCACGCACTCACACAACAAACAAACAGAACTGCAGTTAACCAGGCCTTCTAGAACATCCAAAACTTCTTTTTTGCTTCTATAAAAAAATTAAGAGAGACAGATCTGGCCTGTATATGGCCTCTCTAATTACCTGGAAAAGAATTGGTTGGTTATGCACGCTTCCCTGGATTTGCTTCCTTGGATAAAACAAATTTTAAAAAGAGGAACATCCCCAATCAGAGGTTTTTCACTAATAACACCCTAGTGTTCCTCAAATCAATTATTATTATTATTATTAATGGCGTATCCGGTGGACTTAGCCTTAAAATCTTACAAAGAAACGAGGGTATTTCCAAAATACACAAAAAATTATAACTATTTAACAAACATATATGGACTAACTTACTGTGTCATTGGTTGATTTCAGAAGTGACATGGTGAATGTCCACCACAGTCAACCTCAGTCAAACGCGGGTGGTGGTGAAAGCGCCATGCATGTCTGTTTGCTCACATCCAGATGTTCACCACAGTCAAATGTGGCCCGGGTGAAGCTAACCATGCTTTGTGAGGTCGGGGCGGGAGGAGGTCCAGAAGTGTGGTGAATGGTCACCATGGCAGGGGTGAATGAAACTTCTGAACAGAAACCCGCAACCGCGGTGGAAGGAATTGACCCCAGCCGCTGTGCATTCTGTGTGTCGAACTGCGGTCCACATCTCCACTGAATGTCTGTTGTGTTCCCCAGGCCCACGTTTTCAGACGTGACGGGGTGGCTTCGCCCCGTCCCGAAAACAACCCAGAGATTCCCCACCGGGATCACCCAGGCACGGCAAACAGACGTGCAGGGGATCCCGGCGGGGAATCAGGGAGGGGGCGGGGCCACGCGGTGCAACGTGTGGCTGCATGGCCCCGCCCCCTCCACACTGCCTCACTGCCCGCCCTCTGGGGAGACGGACGGGTGGCGAGCCCAATGCCGCCGCAGCATCTGGCCGAGTTCACCACGGCCCAGAATCCTGCCAGGGATTCCAGGCTGTGATAGCCGACCAGACGTTACTTTTTCTGGATGTCCGCCTGGAATCACTTTCACCATGGCTTCAGCCGATTTTTGTGCTGGTAGCCCGGGAAGCATGGTTGAAATTGACCCCATGTGGGTATTAAGTGTGGAGAACATCTGGCGGCAGCCGAACAGACGTGCAGGGCACAGTGACCACATGTAGGTATTCAGCATGGTTCACTGTGATCTCATCACGTCTGAAAACACCCTCTGATTGCCCCCAGGCGGTGGTCAAGATCCTGTCACTTCTGTTGGGGCTGCACATGTCACCACAGCCTGCGGTGAATCCATTCACACCGGGGTGGGATTCACTGTGGTGAATTGGAATGCATCACTTCTGAAATCACCCATTGTCCTTACAAAAACATATCTCCAGGTTAAAACAAAACCCAACAAATGCCACTATTTGTGACAACAAAATTAATAGTTTGCGCATATGGTAAATAGAGGATCCAAAATTACGAGGCTAAAGAGCCTTAAAATAAAAAAATTTATTTCTGATAATAATTGACTGTAGCAGAAATTTAGCCACTGCTTCAGTAACATCCAGATGTTGGTCTGCCAAAAGAATTATAGTCAGTTCTTGCATAGGTCTTCCGGGGAATCTACCAAAAATTGGGTCTCAAAATATCTGCCATGCTTCCTGGTATAATTGACATTCCAACAGAATGTGTGACACCGTTTCAACCTGCTGTAGATCAAAAGGGCATAACCGGTCACTAAAGGGGATCCCAGCGCGACAACCCTCCAACACCTTGGAGGGGAATACATTCAGCCAAGCCAAAAGAAATTTACCACCCAACACCAGGGAGAGCTTGTTTTGCCAGTAGGGATGGGTAAACAGGTCGCGGTTCGGTTGTTCAGTCGTTCGGTCATTCAGTTCAATTGCCGAGTTTGGGTTCAGTCGTTCGATCGTTCAGTCCGGGATCCGAGTTCGGGTTCGGTGGTGTTCGGTTCGGCCGTTCGGAGATCAGTTTCGGTTTCGGTATCGGTCTAGTTATTGCGTGGTCCCATGATCGTGTCCGAAGCTGGAAAATGGAAATTCGAGTGCATGCGGAGCTTCTGTAGAAAGACAGCGTGTGTGGTGTGACTGGCTGTTTGGGTTTGTTTCGTGTGTTTTGGCTGTGTTTGACTGTGTGCTGGTTTGACTGTGTTGGTTTGGCTGGTTGGTGAGTTGGTGGGTGACTGTTGTTTGGCTGGTGTTTTGAAAAAAAAAATGAAGAAGACTGTTCTGATTAAATGACGGGGGGCCAAGGTGGTGCTCCCGAAGCCGGTGGTGGTGGAGGAGGAAGAGGTCGCTGCTGCAGCAGCTGCAGCACTTTTGGTGGTGGAGGAGGAGCAAGACCCGGGCACAGGAGGTGCTGCCACTCCTGCCAGGTTTGTAAACTTTTTTTTTTACTTTGAGGACAAGAAGAATACTATCCTTTAGAGGGAGCTCACTAACATGTGGGTGGGTGCGTGGGTGGTGGGCTGTCAGGCACAAACAGTGTGCATCAGTGGGTGGCAGCGGATGTCTGCCACAGAGAGAGAGGGTACTGTAGTGTGGGGGGCTCTTCCAGCAGTCAGGCATGAGCACCCCCACCCAAACATGTTCCAGCCATCCCTAGCAAGGGTCTCCACTCTCCAGTTGCCATCCCTACCTAGCACCCCAAAATAAGGGCAGGATTTGCACGTGCCAGCCAGGGTCTTTCCAGTTGCCATCCCTAGCACCCCAGGGAGGTCAGGATTTGTACATGCCAGCCAGAGTATCTCCATTGCCATCCCTCCCTAACACCCCAAGAAGGGCAGGATTTGCACGTACCTGCCAGGTCACCATCTCCGGTTGCCATCCCTAGCACCCCAAGGAGGACAGGATTGGAGGCATCATCATAAATGCATGATATTACTTAGGTGTTGTTAACTTGTTTATGTGTTCCTGTTTCAGAGAGGGTGAGGATGAGGAGGAATCCATTGCCAGTGCCAGGTGCAGGAGGACCCAAGGTGGAGGTCATCAGTGCCACCGCTTACAAACTGGTCCGATGTCTGGCGGTTTTATGAGAAGGGTGACAAATACACCATCTGCAAGGTAAGGCACAGGGGCTGGAACAACAGGGAATGGATTGCTCTATGACCTGTTAGGAACGGAAGTCCCCTGTAGAGAGAGATTGGCCACCCACCCACTTGTGGAGACAGAATACAGGCAGGGCTTGACACAGACCATTGGTCTGATGCAGTATGGCACTTCTTATGTTCCTATATTTTTATGTTCTTTAGATCTGGTTTAAAAGATTCAGGAGGCAGAGAGAGGGGACCACATTGGGCTAATCGCCCATATTGAGAAGCTCCATGGCCAGAAGATGACTAGGCTGCAAGGTCTGGCGTGGCTGTGAAGCTGGAGTATCATGCTAGAAGAAGGAAGGCAACCCGAAAGACACGCCATCAAAGCTCTTCCCCCTCCTCCAGCTCCGATGTGGAGTCCCCTGGGCCCTGAGAGTCTGCAGCAGCAAGAGCCTTTCGGGACAAGGTGGAAAGGCCCACCCGGGACTTTGTGGTTGGCCTACAGCAGCAAGCAGCCACCATGGAAAACTGACTGGTGGAACGGTTCCATGCAGTCGAGGTACACGAAAAGAAGATGGAGTCATACTCGCAGTATGTCTCTAAGTACGTCTCCGCTGAGATGGCCGACATGGAGCTCTTCCGCCAGTCAGTCTCCAAGTGGCAGGCGGCCGTGGTAGGGGCCATTGAATATGCCATCCAACATGGCTACCAAATGCCGGCGGATGTGATGCCCCCTGCCTCTAGCTTCCGTGCACCCCTTCTGCCTTTCCCCCAAGTTCCGGGGGGCAGACCCAAAGACTGAGTAGTTAAGTTTCTTTTCTAGTTTAAAATGTTTGGGTTTTGTTTTATAATGTTGTTGTTTTGTTTTGTTAATAAAAGTTATATTTGTTGTTATTGTTACGAGCTTTGTTTGACCTGACCAATCTTTTATCCCTCTGTGCTGAAGTTCTGGCTGGCAGGTGGCAAAATCCCATACAGCTTGTCAATCCCGACCAGCAGCACCTGGGGCACCACATGTGATTTTATTGTTATTATTGGGTTTTATAATATTTTAAGCCGCTCCAAGATGCCGTAGGCATGAGGGGGCGGCTAACAAATGTAATGAAATAAATAAAATAAATAAAATGTAGTGTAGTTAAGGTATTAACCCAAAGATGTGCCAGGCAGCAGCAGGGTCTCAACTTGCAGACAGCCCCCCAGGAGGGGCAGGGCTTGTGTCTGTGTGGGTGTGCCAGAGAAAAAGAGAGATAGATTCCTTGGCAGTGGGCAGCAGGCTGTGGGAGCTGGTGGCCGGAGGGGCTTTTTTTCCAGCAGTTTCAGTGGGCATATGCAGGTGGGTGTAGAGGAGTAGGCTGGGGGAGGGGCAGGTTGACATGCGGGCACTGGGCTTCTGGATGCAGCAGAATGGAATGCAGCCCCCAGTGACTGGAATGATGGTCCCAGAATCTCGTTGATGGTTCCTGGTACGGGCGGGCATGACTGATTCAGGTACAGTGGAATGACAGCCTAAAGCCTATGGGAGTTGAATGATGTCCCTAGAATTAGTGCATGGTTGGGCACACTTCATTCAATGATGTGATAGGTGGTAGCAGGTACAGGAATGCACACAGGCAGGCAGTCACATATAATACGTTGTGTTATATTCCATCTCATTCTGGTAGGTTTGCTGCTGGATGTGGGCAATGGGCATCAGGCGCATGAGCACACATGAGAGTTCTTCCTGGTTCTGGCAGGTGGCAGCTTGAGCTGGATTGATACACCTACCTCTCTCTCTCCACCGCCTTCTCTCTCATTCTAGTGGGGAGCCTCTCTCTCTCTCTCTCTCTCTCTCTCTCTCTCTCTCTCTGTGTCTCTCCAAATGTGGCCATATAGTGCAGGTGACAGCATGGTTGGGATTGTGTCTGTCTCTCCTTCTAGCAGTGGGGAGACTCTCTCTCTCTCTCACCATGAACAGCAGGTTGCGTAAAAAAAAGGTGGAATGACACTGTCCTGTGAGCAGAATGACAGGGGACAAGAACCCTGAGGGTGGGTCCTGGCCTGGGGCTAGAGTGGTAGCTTCTAGATATTGGACACAGTCCTCCCTGCCAGTAACGTATGCCCCAAACCCCTGACGGTGGGTCCCAGGGCTGAAGTGGCTGTTTCATGATGCTGTGGAATGACGTCCCCATAATCCCGAGGGTGGGTCCTAGGGATACAGTGGCAGCTTCTGGATGCAGTGGCACAACCCTCACTGTTGGTAACGTAGGCCCCAGACCCCTGATGGTGGCTCTTGGGGCTGGAGTGGCTGTTTCTTGATGCTGCTGAATGATGGCTCTCTTTGAGCAAAATGACATCCCCATAACCCCAAGGGTGGGTCCTAGGGATAGATG
This sequence comes from Sphenodon punctatus, assembly GCA_003113815.1. Lineage (NCBI taxonomy): Eukaryota > Metazoa > Chordata > Lepidosauria > Sphenodontia > Sphenodontidae > Sphenodon > Sphenodon punctatus. Next base: position 273,031 of record QEPC01000117.1, on the reverse strand, counting down.
CAGTGCCACAGCAGAGGCAGCATTGGCATCAGCAGCAGATATTGGATTGCCCATAGGCAGCATTGGTAGCAGGATCAGACATTGGATTGCCCAGGTACAGAACCTGGGGAACAGCAGAGATGGCATTGGCAGGATTTGCCTGTGCGCTGCATCCATGGAGCCGAGCCAGGATAGTAGGATTTGCCAGGGAAGAGCTCCTATACAGCAGCAGATGCCAGCAGCAGGATTGCGTGGGCACATTTGGATTTGCCAGAGCAGAGCACCCACGGACCAGCAGACAGCAGCAGTGGGATTACCAGGAAAGTGGGGCACATCACCCAGGGTTGACAGGATGGGCAGACAGGCACCTTGGCATGAGAGGCAAGAAGGTAGGCTGAGGCAGGCTTTGAGCTAGGCAGCAACCTGGGTGGGCAGACAGGTACCTTGGCATGAGAGGCAGGAAGGCGGGCTGAGGCAGGCTTTGAGCTAGGCAGCAACCTGGGTGGGCAGACAGGTACCTTGGCATGAGAGGCAGGAAGGCGGGCTGAGGCAGGCTTTGAGCTAGGCAGCAACCTGGGCAGGCAGAAAGGCAGCATGGCATGAGAGGCCGGCAGGTGGGCTGGGGCAGGCATAGAACTTGGCGGCAACCTGAGCAGGCAGACAGGAACCTTAGCATGAGAGGCAGGCTGGAGGGCTGGGGCAGGCTTTGAGCTTGGTGGCAACCTGGGTGGGCAGACAGGCACCTTGGCATGAGAGGCAGGCTGTGGCAGGCTTTGAGCTAGGCAGCAACCTGGGCAGGCAGACAGGCACCTTGGCATGAGAGGCGGGCTGGAGGGCTGAGGCTTTGAGCTTGGCGGCAACCTGGGTGGGCAGACAGGCACCTTGGCATGAGAGGCAGGCTGTGGCAGGCTTTGAGCTAGGCAGCAACCTGGGCAGGCAGACAGGCACCTTGGCATGAGAGGC
>QEPC01000117.1:205965-262519 GCA_003113815.1 Sphenodon punctatus | reverse complement strand
AAACAAAAATCCAGGCTGGGCAGGGTGGGTGGGGGGTGTCCCCCCTTCCACCCGCGCAGCCTGGGAGGGGGAGGGGGAGGGATATTTCATTGGTTTCAATGGGGACACAGCGCCCCATTGAAACCAATGAATTAAATCCGGTACCGGCATACCGGATTTAATCCGGGAATCCAGTTTTCCTAGAACCGGTAAATCCGGTAGCCGGTAATGGGCCCGGGGTCCCACCACTACCTGTTACTGCCCTAAAGCAGGCCTGCGTAGTTTGGGGCGTGGTGATGTACTTGGGCTGCTGCTTCTGCCACTCTGCTGGCACAGCCCCTACCACCTCTCCCACATGCCCCATTGTCTGTCTTAAGGGCAGCAGACCGGCCTCTCCTTCCCTTCTCCATGTTTTCCAAGTCAAAGAATGCACAGCAGCACACAAAGATTTTATATATACATTTTTAATCCAATTTTTTTCTCTCATATATCTACACTAACTCTAACTATTCTAAAATCTATGTAACTAAATATTATATCTAAAGGCCTAGTCGTACAAACACACTCTAAAATATCAAAACTGAACTAACACTATATCTATCTCTATACTAACCTAACTCCTATCTATCTATAGTAACTAACTATATCTAATATCTATCTACCTATCTATACAATATTACACAGGTATGGAAGGGGGAAACACAAAGAACACAGGGAGGGGTACAAAATTGAAATGAAACCTAACTCAATCTAATAATCCTACTCTAAATAAATCCAAAAAGTGTAGAAGGGAATCTGGGATGGAATATATAGAGGGATAGGGAAAGGATTCAATGGAGGGGGGAGGAAGAACACAGGGAGGGGTAAAAAATAAAAATAACACCTAAATCTTATCTAGTATAATCTAAATAAATGATAATATGGAGGTTAATGAGTTGGATGGGTGAAATAGGAGGAGGATGGCAATGGATTGAGGAGAACAAACTGCTGGGAGATGGAGCCTTCTGAAAACACCTGCCGTCAGGAACAGTGACTAGCTCAGAAGGTGTTGGGAAGGGGGGAGGGCAATAAGTTTTGTTACTTGCTGTGCCCGCCTCACCGCAAGCTCCATTGGCTCCGTGCAGCCTAGCTCGTGGCCAATCGCAGCCTGCCAAGCCAGTAGTCTGAGGAGAAAAGGGATGGTGATTGGGCAGGCTGGCTGCTACTCCAAGCCTCTCCACTCCTGGTGCCTTGAAGTCTGATCCTCAGCTGATCCCCCCTCCCTGGGTCAGGCAGTAGTCAACCGGTCACTCACTGGTCACGTTTCTCCCACCCGAACCATCAGAACGCGATCCACTGACCTAACTGTTCGGTCGTTTCAGAGTTCAGTGTCGGATTCAGTTTGGTTGGTTCGGGTTCAGGTTTGGGTTTGGTCGTCCGAACGGACCGAGTTCTGTCTGAACTCCGAACTTCTGAACCGCATTCGCACATCCCTATTTGCTAGTAATTAGCCATCTGACCAACCTTTGGAGTAAAGAAAGAATATATCTTCAGGCAAGGTGAGGCATTGATCGCAGCCACATATTCCTGATGAGCAATATCCAAGATCCTACCTTGAATTTCTATACGAGCAGCACTAAAACATCTGCTCGGAAGATAATTTACTGAAAGCCTTATTTCGTGCAAAACCTGCTCCATAGAAGTCATCCATATAGATTTATATTCATCTTTGGCTGAAAATGGAAACAAGCCTGCAAAAGGGAAAACGACGATGCCAAGCCAATAAATAAGGGTGGACTTTAACACCTTCAAATTTCAGCAAATTTGCCCCAATTCCACCCGTACTGCCACAGATCTTATTCTTAGAGGGAGATGGAAAAGTTTCCTGAGAAAAGAAGATTGACCCTTATCCAGCCTAAACGGGTGCAAGATAGCCCAAACAGAAGCCCCATAGAATAATTGTGCCTCAACTTTGGCATTGAAAACATTGACAGCCACACCCTAGTGTTATAAACCAAAACAAACCCAGCTGTTATAGCATGAAGATGAGGCAAGTAGTCTGCATTTAGAAGTTAAAGCCAAGAGGTTGTGTGACTTTTCCAGTTAATTTATAAAACTTCCCAAATCAGTAGAATTATATAAAAAATACCCTACACTTCCCTCCCCCACCTAATACTGGGAGAGCATGAACAGTATTATGTTAGAAATTACTTTACCAGCACCTTTTTAGGATTTAATCATTTCGGAGGTCTGATAAACTGAACTTGCTGCCTACAAACTGAGCCTGCAGTTAAAATCACTCAAATGGCCATGGGGGTAGCATTACATTTGAAATACTAGTGTCTGAGGGGCTGGATTTCATGCTGCACAGACTGGACATGCTGATGACACCAGCAATGATTGCAAATATGGAGACAGATTGCATGGGGAACAAACACAAACACTGCTTCCAGGCCAGACCCCTGTCAGGGATCGTGATGTACATATGGAGCTTTATACTGGAGACTGAAAAGATATAGAATGGTATTTCCCCCTCTTCCATACTAGAGAACACTTACCACCCAAAGAACTCACAGTCAGGTACCTTAGTATGCCTTCTTATGCCAACTTGCATGAGCCACCATATAACTGCAACTGCAGCGGGCTTAATAATTGATAACATTGTGACTATGCATTCCCAAGTGGGGTTTTCAGCCAGTATTGTCCTTCCCATGTTCCAATACTGCTACGAGTTGTTAAGGTACAGGGTAAAAGCAATGGTGGCAGCAGACATGGATTGCAGGGTGTGGGGTCATGAGTGGAAGGTTTGGGGGCAGAATAGCATTGTTGCCTTATTTGCCATCCATGCGGTAATCCATCCCCGTTCCAGTATCCCTAATACGGAATGGAACTGAGAGCAGATGGCCACGTCTCTGGGATATTTAGAGGGGACCTCCCAAACCAACTCCCCCATTCAACAATTTTCCAGGTAGAAATTGGCAATAGTTCCCAAAGCTGTATGCAGCACCCCACCTTCATCAGTGAAGGGGAGTGATGTGATAGATACAAATGCTTTATTTCCCTTCCTAACTAGGCAGATTTTGATCTGGGAGCTGGGGCTGCCATACAGGCAATCCCATGACATAAGTGTATATTGGTTATCCAGGGGTAAAGCCTCCCATCCAGGAAAATTCTGGATAAAGTAGCTAGCTGGTCTATGATTAGTGGTGCTTACCAATTGCTGAAGTTGCTCCTTGGAATGGTCAGGGATAGGGTGAGCCATGATCTTGCAGGACCTCCGTCCCCACCCCTCCCACCCCCGCGTGTGCCTTAAACAATTTGAGCTGTGAGGAGTGCACCAACTTAGGAATTCTGTTTCTGTCAATGCAATAGACAGTGCGTCCTGCTTTGTTGGTGATATAGTATGGACCCATCCATTTGCTGAATAGGGTATGCTGTTTCCCACAAAATTTGTGCAGCATGACCTCAGTTCCAATAGACCACTGGATCAGTTTATGGGTGTCCTGTCATTTGTCCATTTCCTTTTGGGCTTTAGTTAACTGGGTTTGAATTTCAGTTTATATAACCTCATGCTGTTTTTGTAAGGCTTGAACCCACTCATGCATTTGGTTGAGATCCCAAAGTAGCTCCTGACTAGTAGCCTTTTGACATATCCCCGTTCTTCCCCAATGGTATAGCTCTGGAGTGCACATTTGGTGGCCTGTTAAAATTTCAAAGGTAATATACACTGATCCCAATCACTTACTGCTCTGCAAGGCCATCAAGATAAGCAGGAACCAAAGATCCCAATTAGTGCCAGAATGAGAGAGAGTATTTCTTAAAGCAGTTTTAATAGTTCTGTTCATGCGCTCCACCTATTCTGAAGACTGGGGGTGGTAAGGAATGTGTGTTTTGTGCTTAATTCCTAAAGCACCACATAAATGCTTGAGCACTTCCCCCACAAAGCTAGGGCCATTATTACTGTCTATTATTTTTGGTATTCCAAATCGAGAGATTACAATGTTAAACCTTCCCTATGGTTTCTGCAGTGTGATTTTTGCTAGGGATTGCCTCTACCCACCCTGAAAAGGAATCTACCAAGACCAAAAGTTACTGGTTTCCTCTAGCTGTTCAGGGCAATTTATCAATGTAATCAATTTGAACCCTGTGCCATTGACCCATATTTTCCCTGGTGCTGGAAGGGGCCCTTAAGGATACTTGTGTCTGCTTGATTTGCTGCACATGGCAAGCAGTTTCTCATCTGGCATGTCACTGCATGAGTGATACTTGGCCACCATGTAAAACCTTTTATTCGCTGGAGTGTAGCTGACACCTCTTGGTGTGCGAGGTCATGACAATACTAGATGAGGGGCCTTGTGTTAACTCAGGCAGAAGCCACAGTGTCGTACCCTCCTGGTTCACTACCCTTAGGGAATCCTCATACAATTCAATGTTCCATGTTCCCTGTTCTTTGAAAGTTTGCCCTACCATAAGGAGGTGTGGGGGGGGAGAAGGCGTAATGGTCTGATGTGTGCTGTTTCCTAGCTTGGGCTCAGTTTAAAACAGACAGTTTGGAGGATGCTGCATCTTTTTCAAGGGAATAAGCCTTGTTGTTCCAGACACCTTCAGTGGTTTGTGTCTTAGCATGAGCTTTAACATGCTTAACCATGATTATTGCAAATTGGGCTCTCACAAGCAGCGTTATTTTTCACCATGTAGCCCTATAACGTAGAGGCTGGTTTTCTTAAGTAGTCCAATTTCATTTTTTCCAAAAAGGCAACCACATTTGTAACCCTGATTCTATGAACTGAGAGTCTAGATATAAATACAGGGTGTTATCTGGGGGCATGGAGGCTAATACTGCAAGGACAGTGGCCAGCTCAGCTGCCTGTGCTGAGTGGGTTTAACTCTACCCTGGCCTTTATGGGATGTGTGGGGGTTAATAGCAGTGAATCCTGTGTATGCCTGACCTTCATGAAAGAAGGCTGACCCAACAGTGAACTAGACCTCCCCTTCTTTATGCAGGAGAGCTTTGTCCACCTCTGTCCCTGCCTGTACTGATCATGAGTCCAGATGTGGGTTGGGGGCAAGGGACATTAATGCCTGCTTCCCTGTACTGTGAGACAGTATGGCATTGGGGCTGGCTGTTTAATATTTTGGAAGGAAACGCCCTTTTCACCTGTTTGGAGGATAGCCAGGACCCTTTTAGTTAGGTGGGAAACCTGATTATCAGTATGTCCATGTATGAGGATGTCATCCATGTAGGAAATCACGTGGTCCTGTTCCTTAGGATCCAGTTGATTCCATAAATGGACCACATGATAATGTGCTATGAAAGATCTAGCACAGTGAACCATTTTGAAGTTTGGGCTATGGATGCAATTACCCTGAGAGATTTTGGCCACTATTAGGGATGGGCGAACAGATCACGGTTCGGGTTCGGCCGTGCGGTTCAGCCGTTCGGTCCGGTCACCGCGTTCGGGTTCCGGCGATCGGTTCGGTTGTGTTCTGTTCTTTTGGGTGTTCAGAAAAAGGCTCTGTGCAAGAAATGATGGCCCCAGACCCATAACGGAGGGTCCTGGGCTAGAGTGGCAACTTCTGGATATTGGCCACAGCCCTCCCTGCCTGTAACTTGGCCCCAGAACCCTGACGGCGGGTCCTGGGGCTAGAGTGCCAGCTTCTAGATACATATTGGCCACAGCCCTCCCTGCCTGTAACTTGGCCCCAGAACCCTGATGGTGGGTCCTGGGGCTAGAGTGGCTGTTTCTTAGTGCGGTGGAATGACATCGCCTCTGTGCAAGGAATGATGGCCCCAGACCCATGACAGTGGGTCCTGGGGCTAGAGCAGCAACTTCTAGATACATATTGGCTACAGCCCTCCCTACCAGTAACGTAGGCCCCAGAACCCTGATGGTGGGTCCTGGGGCTGGAGTAGCTGTTTCTTTTTTTATATCTATCTATCTCTACACTAAATCTAACTGCTATTAAGTATTCTAAAACCTATTGAACTAAATGGAATATCCTAATAATTAACTACAAAGGCCTTGTCCTACAAACACACTGTATCTCTATCTATCTCTATAACTAAGCTAACTACTATGTATATCTATCTAGTAACTGTCTATCTAATAACTATCTATCTATATATACAATATTACACAGGGGGAAACACAAAGAACACAGGGAGGGGTACAAAACTGAAATGAAAATCAATCTAATAATAATCCTACTCTAAATAAATCCAAAACTTAAAACAGGGGAAGGGAATCAGGGATGGAATAAGAGGGAGAGGGAAAGGATTCAATGGAGGGGGGAGGGAGGAAGGAAGATTGAACACAGGGAACACAGGGAGGGGTAAAAACAAAAAATAACACCTAAATCTATCTAATATAATCTAAATAAATGATAATATGGGGGTAAATGGGTTGGATAGGTGAAATAGGAGGAGGATGGCAATGGATTAGGAATAGGAAGGAACAAAACTGTTGGAAGAGAGGGAGCCTTCTGAAACGCCTGTTGTTCAGGAACAGTGACTAGCTAGAAGGTGTTGGGAAGGGGGGAGACAATCAGTTTTGTTTTTTGCTGTGCCTGCCTCACCGCAAGCCCCATTGGCTCAGTGCAGCCTAGCTTGTGGCTAATCACAGACTGTGAAGCCAGTGGTCTGAGGCGAAAAGGGATGGTGATTAGGCAGGCTGGCTGCTACTCCAAGCCTCTCCACCCCTGGTGCCTGGAAGTCTGCTCCTTAGCTGATTCCCCCTCCCTGTCACATTTTGCCTTCCAGTGACACATTTTTGCCACCCGAACTCACCCGAATGCGATTCGAACTGACCAAACTGTTCGGTCATTTCGACATTTGGATCATGTTCAGTTCGGCCAGTTCATGTTCAGATTCAGGTTTGGGTTCGGTCGTCCGAACAGGCCAAGTTCGGGCCGAACTCCGAATTTCTGAACCGCGTTCGCCCATCCCTAGTCACTATTGCTGTGGTTGGACGAGTTTTTGCATTAACCACTCTAAAATCTACAATTAGTCTGTAAGTCGTCCCATCTGCCTTCAACACTGGTCAACAGACCACGAGGCTCACCACAATGCTAGTGGCCATATTGGCGAGTTAAAGGATGACTGTATGGGCACAATGACTCCTTGCTCCAGCTGCCTTGGCTTTTGAACCACTGCCCATTGTACATCCAGTGGACCCATATACAGTTTGGAGTGCATTGTTAATCCATCATAACGTCCCCTAGTAAACCATTCCCCATCCCAGTTAATGGTATCCAGTCCCTCTACATCTAGTCTTTCATGTTGATTGAGAGTTGCTGCTGTATTTTCATCTTCCTTTCCTTGTACTTGTCCTGCTCCTATGGCAAGTATTTTATGTCTCATTTCATATGTTTTGAAAGGTTCCCCTACTTCTTCTGCATTCCTCAAATATAGCCTCCTGATTCCCCGATGGAAGAAAATTCTCTCTAGGATAGTTTGAATGATTAGTGTAAAGGAGGTGTTGCTTTCAAAGGCACTGTGTTCATTGCCTTAGGTTTTCCCACTGCTATAAGTGCAGCATCAAAGTTTATTATTTATTTATTTTATTCCATTTATATGCCGCCCCCTATGCCTACGGAATCTTGGGGCAGCTTCCAATACAAAGTAAACAATTTACTACAATATAAAAAATATTAAAAATATAAAAATCTACACAAATATTATTAAAACAGTTTTACAATACCTCCACACAGAAATGTAGGCCCCCCCCTCCCTTCCCCTCCCCTCCCCTCCCCACCCCATGGCTGCTACTCCAAGCCTCTCCACCCCTGGTGCCTGGAAGTCTGCTCCTTAGCTGATTCCCCCTCCCTGTCACATTTTGCCTTCCAGTGACATGTTTTTGCCACCCGAACTCACCCGAACGCGATTCGAACTGACCGAACTGTTCGGTCATTTCGACATTTGGATCATGTTCGGTTCGGCTATGGGAGAACAGCCATGTCTTACAGGTCCAACGGAAGGCCAGAAGACTTGAGGCCAGTCATGTTTCCTCTTGGAGGGAGTTCCACAACCGGGGCCCAGCCACTGAGAATGCTCTCTCCATTGTAGCCCCCCGCTTTATGCGGGGGACCTTCAAGAAGATGTCCCCAGTGGACCGGAGAGTCCATTCTGAATCACAGAGGGTGAGGCGGTCCCTGAGGTCTCCAGGTCCAAGACTGTACACAGCCTTATAAATCAAAGTTGTCATGAATCCAAGTGATTTTATCCACAAAAAAGTTGAAAAACATATCACAGTGAGCACTGGAAGATTTTAGTTCCAGGCAGAGAGAGATTGGATTGACCAGTCACTTGGAAAAGCTCAGCTGGACACAACTTTGCAGATGCTATGAGGGCAGCAAAGAACATCTTCTTTGCTGTTTGCACAGCCACCGCATAGGTTCTTAAACTGACTCTATGCCACGATCGGTCAGCTTCAGCATGAGTACAGCGCAACCATCTCTCCAACCGACGTCCCTCCTGCTTCATCCGTCGCAGGTCCTCTGTAAACCAGGGGAACCTGCGTTTTCAGCATTCAGGAAGCTGACGCCTGGGAGCCATTTGATCGATGGTGTCAGTCAGTATAATTGTTGAGAAATAAATGCATTTGTTGTGTCTCAGTTTACTCCAACCAGGATCAAAGGTCACCAATTAACAAGTTAATGTATGTGGGTACAACACAATTTTATTGGATAGACACATAGCACCTGGTAGGGGTAGGAAGTTCGGATCTCCCGATATCCGATACTGCTAGTATTTGGCAGTATCAGGGATATCGGATAGATCCAAGATTTCCCTGTACCGGTGCCAGATTTTTACCGGATTTTTTTTACATTGCGGCCATTCAAATCAATGGCTGCAATGTAAAAAAACAAAACAAGAACAACTTTCCCTTTCCCTCCCCCTCCCAGGCTGCGCAGGTGGAAGGGGGGATACCCCCCACCCACCCTGCCCAGTCTGGATTTTTTTTTTTAAAAACGGAACTGCGACAGCAGCAGCACAGCGTGGGGCCGGCGGTGGCTTCAGTGCTTCACTAGGCCTTCTGGGGAAACCCGGAAGTTCCCCAGAAGGCCTAGTGAAGCAAGCCAGCCAGCACTGAAGCCGCCGCCGGACCCATGCCGCGCTGCTGCCACCACCGCCACCGCCGCTGCCCACAGCCCAGGTAAAAGGTGGATGGGGGGTTAACCCAGAGTGGTACTGCCCCAGTCAGGACCAGGAGGGTACAATAGGCCTGGCTGCCGCCGGGCAGCCAACGGCAGCCCGGACTCACTCGCAGTTCTGGTTTAAAAAAAAAAAAAAACCAGGCTGGGCAGGGTGTGTGTAGGGGGTGTTCCCCCTTCCACCCGTGCAGCCTGGGAGGAGGGAAGGGGCTTTAATGGATTTCAATGGGGACTCTTCCCCATTGAAATCACAGTGGAAAAGAACCGGTACCGGTAAACCAGTTTTACTGGTAAAACGGTTTTTTTTTTAAAACCGGTAACCGGTAAAACTGATACCTGTTTTTTTTAGTTTGGTCCCACCCCTAGCACCTGGATATGGCAATATTACCAGTTAAGAACCTCATTAACCTAACCTAGGATATCTTATGTGTCCGAGGCCACAGTCAGAGACATGATTTGGTTCAGAGGAGGAGCGGAGGGGGCCCATAAGATAGATGGAAAGGAGTCTCTGGTCTCTGGATCTTGGTCTCTGGATATTTGAGAGCAACGGAAAGGGTCAACAGCCCACAAGATTTACCGCAATGCTAGTGGCCACAAGCGCTGAGACAGAGATTAGGTCCTTGGTGTTCTCTTTTATAGTTTCACTCTAGGCAGGTTTTTGTTTGTCATTTATTACAAATACATGTTTCAGGATCCCTTCATTACATCATCTTCTTTGAACATGCCAGGTGCAGCAATTAGCTGACCATTTGTTGACTTTATCTGTATTTTATCATTTGGAACATCCTGCCTCTCTCACCTCAGAGCAGAGTAGACCTCCCTGGATATGTATTAGCCAATTAAAGTTAATTGGCTTTTTCTACTTTCCAGTTGCTGACCTGGTCTGCTGGGGCAAATGTCCTTCCTTTCAGGCCTCCCTTTTCTTATCAGAGATAATGGCCATCTGGCCTTATCTTTCGTTCTTGACCAGCTCATAATCTGTGCTAGAGTATGGGTTCCTAGAATCTGCCTGGTTACTGCTTTTTCCCATAATCCATCTTGACTATGTCAACCTTAGACTTATATATCAAAGTGCAGAAAACAATCAATTTTATACCTTTAGTGATCATAATAGTTTAGCCCCAGAAATATCCTTCAAGTAATTATTTAACCTAGTCCTCAGAGGTACCGCTTTCTGACTGGATGATGCAGATTGGCAGTAACACTTGTCATCTTGATTAGCTGGGCTGAGTTTCTCCAGGTCTCATCTTTCTTATTCCTCTGACCATGGCGAAACTGCCTAATTATTTCATAACATTGTATTCCAAAAAACTACGAGGTCATCGAGTGAACAGCTTTTAAGATTTGAGGGGTGGTGTATTTCCCCAAGAGTATTCCTAAACCTTTCTGGATCCATAATTCTTCGGGACCAAACCTACTGAACTGGTTCAGCACCTTTCCGGGGGCAAACATACGCCAAGAGACCAACCCGGAGGAGGTAATGATCTGACCATGACCAGGGCACAGTTAACACTTTTCCCACTACTGGATCCCCTGCCTCAAGGCCAGTGCAAAATATTAGGTCCAGCATATGTCCCCCATCATGTGCTGGGCCAACAACCCTCTGAGACAGTCCTATTGTTGCCATGGCAGACATGAACCTATGCTCCGCTCCCCCAAGATTGGCATTAGCATAGACATTGAAGTCCCCTAGGACTAAAGTTCTTGGAGACAGCAAGACTACCTCTGACACCAATTCTACTAGGGCATGTAAGGATGCTGCCTTATGGTAGGTGCACGGTATACCAGCAACAGCCTTAATTTCTCTCTGGCCAAATCAAACACTAGATGGACGCCCTCAATACCAACAATAGTTTGCACTGGGAACCTCCCCATGGACCAGGTATTCCTAAAAACAATGACTACACCGCCACCCCCACCCCCCACCTCTCTGGCCAAGGCTGATGCTGTACAGAGTACCCGGCTTGAAAAAGGTCAGTCAAAGTTGGCCCTGACTCAGTGTCCAACAAGGTCTCTGTAATGCACATGAGGTCAGCTGTCTGAATCAGGATTAATTCCCTAATGGCTGTGCATTTATTAACCACCAACCTTGCATTAAACAGCAGCAGCCTCAAACCAGGGGCCCTCCCATTCTCTATCACCATACCACCTGCCCAGAGGCCAGTGAGAGGGACCGGAACTAAAGACCTATCTCCTCTCGCAGTTTTAAGCTGCCTCCTAAAGGTACCATAATTTCCTCGGCCCATCATGACCCCAATGGCTGCAGAACCACACACACCCAGCCCACCCCTCCAGCCCCCTGGCCCACATACCAGGTGGTTGTCCCGCCCGTCCCGCCCATCCCACCCACTTCAGCCCCAACACTCCCCCCCTTCAGCTCCCCCTCTCACAGGGGAGCCCAATTCCCTACCCCCAAATGGGTCCAACCCCTCCCTGACATAAATGGAGCAGACCCTTTACACCCCAACCCAGTCTCCCCTCACACCAGGGGAGGGAGTAATAATCTCACCCCCTCCACCCTTACTCACCATCCGTATAACCAACCCTCAACAATATCCGCCCTGCCAAGACAGTCTCCCTTATAGCTATATCTCCTTTTACCACATATAATAGCCACCACCCCTCAGCCCACCCTTGGCCCCATCCAAAGGCCCTTGGGTGTGGCTCTTAGGCGTGTGACCTGTGATGGTGCTGGACCAGTTGCTGCTTCAGGGCCTCCCACCGTGTACCTGTGTTTAGCTTGGGAATAGGGACTTGCCCCCTGTTAATCTGTTCAGGCTTCCGGGGCTGTGCTAGCACATCTCACACCCCACCCCCATTTGCTCCATCTATGACCTTGGCTCTGTTGGCATTCTCCCCCTTTGCTCCCACATCCGCTTTGGAATGTGGCGATGGCTCCATCCTTGTTCTCCTGATCCCTGTGTGCATTTGTCTCCCATCCCCTTCATGGCTTCATCCCCCTGTCCCTCCTCCGTGGCTGTGTTCCCCCCATCCCCTGTGCTGTCTCCACCCATTGTCCTGTGGTGTTCCTGGCCCCCCCTCCTCACTGTTACCTATCCTTTACTTTGCTTGCCCTTGGATGGGGCTGGGGCTGGTAGTGCTGCTGTGCCTCTGTCCACCTTGTGTCACCCCGACGCCTCCCACCACTGTGCCCTCTCTATGTGAACCTACCATCAATCTCCTGGTTGCCATGCCCTGGGATGGGCTCTGGTTCCTCCTCCAGGGCTCCTCCAGGGCTTCTAACACCTCCTAATGTACTTTGAGGTCCCCCTGAGCTGTGTGAGCAGGGTTCCCCCTTTTGGGTTCCGGGGGGGGGGGCATTGAGCTTTGCGGTGCGGGGCCCACCTGGTGGCTGTTGTGTCAGTGGAACAGGTGGTCTCCTGTTGGGGGGATGCATCAGGGTGGGCTGCTGTCCTTTTGCACCCCTGTTGCTCCAGTAGGGTGTTCCTAAGCTCCTCCTCCCCTGAGGGGGTGGTGGTTCCGCTGTTTTACCTGACTGCCACGGAGGTCATCCTCGGCTGTCTCCCTGGTGGTGTTGTGTGCCAGGGTTTGAGTGCTCTCCTGTAGAGGGGGAACGGTGTGGCTGTCAGGTGTCCACCCGGGGTTTCCCCAGCATGTGCTCAGAGCTTGTCAGCACCCTCCCCTGGGTGGGTGGGAATCTTTCTCTTACCTCACTCTCCAATGTGCTCTCCTCCCTGTGCCCCGTGGTTGTGGTTTGGGGTGAGGATGCGGGTGGTGCTGGAACAGCGTTGCGCCCTCTGGCCTGTGTTGGGAAGGGCGTGCTGTAAGTTGCTATCCTGACCATGCCTCCCCCAGTGCCATTGGCTTGGAACCCCCTCCCCATGGCATCCTGGGGTCCCTTTGCTTACCCTTTCCCTTCCAATGTGTGTCATGGCACTGGATCCCTTTGTCTTGTCTGTGGCTTTTCTGCCTGACATGTCCTTGCTCGCTTCTCCTTTAAGGGCTCCTGGGCAGGCGTTTGATGTCTCTCCTGGTGGGTGTGTCTGCTTGTGGGCTCCTGTGGGGCCTCTCTAGCCATGTATTGCTGGTTTCGGTGGACCCTTCCCATGGGTGGGTATGTTTTGCCATTTACATGGATAGGTGGGTGTTGAACACCTATCTTCACCCACCTCTACCAACCTCCACCCATCTCCACCCATGGAGCATACCAGCTTCTTCCTGGCTGCTCCATGGATGGAGATGGGTGTTTGGTGGGTCACGGGAGCGTGCACACCCACTGTTGATGTTCACACAGACGCTCTCCCACCCACCCAATGGGTGTTCATAGGTGTTGGTTGGTGGGTGGTGTACAGTAAAAACGGGCTTAGTCTGAGGAGGATGATCCACACGTTTGGTTGATTGATAGCTTCACTGCCCAATCTGATTTTGCATAACGATTGGGAATGAGAGAGGTGAAAATGGAGCAGCTTTGACCAAAACTTGTGGCTCGTTTGGAATCCTTGCTCCAAGTGAAAATGTTAGTAGCTGGGATTGGAAGAATGTTGATGGCTGCTAAAACCACATGGATCCAGCCAAAGAGTTTCAACGTTTCTAGTCAATTCCCTCTTTTACACCTGGGGTGAACTCACACATAACTCTTCTAAACTATGATGTCTGCGGGCCCCCGGAAGCTGTATAGTCAGCCACGGATGATCCTCGGATCACTGTTGTGTGTTAGTGGGACACTCCAAGTTCCAGTTCCACTTTAAACTCTGATTTGATTTATACATCAGATGTAAACATCAGATCAGAGTTTAAAGTGAGGCTGGAAATTGGAGTGCCTCACACTCACATGCAACAGTGAACCAGGGATCATCCAGGGCTATGTATACAGCTTCTGTGGGCCTACAGACATTAGAGTTTAGCAGAGTTATGTGTGAGTTCACCTCTGATGTTCACATCCTGTAGGATTCCGAGCAACCAAACTCCCAGGCAAGGAGGGCTACTCAGCACATTTCAAAAATCAGGCTGGAGATTCATAAGATTATAGAAAATGTTAAAAGAAAACTGGGTAACTGGAAGATGCATTTTTGTTTGGTCTCGATGCAAGTAGTAGAGATTCCAAGGAAGCTATAAACCTGTTGTACCTCTTTAAAAAAATAAACCTGTACTGACCTCTTAAAAAAAAATAAATCTAAAATTCCACATCTCCACCCATCGTGTTTAACAACTAGTAGGAACGCCCAGAAGCTCTGAGCACATGACAGGTATAACAGCTGTGTGCTGCATAATAAAAATATCAGTTTGGCTCCAATTAGACTTGGCAAACATCTCTCTATATTAGGTTTTTGGAAAATTGATTCCCCATCCCCCTCTTTCTTTTTAAAAAAAAAACTGTTCCAAGCAATTTCTTATGCTGCATTGCTATTCAGAGAAGCTTAGACATGGATTTCAGGACGGTTACTAGCAAGATAAGTAAGTATTTTAAAAATATTTCATTCATTAATCTCTTAAGACTTTGTATTAAAGACTATATTTAAAAAATGAAAATCCAAGTAAACACTATTTATGTCTCTGACTGAGAAAATGGGACAGTTTTGAATGCGATTCCACTTTAACTATATATGGGTTTTGAAACTGCATCCTTTCCCAGGAAGACACAGGTTTGTGTATCCAAAGCCCTTTGATGTCATTGAAAAGGCTCCGGTTGGCTCCAGGGAACTTTTAAACACAATTCCCAATTCTCTGGTTGCTTGTGGAGTGAAATGATGAGAGAGAAAGAGTAAGGTTAAGAAAAATATCCAAGTATTGATTATAGGTTTGATAGGTTACTCACCTTCCACATGCACACACTGCACCACCTAAATGTCAGCTAGGGGTGTGCATGTCATTTTTGTTTTTACAATAATGATAATGAAAATTGTCATTTTCATTATTGTTAATGTAACAACAAAAGTGACAAATAATAATAACAAAAATAGAAACAAAAGTGACATTTTGTTTTTGAAATACAGGGAAAAAACTGAATAACGTATTTCTGGCTATACCGTTTTTTATTCTTATTCAATTGTAATGAAACTTGGGTAGATTGTACCCCCAACAGAGGGCACTAAGTGTACCAAGCTTTGAAAAGCTTAAATAAAGGAAACCAATTTTAGAAGGAATTGAATGTTGTGATTTTAAGAAAAGCTCCATACACATTCATGGGTACAACTTCTTTATCTTCCATCCAATTTGTATTAAACCTGGGTGTACTATGTCTCTCCACAAGCTTAACATGCCTTAAAACCTTTGGAAAGATTGGAGAAAGGGTCCTGATGGTATAAGACATTAATTTGAACATACATTTCCACCTGTAACATTTTTATATTCCATTCTGTTTACAAGACATTTGGCAGGTATATATTACGCTCCTTCCCTGTCATCTCACCCAAACTACAGGACAATTTCATAAAGGGACCCAATTTTATAAGCAATTGAAGTTGTCCCCTTGAAGACCATTATTCAGAGAAATAGCAGCACATGCAGTGCCAGTCAGAGGCAGGCACCTGGCATGGCAGGGAGAGGGAGGCTGTAGAAGGGAGGATTTGTAGCAACCCAAAAGACTGACAGACACATTCAGTGGCCAATTACAGCATGCTTCCAGCTTTACAGGACCAATCAGTAGTGGTTTCGAGGCAGGCATAGGGGGCGGCCCTCAGGCGGGCATAGAAAGGACATAACTGGGAGTTTGGGGATAGCATCCCAGAAATCTTGAGACATAGTTTACACATCCAGGCTGGCCAATTATCATCACAATTACATCCTGCAGCACTGTGACAGAGGACATAAAAAACCCACTATTAGCTCTTTTCTAAACAGATGCTTCTGACTTCCCAGTAACAAGTCGGGGAGAGATGTTAGGATGGCCACAGCACAGAATGAGGATATTTGGTTGACATTTCTGCTGGCCAATTGGCATCACAAACCGATCTTATACCACAGTGACACATAAGAAAATCTCTGGCATAGGCTCCTTCTCTGCATAGGATGATGTGTAGGCATAGAAAATTGGGACCCTTTATCACATCTTTCTGATATTTGTCAGAAATGTTCAGGAAAGTGTGATATACAGCCCTGCCAAATTTTATGTACGCTGGTTGGTCTACAAAGATGTTACAGTCAGACATACATGTATAAGTTAATTGTTAATACCAGCAGGGCCCTTTATCCAATCCTTCTGAAAGTTGGCAGAGATAGTAAACATAGGAAGGGGTATAGACTTTCCAAGTTTCATATACACTCAGTAAATATGAGGCAAAGAAGTTACATCTAAGAATATATATGAAGATTTTTGCAAAATAATATAATTCAACTGCTTATAAAATTGGATTCCTTTATCCAATCTTTTTGGAATTTGGTACACTTAATACCTTCTATTGGAGGTATAATCTCTCCATTTTATAGATAATTAATTATAGTGAAAAACAACGAGGTTACAGCCAAAAATGTGTTTTCCATTGAAACCAATGGAAAACGGAAACAAACAAAAAAATGAAAATGAAAACTTATTATTTATGAAAACAAAAATGATAGATTTAAATAACAAAAACAAAAAATGAAAATGCCATGGGCCCCTGGTGCACACCTCTAATGTCAGCAGATGTTTCAAGCAAAAGTTCCATAGTAAAAATATGTTTTTAAAGCATGAACCGAAATTTGAGATACGTTATGAAAACTTTTTTTTAAAAAAATACCTGTTGCTTTAGGATGAAAGTCTCAGACTCTGCTTCATTCTTTGCATTCTCTCCTGATATTTGGCTTTTGTTTTCCAGCTATTACATGGGTGTAATGATAGTGAAGGAACAAGAGATGCGTCCCCCACAAATTTACTCCCACCACAGACAGTTCCAGGGCCTGGGGTGGGGTTTATATAAAAGTCAAGAAGATTCAGAATTCCTCACAAATGTTAGCTAAATTTATGCCATTGGATGTTAAACATATTAATAATAATAACTATTTTTACAAAACAAACAAAACCCCCACCAACCACCAGCACTCGTGGAGATAATGCCTCACAGCTTCACATTCTGTTTTTTGATTTCATTTTGCATCGAACACATTTACATAGAGTGAACAACACAGTGAAAGGGGACGATGCTGGACGCAGCTACTTTTTTTCTCCAATGTAATATTACATTGTTTCTTTGTGTTGTATGGATTTTGTGAAGTGCTCTGAAGCGCATTTGGAAGAGTGCTATAGAAATAAAATTATTATCATTAATCGGGAAGGATTCTTACCTGAGATAGTTGCAACAATGAAACATGGGTTTAAAAAAAGCAGAACTCACTGCTTTCTTAAAATACGGTGATTCTCTACTGCCTCACAAGCTGTGCTGTGCCTTGCAGTGCTGCAAAGAAAGTATAAAATGCTACTAATAAGCAGTGTGATCGTTTTATTTTAATTTTGTACAGGTGTAAAAAATAAGTCTGAAATGAGATCTCGGTAAATTGAGCAATTCTGTCAAAATCCCAGTGCGCGTTCTGTTCTGGGATGAACTGAGCACTGGGATGTGCTCAGCAAGTTCTCAGTGAGCAAAAAAAAAAAGCAACAAACAAACAAACAAACCTGGCAAACACCAGCTGGGAGCGCTGGGGAGGGGAACTCTCCCAAACACTCCTAGATGACTCTTGTCAATTTCAAAGGCCACTCCCCCTGTCCCAACTTCCAAACAGCTGTTTGGCGGCAGGAGGGGTGACGGGGAGAGCTTGCAGTCACCGATCCTGACACCTGCACTCCCCACACTGTCGGGCTAGGGCTCCTCCTCTTCTGGTCACTGCTGGCTGCTCCCTGCTCCTACCCCTGCTTGCAAACTGCACCAATGAGCCTGGGGACTTCCCTGCTAGGCTTTCTTCTGAGAGGTGAGGGGAGCGGGAGACTTCTTCTCACCTGGATGCAACCCCCTAATCAGTCCCTGTTCCCAAAGGGACCAATATCAGAGGTGCACACGGCTGCCTCCTTTTCTAATATATATAATTTATAACTGATATATCATCTCCTCTGAGCTCCCCTAAGAAAATCCTATCCCCCACCTACCAAATGTCTGGCCAAATAAAAAGGTTTTGCACCACCTCTGCTCAGGCCAGGCTCTGATGACCCTCCAGAGGAAGTGAGTTTTATACTTGTGGGACTGCCATTGAGAATGCCTCTCCTTGAATCTTGCCATGCGCTGATGGAACTCGAAACACAGTTCCTTGAGGATTGCAATGGACTTTAGAAAAGAAGGCAGTCTGACAGATATGTGACTCTCAGACTGTTTAGGACTTTATACATCATCAACACTCTTTTCACACAACAAAGTGCTGGACCTGCACCAGTCCCATTCAAGTCTTTTCAAGTAGGTAGTGTCACAAACCCACATTCTGAGTGATGGGTGAAAACCTTACCACTTCTGGACTCCTTGATATGCCCCATTCCCTCTGCTATCTGATGCAAGAGGGCCATTGAAATGCAGGGGCCATTGAAATGCAGGGGCCACTGAAATCAGCAGCAGCTATGTGAATGCATTGCAACTGTACAAGACAATGTCCAATTAAGAAGCCAGTGTTGTGCTTGCAAGGGAGAAGGGTGTTGTATGAAGGAGCCCTAAATTCTCAAGTAGACAGGAAATGCCATAACAATTTTTCCTTATTAAACCTCAACATCTGCAGTACTCAGTCTACTAGGAATAGTCTAATTTATCTTATTATGTAAAGGAAATTGCGAGACAATCGTGCAGGTACTGAAGTTGTATAACCGCAACCCCTGTGTTAGTTAAATAGGACAAATGGCAACCTTCCCTCTTCGTTAAAGCCATCAAGTTTTTACAAAGCATAATTGTGAAAGATGTTTTCTTTTTAATACTTAACTGTCAGTTATATAAATAAAAGCCATGCTCTGCTCACATTCTTCAGGAGCTGGTACCAATAGAAAATACTATAGACTCCTGGCAAAAGGTAAAAAGATTTGGATTTTGATCATTTTTATGGCATGTAATACAAAATACAGAGATGTCACACAGATCACACCTTCTTTAATTTCAGTGAACCTTTTACCCAAGTAAAAAGAAAAAGAGTCAGAACTGAGGACTGACACTGCACGGGTGCAATTCCCACTCAATTGAATGGAACTTGTGCAGGTCCAGCACTTTGAAGATTGGAGGCTGAGTCTATGATCCACAAATTACTTCTCCCAGAACAGCCCCATCAAACCCTGCAGAAGCTTGGGGATCACAGCCTCAATACATAAACAAATTAGGAGTGGACGCAAACATAACAGAGCTCATTCCAATTTAGCAGGTGCAATTTGCACATTCAGATACTGATGGCTGGTGGACTTTGAGGCCAGTGGGGCAGAGAATGGGGTCACACGGAGAGTGGAGACACCTGGATGTTTGACAGTGCATATTTTAGGACATTTTTAGATGAGACAGTACCATGCAGATCCACCCAGTGGACAGGTGTGGTACCGCCCATTTAAAAGTGGTAGTGAGTGGGTGCATGCTCCTGCGACCCATGCACCTCCACCCATCTCCCCGCATGGAGCACCGGCAGACGAGCCAAATTGCTCCGCATGGGGGTATGGGTGGCTGGCGGGTAGATGGGGGGGCACACTGAGCATTCACCCATCTGCTCCCATCTAAACTCTCCCCCACCCACCGCACACAGACCCCCTCCCCCCCCACACAGCGTGCATTTAAAAACAGCCATAGTATTATCAGAAATCACACAGTGAAGAAAGGAGGGAGCATTTCAAAGGGGGCATAGCAATATAGAGAATGGCAGGGGCAGGTGGGAGCTTATCCCATGGCATCAGAGCAAAAACAGGAAAATCAGTAGCAATAATTAAATATCACGCTATTCCTAGGAAATCAGAAAACCACACACTCAGAGAGGAGGGAACATTCCAAAAGGGCCTTAGCAATAAAGAGAACAGGGGCAGGCTAAGTGCATGTGTTGGGGCCTAGTTATAAAGGGGCATGTATGTAGTGCTCATCTGTGCATGTGCCAGGCACTGGGTTGGGTACCAAGTGGCCTGAGCCAGTGGCACAAGTGGCAATTTCTGGCAGGGATGCTGGGGAGCCAGGACGGTATTGTCCCAGTGCTCCATGGACCAGCCACCACTGCAATGCGATAATATGTAAATCCCTTTCTAGTCCTCTGATTTGCAGGCAGAATTTAAGTAATTGAATATATAATTGGTATCATTTGTGGCTTCAAAACTGCAGTACAAAATCAGAAGTAGTCAATGAGGCCAGGTAGATTTACTTATGAGTCAAGTAATAATCCTATTATGCTAATAATGGAATACACAAATTAAATAGCAATGAACCTCTGCTTGTAAACTGAAAGAAACAAATAGGAATTAAAAACTCACTGCAGAGTAACTGTAAGTTGTGATCTGATGACTCTTGTGTTAATGGACTATATGAAATTAATCATAGGTCTCTGTTCTTGATAGATTAGCCTCAGTGAAAAACTACAGCTTTTCAGCTGAAAATTAATTTGTAATGTCATTTATTTATTTTACTTAAATAAATACCCACGTTCAAATTCATCTCCCCTGCAAAGAGCACCGAATTTATTACTTTGGCATTTTATTTCTTCGATATTTTTGCTTTGGCTGCTCAGCAGCACATTCTTTGTGGCTCAGTACTTTGATGCATGATATGAATTAGGCAGTCAACAACTTACAAATATGAAAAAGGACTGACAGACAATGAATGAAGGAACAAGCAAACAAACAAACACACAGGTGATTGATGAACCCGAGAGCTTCCAAAAACAAACTTTTTGAAACTGGACAGTGAATTTGATTCAAACCTAATCATTCAAGAATGGCAAGTTTGTCAAACATTTCTTCAAAAATTTGATTCATCTCTAAGAAACACATTTGAATGTAATTTGTAGACATGTTGGCAGAGGATGGGCTGTGGGATTTGAACTCTAGCTCCTGCATCCTTGCAGGGGGATGGACTAGATGACCCTTGATGTACCATCCAACTCCAAGGCCCATTTTAAACGAGATGCACCCACTCATGCCCATGCAGTGGACATGACTGGGTGTGTCTTGTGTGAAAGCAGCAGTGGGTGGGTGGGCATGCGTGTGTGCTGCTGCAGAACATTCACCTCCACCCATCTCCCCCGCACAGGGCAACCGGAGAAACCTCCAGGGGCATATGTGGGGATGAATGGGGGATGGGTGTGTGCCCGTTTACACCAACCCTGCAGCGGTGCGACCACGGACTGCCCCCGCAGTCGCAACCCATTTTAAAAAGGCCTGTGATTCTATGGTTCCTCAGATAAGTAGCATGCCAGAACATCAAGGTCTAAGCCAGGGATAGGCAACTTTTTCTCTCCCATGGGACACCTTGAAAATTAATACAAGTTCCATTGGCTGGATTGGAGGTGGAGGTTGCAGTGCTTAAGGCATGTGCTCAGGATGTGGGAGAAAAAGGGAAGGCCCAGATCATGAATCTGTGTTATGAATTGATCCCCTATCCAAATGTGCATGCCCTCATCTCTACTCCCTTCCTCTGAGCTCACTGTTTCAGTGCTTGAGGGTAGGGACTGAAACCAAGAATTGGAAAGGGGTCAAATTATCAGCTGGTGCACTCCATTTGGCCACTGAGCTACAGATTTCCCCACCTTTGGCCTTATTTGGAGTTGTTTGAGGTGTCTCGTAGGGTCTTGCAAGACCTAACAACCTGGTGTTACTCCCTTCCATCAGTAGGAAAAATTCCCACTGGCATTTTAGAACTGGTCTGTGGTAGAAGCCCCTGTGGATGTTGCATATTTTTGTTTGCAGACTAGAAACATTAGTACTCCAAAATTATATTTCTTGCCTTTCACTGATCCAATAAAGCAAACATCAGCAATTGGTGTTAGGATTGTTGTCTTAAACACTCTACCAAAGAATGCTGTGATCACAGGAGATTTAACATCTAAAGAGAGAAGGAGAGTGAGATACAGTGCTCATCACACCTGTGCCAACATGCCCCTAGGAAACCAAGACAGCCATTTGTGTTTGTTAGAAAGACCACGTGTGTATTTAAGTCATTTTCTGTAGACAATATGTATCTTTGTATTGTCTGTCCCACTTGAGGAAGCAGAACTCCACATTATTAATTCATGATAATCCTAGCCGCCACCACCCACAGCCGAGAAAACAGAAACCAAGCCACATCATAACAAATTACTGAATAAAAGGCTTTGTAAATCAGCCCTTTCTGTCCAAGCTATTAAAGCCTCTCTTTGTAGAACTCAACAGATGGGCTTTGAAGTGTATAAGGTCTATTCTTCTTGTATTGTCACTTGGTACAATTCCTCAGTTCTCAAGTTGTACATCATGTTGACTTGCTGCAAGCATTAAATGCAGCCCTTGGCCTAAATGCAGTCTAAGGTGTATCCTTTCACGTAATTAAACATACATGCACACAATAGAAGAGATTCAGCCCAGTAGCAATTTCTTCTTCATGGGAGAATTGAGCTCTTTAAAATACATCGTCAGGGCTAAATCTATTTGGAAGTCTGTGCTCGCAGAAGTCAAAAAGCTAATTTGACTGCTTGCAGGAGGGGCGGGATATAAATATATTAAATAAATAAATAAATAAAATAAATAATTTTATATTCAGTTTGTTAGCCAAACAGCGTGAACCTGTTTCCCTCTCATTAGTGTACTTCATAGCATCAGCTAAACCTGAATCTTGCTTTGGGGATACTGTAACAGGTTTGGTCCTTGGCATTGGTGAGTATTCAAGGATCAGACCTATTATTCTGCCCAGGACTATGTTAGTTACTCCAGATAGGCACCACCCTTCCTTTCCACCCTGCCTTTTCCCTCCCTCCTTTTTATAACCCACACATATGGATTATATAAGAGAGTAATACTGAGGATACTGTGGTTACTTTTGTTGATTTTTGTTCTTTGTTTATTTATTTTCTCTTCTACTTATGAAATTGTAATTAGTTTATTTCTTACAAATTAAATGAATCCAATGTTTAAAAAAATGGAAAATTATTTTGAATTGTATTATGTACTGCAAAATTGTGAAATCTCTTTGAAAATTTGAAATTTTTCACAGAACTAGATTTTCATTCTCATAAAGATATTGGAACCTGGTCCTTAATTTATTTATACTTTTTAATCTGGGACAGATTTTGACACCTTAAGTCACTTTAATTAGATTTCCAGCATCTTCTCTAAAGTGGCTGATTCAGGGCAGTGTCATTCACACTGGATTGGACTAGACACTGACAGACAAAAGGTTTGACCTGGTGTGGCTGCTATCATGTTCCTAATCATCACTTAAATCCAAACTCTTTTTAACTCTGGTGGTGTTTTCTCAGATGAACAGGTGAATCTTGAGGCTATCCAACTGAGAGAGAAGAAGCATCTTTCTAGCTTTCAGGGAGAAAGTGAAGAGAGGGGGAAAGTGTCCAACCCGGAGAGCTTTGTGACTAATTTTTCAAACATTTATGCATCAGGTAAGCCTGATAAAAAACAATGAGTAATATTGGTTTTTAAATTGCTATGGACAAATACAACGTGGCATTTCCTTTGGGAAGATTCCAGCTTCCCTGAAGTCTGCTAGACTTGCATATTATGGCCCTTATACAGGAACACTTTACTACAGAGTAGTTAACTGTTGTGGTATCTATGGAGCACTTAGGTACTGTTCTCAGTCAAGAGTATACACATACACAAACAGTAGTAGTTGATGTCCCTTGGGGTGGTATAGATTGTAGTTATCTGTCAGTGGGGCATCAGGGGATATGGGGTGATTTCAGATGTGACGGGGTGCTAGTCACCCCGGCACAGAATCACCGTGGGGATTCCCCGCCAGGATCACACTGGCACGTCCAAAAGACTGATCCTGGTGGGGAATCAGGGAGGGGGTGGGGCCGTGCGGTGCAACATGTGGCCGCACAGCCCCGCCCCCCCCCCGCTCCCTCGCCACCCGCCCGAATTGACCACGGCCCGGAATCCCGCCACGGATTCCGGGCCGTGGTAGCCATCCAGACAGAATGGGCCCCTTCATCATGGCAGGGAATCACATTCACCACGTGATTGGGGCTGGCCCCGCCGGTTCCGCCAATCGCGTGGTGAATGTGATTCCCCACCGTGATTGACGGGGGTGAAAATCTGGGGGGGAACTTCCGTTCCCCCTTCAGACGTGATGAGACCTTTCTCGCCCAGTGGGAATCCACCGTGGTTGAGCGTGATCTCGTCACGTCTGAAAATACCCATGATTTCCTTGTGCAGACCAAGGGAAGTGTAAGTGTGTAGCAAAATTATAATTCCTGTAATGAAGAGATAGTAACAACTCTGCAGTGATCTGGAAACTACTCCAGAGTGGTGTGTTCCCAGAAATACCCCCACACAAACTCTACTGCAAAGTTATTTTTATCTATTCCATAGTTAACTGGAATTAAACATTTGTGTATACAAGGCCTGTGATTACATGCCTTTGTAACACAATGGGTGAAAACAGACATGACGCTAACCACCCTTTAACCACCCTTGGTGGTTATTTATGCTTGTTGCAGGGCTTTATTGGTGCCCTATGCAGCCCTGAAACATGCATAAATGACCACCAAGGGTGGTTAAAGGGTGGTTAGCATCATGTCTGTTTTCAGCCAATGTTAGAAGACGAGGTGAAGACCATAGGTTAGTGGAGATCTGGGGAAATGCTCTGAAGACTGGAGCCAATGGATGCATTCCTGATTCTATTAAAGTCAATGGCAAAATTCTTATTGAAGTAGGTATCACCCAATATATTTACAGAAGCATATGCAGGGTAAGACAAAATGGAATGTATGCACCAGGGGTGGCGCCAGGCGGAAAAGGGCCCAAGTGAAGAAGATGGAATGGGCCCCCTGCTGGAGCACTCCACTCCAGTGTGCATATATGTACTTTACATGTGTGGGGACCCACCAAACCAGTGGGCCCTGGTGCTTGCTGCACCTGCTACCTCTATTCTAGCTACACCCCTGGCATGCACAATTAATAAGTGTTTGCTTTCTTTGCAACTAACCTGACTCCAGATAGTTATTAAATATTAGACTTTTCTTTCCTTGATTTCTTCCTAGACTTGTTGCCTGCTAGGAATGGCGAGGAATTCACAGAACAGTTCTTGCTTGAAGTGGTGGATATTCTTTTCAGTTATATTAAAAAAACCTATGACAGGAAGAGCAAAGTTCTTGACTTTCATCACCAACATCAACTTCTGGAAGGCTTGGAAGGCTTCAGCTTGGAACTATCGGATCAGCCACAGCCTTTGGAACAGATACTTGTTGACTGCAGGGATACCCTAAAATATGGAGTTAAAACAGGTAATGCACAAAGTAGTGTCCTCAATCACAGCAAAATATTTATCTTATCTTTATGGGTCTTCACATGGCTACAGTATTGTTTACTAGATACAACTCTTCCCACACCAACACTGATTTGTATGGGAATCTTAGTTTTGTCAGACTTTCATGTTTGCCAAAATGTATGTTTCCTTAACTGGAATTTTCAGCCAACCTTTGTTTATTCTGCTTTGAAGATGTTAGGTGCTAAAGTACATAACACCAGCCCTGGGGGTAGTCCATCTCATGCTGGAATTATGTATCAGGTATCCCCAGCTATTAGGTAACCACTCATACTGTGGATACTCGATACCTGATATGATAGGAAGGGGAGTGAGGTTGTTATTGAGAGTACCAGGTTCCAGAGTATCAGCAGTGGTGGCAGAGCCCTTGGGGCAGCAATACCAGAAGGGCCCTGGGACCAACAAAGAGGGGGCAGGTTGGTGTTCATGCTGGCTCTTCTGCTGGGGCTGCTAGTGATGATCTCATGTTCTTGTTGCTCCTGCTGCTCCCAGTAAGTCCCCTACACCCTCTCTGTAGTGCTCTTACAATACTTAACAACTATGTGGAAGGTTTGTGTTCCTGGATTCCTTCTATAACGTTCTTCAGCAATGCCCTCCTATGGGCTTCAGTGGGGTTACTCTGGAATAAGTGGTGGTTGGTGGATCACAGAATATATTTCTAACTTTTTCTTGCAAGTCCCATTCTTTACTTGTATTTCACTTTAGGACATCCTCGTTATTTCAATCAACTCTCCAGTGGCCTGGACATCATAGGACTGGCTGGGGAATGGCTGACTGCTACTGCCAATACAAACATGTAAGTACTGTAAATCTGAGTCTTTTGTGGGAATTACAAATGGTTAAGCAATAACAATATAGTGGTAAGGGCCAGTACTATAGCTGAGTTTAAAAGAGGTTTGGACACGTTTCTGGAAGAATGGTCCATTAGCAGCTATTAGACAGACAGGATCAGCGAACATGATGGGAGCTGGGGGAAAACAACAGGGAATGGTGACCTGTTGGGTGCTTCTCCCAAGCCACCACGATTGGCCACTGTCGGAGACAGGATGCTGGGCTAGATGGCCTATTGGTCTGACCCAGTATGGCACTTCTTATGTTCTTATGTAACAAAACCCAGATACTTCTCACTGCTTCCTCCTTCCCCCCCAAGACAAAGCACCTAAAGGAGTTCAAGCAAGTGCAGACCACCTATTTTGAAATCATGTGTGAAAAAATGACACTGGTTGCCTATCTGGAAGCTGTGTATCACAGACAATATAGGAGGGATAAATATTTTTGTTAGTGAAATTATGGTGATAAAAGCAAGAATGGGATGGAAGGAACACACAAAGTCTGGGTCCTTTCTCTAATTGTGCCCCCGCCCATGATTCCTATAGGGCTCAAAAGTTAGGAGTGGATTGTTCCTTGCGCACAAAACTCAATTTTCCCCTCCATACACTCACCCCAGTTCCATTTTTAGATGATTGGCCAGGAATGGGGTTTTGAGGTGCAGGGGGCTGGTTTTGATGGACTCAAGGGATTGGGGAAGTCCCCATCACTCAGAGCAGTTGTTATTACCACATTGTTGGTACTTAGGGTGTTTCACTTGGTCTAAACTTACTAGTTACATTGAAATTATAGAGTTGGAAGGGACCTCAAAGGTCATTTAATCAAACTCTATGCATAAGGCTCCTACCTTCCTGCCACCCACTAACTCACTGACTGACAGAGGTGGCAGATTGACCACATGTGGCCAGTGAGCCATAGGTTGCTTGCCCCCCGCTGATCTATGGGATAAATTTTGAGGAATATAGAAGGTGTCAGCAAGGAGGGCCTTGTTAAAATTGTTCTACCAAAGTGGAGTAAGTTTATTGTTCTTACGTGGGTTTGTCAGTCAGGAAATGTACAGAAGGTCTCTTGGATTTTTTAAGAAAGCCTCTTAATTCGTGAAAAAAAAATTGCGCATTTTAGGGGAGCACCTCAGCCGTGACGACAGGGAGTTCTGAAAAAGAGAGCCCAAACTGGCAGACTTGGATAGGGTAATGGCGTCTGCAGTGTGTTTGCTGACCATGGTTACCATGTCTCACAGTGCCACCCTTAGGCCAAAATGGTTCCATTAAAAACAGTAGCCATGATACACAAAGCACTTACTCCCGAATAAGTGGTTCATGTATCACTGGGTGTTTTTACACACACATTTCTCTGGCATGTTTGCTGTTACATCCTGAACTTTCTGTGTGTCCAAATCACTTACCCAGATCTTAAAGATCTAGTTCTTTGAACTTCTGCATAGAACGTCATCCAGAACTTTTGTGTGTAAAAAGTTCTCCTGGTAAACTGCTTTGCTCCAGGCAGCTGTGGTCACTTGGTTTCCATGGCAGCCCCTCCAGGGCTGGCCTTATCCTAAGCAGGGCCCAGGGTAGGGAAGAAATGCATGAGTCCCGCCAAGGGTGAACATCCAGCAGGAAAAGTTTCGGTTTCGATTAAGTTTCTGTTTTGGCTAAGTTTTGGTTTCGGTTTTGATAGCGCTATTTTTGACTGTTTGGCCAAGTTCGGCCAACCCGAACTCGGCTGAACTGAACCATTGAACCCAAACTCGGGTTTCGAACCGAACGACTGAACATCTGAACCGCATTCTGTTTGCCCATCCCTACCCAACAGACATTATAGTACTACGGCCAACACGGGGGTTCACCGTGATTGACCATGGTATCGTAACATCTGTAAGTACCCCACGGCCCAGAATCAGTGGATGGTAACGTCTGTTACTTCTGTTGATTCCGGGCCGTGGCCCAGAGCCTGGGATGGAATTGGGCGCAGTGGCCAGATTGGCCGCTGCACCCACCTGTCTCCCGGACGGCGGGCGGGTGGGAGAGCGCGGGAGGTAGGACTGTGCGGCCCCACGTCACGCTGCGCAGCCCCGCCCCCTCCCTGATCCCCAGGAGGAATCAGGCCAGCACGTCTGAAGGACGGATGGCCTGATTCCTGTCCGGGATTCGAAACGGATCCTGGACAGTGGTGATTTCACATCTGAAATCAACCTAACACTGATAAAATGGGTGTTACATTTTTAAAGACATGTTGCAGGGCACCCATAGAGCACACCTGCGGCATGTATCATAAAATGTAATACCCATTTTATCAGTGTTAGAGTGTCTGTTAGGTCTGTGTGAACAGAACGCGGTTTGGATGTTTGGACGTTTGGTTGTTCAGTTCAAAACCTGAGTTCAGGTTCGGTTGTTCAGTTTGGTGGAGTTCGGTTTGACCAAATTCAGCCAAACATCTAAAAATAGCGCTATCAATATCAATACCGAAATCGAAATTTTTGTTTTCGGTATCGATATAATTTGGCCCTGAAACCACCCCTGGTGCCAGAAAGTCTGCTCCTCAGCTGCCTCCCCCTTCCAGACATGTTTTTCCCGCCCAAAGTCATGTTTTTCCCATCTCCGAACTCATCCAAACTTTTCCAAACTGTTCGGCCATTCGAACATTCGGTTCGGACATTCGGTTTGGTCATCCGAACAGGCCGTGTTCGGCCTGAACTCCGAACATCTGAACCACGTTCGCACATCCCTAGTGTCTGGTTAGCAAGCATTGGAAAAAAAGGGCCTATAGTTCTATTAATTATTCTTATTTGATATATATCTCACCCTTTCCCTAGAGATTCAGGGTGGCTCACAATAATATTAAAATATAAATAAACAACATATATGAAATATCAAAATCCATAAACCTCCATCCCCCTCCCACATCCCTGTTTCTTACTCAGGCATTCCCTTCAAACCTGCACCCTTCCCTCTCACCCTTCCAACCTCACAGTACAATTCAATGACAAAGAATCTTATAAAATTACCACTCCATCACTTACACACAAACAAAAACTATTCTTCACACCTATCACCTGTACCCCTCACCCCATCTAATATCCCCATGCAACCCATACCTCACTCCACTCAAAGGGGGGGCATTAGTTTTTCATTCTAAGAATGCCATTTGTGTGATGCAGTTTTCAATGTAATGCAAAGGGATTTTGTTTTATTTACTTCTCTGAAAGGAAACTGTTACACTTTTCAAAGATTAGAATCTAGAAGGGTGAACAGTGGTACCCTAAAATAGCTTTCTGATCAAGCAGATTTTCACTATTCACAAGAGAAATAGGACAAATCTCTATGACAAAATTTCAACAAAACATGCATTGCCTAACCCCTAAGAGAAGATAGGGAAAGACTGCGGAATGTCAACGTAATATTGGTGTAACTCCACACTTACTGGAAACATTACTAAAAACTTCAATAGGAACAATCATAGCAATGATGAGCTCTTATGGAGAACCCCACCCAAAGCTCTGTGAATCTTGTTCCACTGTTGTCTTCCTAAGTATAAAGTTATGAATTTAGAACAAAGATATCTTGTTTACGGAATTTGGCAGTTCCCTTATGTGTGAACACATCGAAGAGCCTTCATTTTCAGAAAGACTTTGTAACATGTTGGCCCTGTTGTAACATAAGTTGCTGCAGTATCCATGCCAACTACTACTCTCAGTTCTGGTTCCATGCCTGGTTTATTTATAACGCTTAGACTACACATAGGCTGACACAAACAGGCTTAACTTCTATGCAAGCCCTTCATTGGGCTTCTCCTTCAAGGTAAGCCACTCCTAGAGCCTCTGCCTGTTGTCTCTAAGTAGCCCTCAAGCCAAAAGACAGGCCTTCCTTCGAGGCCCTGCCTCTCCCTGGTAGCACGCCCCAGCTGAGCCCCAGAGTAGCCTTTTATTATTAATTATTATTAATTATTTATGTTCTTCAATAAACCATCATTACATATCAGGGCTTTACATATCTAGCCCATATTTCTATTTTATGCCTCGAGGCTCGCATCTCGAGGCAATATTTCTATTACATTGGGTCTTTACTGTCCCACCTTTTTATTTATTCACTGTTACATCCAACCCCTTTCTCCGTTAGTCATATTTCCCTCCCCATCCCCCACTCCTCTCTCATTTACTTCTTATACATCAGAGGTATATCATTGGGTCAATTGTTCTCTTTGTATGACATGTCAGATAATGTCTTTTTCATGTAAATAATGTGTTTTTCCATACGGCCTCTCATATTGTTGTAAAAAGTCCCAAATTGGAGACCATGTAGCCAAGAAGTCTTTCTGTTTGTTGTGAAAGTTCGCTCTCAGCTTTTCTATCAAAAAAGTGAACCATACTCTGTTTATCCATTCAGCCTCTGTCAGTCCAGATGCATTTTTCCAGTTTCTCATTAAAAATGTATTCCTGCTAAAATCAACATGACTATAGTGTCTTTGTGATAGTCCATCATTTCCACTTTGGGATACACTCCCAATAGCATAATCTCTGGTGTAAAAGGGATAGCACACCTGGTAATTTTCAGTATATGGTTATGAATCATTTTCCTAAACATATGCACTTCCACACATTTCCAGCTGCAATGCAATAGTGTCCCTTCCTCCCCACACCCATGCCAACATTTTGCTGATGGATTAATTCCAATGCTTGCTAACCATACTGGCATTCTATAGAATCTGAAAATCAGTTTTAATTGAGGCGCCTTCACCTCGAGTGACTGCGCTGACTTATATATGCATTGTCTTACCATTTCCTCCTGTTCCTAAGACCAACTAGTTTTTAACTCATCAGCCCATTGTTTTACATACAGTGGGGTCCCAGGATAGTATAGGTTTACTAGTGCTTTATATATTCTAGATATTACTCTCTTTTGGGATCCAGGTCCCAACATCACCATTTCCATTGGGTGTATCTGTCTCATATAGTCTTGTCTGCAAATGGGTACGTCAATTAAGTATTTGAGCTGCAAGTATTCTAAATAATTCACAGGGGCTTGCACCAAGTTTTCTATGTCTGTTTGGGACATGAATTCCTTCCCTCTATATAATTGTTGTATTTTACATATATGTTTATTCTGTAAGTTTTTTTGTAAATTTGGTAAATTTTCTTATTCTGTTGGCATATTTGCCATGCTACTCTAGCAAAGAGGTGTTGGTTCCATTTGGATTCTTATCTTTTTCTCCCTAATAATATATGGCCCCATAAATCCTTTGAATTCAACAATTTCCTTTTCAATTTCTATCCATATTGGGTAATTTCAGACGTGACGGACTCAGAGGCCTGCCACGCTGAACCACGGACCGGGATCCATTGCGGATTCCGGTCAGGAATCAGGCCGTCCGTCCTTTAGACATGCCGGCCTGATTCTGGAGGAGGATCGGGGAGGGGGCGGGGCTGTTCCGGGAAGGAGCAGGCTGTGCGGCGTGACATGCAGCCACACAGCCCTGCTCCTCCGCCTGCCCACCCTCTAGGAGACGGGCGGGTGCAGCGGCCAATGCAGCCGCTGCGCCTGGTCCCATATCGCAGTCTGGGCCATGATCCGGGATGGGCCAATGTAACAGATGTTACTTTTGGCACATCCCAAATCGTGGCCAATCTAATCACGGTTCTGGACCTCCGGCCGGCCAGAGGTCCAGAACCGTGGTTAGCTTTGAACCCCACCAAGAATTCACCATGGTGAAATCTGGCGGGGCTCAAACAGACGTTTGCGTGATCACAGCCACCACAGGGAATCCACTGGGATTCACTGTGGTTGACTGTGATTTCATAATGTCTGAAATTACTCATTGTCTCTTTGTTAGCTGACATCCATTCCCTCGCTCCTCATAGTACTGCAGCTTTATAGTATGCGAAAATATCAGAACAACCCATACCCCCTAGTGTTTGATGTTTATATAATTATTTTTTTTGCTTATACGGGGCTTTTTTCCTTTTCACACATATTTAAGCAAACTTTTTCCTAGAGCTTTAAAATAAATTTTTGGTATGTCAATTGAAAGTGCTATCAAGTTATATAATATTTTTGGTAGAACTGTCATTTTTAATAAGTTAATTTTTCCCATCCAGGATGTTGCAAGATTATACCAACTTTCCATTTTTATTGTATTTTTTCCAGGTTATTTAAAAAATTGACCATATATAATTTTTTAAGATCTTCGGTAATCTATGTTCCTAAATATTTAAATTTGCTTTTTTCTATTTTGAATTGGGTATTTTTTTCAATTTCTTCTCTTATTTTTGCATCTTCTATGTAAAATACAGCCGATGATTTGTGATAATTAATTGTGTACCTGAGATATGCTGAACTCATCTATCAAATTCACTAGTCTAGGCATAGATGTTAATGGGTTCATTACATATACCAGCATATTATCGGCATACAATGCCAGTTCATGTACTTGCTGTCCTATTTTGACTCCCTGAATATTCTGTTCACTTCTTATAGCAATGGTCAATACTTCCAATAGCAAATTAAATAATAATGGTGAGAGCTGTCACCCTTGTTGGGTGCCTCTCTCCAGTGTAAAGTTCTCCCCATTAATTACAATTTACGAGACCGGTTTCTTGTAAATGGCTCATACCCACTCCATAAAATTGCCCGTAAACCTAATTTTCTTTAAGATTTCTAATAAGCATTTTATTTCAATTTGATCAAAAGCTTTTTGTGCATCCATTGACACGACCATTGCTGGTATATGTTTCATTTGTAAATAATAGCAAATGTTAATGGTTTTTTGGATATTATTCGCCCCCATTCTATTAGGTATAAACCCAACTTGATTTGGGTGAACTAGTTGGGGTATTACTTCTGCCAATCTATTCGCTAATGCTTTTGTAAAAATGTTATAGTCTGAGTTTAAGAGTGATATTTGATTGTAATTTGAGCAGCCCTCTATATCTTTTCCCTGTTTGGGGCATAATGTTATTATAGCGGAGTTGAAAGAAGGAGGCATTTCTGATAATTGTAGTATATAATTTAGAGTATTGGTTAGAGGCTTAGAGATTTCATGTATAAAGGTCTTGTAATATTCATATGGTATGCCATCAGGACCTGGTGCCTTATTAGTTGGTAAATGTTTAATAACTTCTTTGATTTCTTCTTCTGAGAAAAGAGTATTCATATATCTATTTTGGTCTTGATTTAGTTGGGAAATTTTATATTTATTCAAAAACTCTTTTATTTTGCACATGGACGGTGATCTGGATTTGTATACCTTACCAAAATGCTGGAGAAAGGACTTTTGGATTTCTATTTTGCTGTTTTGCCTATTAGCTTGCATGTCTTTGATCACATTAATTGAATATCTTTTCGTTTTTTTCCATAACAAATTCGCTAGAACGCTATCAGCTTTATTGTTTTTATCATAGTAATAGCATCTAATTTTCCTCAATGATTGCACTGCATTGCTTATTTCTAGGGTATTTATTTCATTTCTGATGTTCTGTATTTCTGCATTTGTTTTTGCAGTAGGGGATTGTTTTTGTATGATTTCTGATCTCAATAATTTTTGAAAAATTTCCCTTTTGTGTTCCGCCTTATATTTATGTAAATAGGCCGCTTGTGATATAAAGACACCTCCTATAACAGCCTTTGAGGCTTCCCATACTGTGTGGAGAGAAATATCTTTTGTAGTGTTGGTTTTAAAATATTCTCTCAACTCCTTGTTGACAATTTCTTTCACCCTGGGTAATTTCAGACATAACGGTACCACGGGCAACCACAGTGAATCCCCGGTGGTGGCCGTTTGTCCCGTTACATCTAAAAGATTCCCGCCAGATGTTCACCATGGTGAATACCTGGCGGGAATCAAAATAATCACAGTTCTGGAGGTGAGGCTGGCCTCACCTCCGGAACCATGGTTAGATTGGCCACGTTCCGGGATGGGCCAAAAGTGACGTCTGTACCATTGGCCCATCCCGGATGATGACCCAGACTGCGATACACGATATGGCGCAGCAGCTGGATTGGCCGCTGCGCCTGCCCGTCTCATGGAAAGTGGGCGGCTGGGAGAACACCGGGGGGGGGCTGTGCAGCCGCACATTGCACTGCACTGCACTGCCCTGATCCCCAGTGAGAATCAGGCTGGCACGTCTAAAGGACAGACAGCCTGATTCCTGAGCTGGATCTAAAATGGATCCCGGTCCGTGATTCAGCATGGCGGGCCTCCGGGCCCGTAACGTCTGAAATTACTCACTGTCTTGTTTTAGTAACTGCCTATCCAATGTCCAATTATCCCTTGGTCTAAACTTAGGATCCCCTGTTGGTTCCCTTAATTTCAACATTACTGCATAGTGATCTGACAACACTACCGGCAAACTATTGCACTCCATGCTGTGAGCCACTGCCACTTTGTTAACAAATATGTAGTCTATTGTTGAAAAAGATTTGTTTGGTGGGGAATAGAAGGTATAATCCCTTTCTGTGGGGTGTTTGAATCTCCAAATATCTATCCATCCCTTCGCTTGAGTATGCTCCCTCATTAAGGTTTTTTGGAGTCTTTTTTGTGTTGTATCTGATCTGTCCTCTTTTTGCATTGCATAATTGAAATCTCCATGCATTAAGATTGTACCCTCTGCATTATCTTCTATTATTTTAAAATATCTTATCAGAAATTGGTTGTTCTGTTGAGTGGGGGCATAAATATTCAGCAATGAAACCTTCTCCCATTTCAATGTACCTTGTACCATTACAAATCTACCCTCTTGGTCCGTCCTTATACTTTCTTTTTTGAAATCACAGTCCCCTGCTAAACCTATTAACACCCCAGCCTTCTTCTTTTTTTGAACAGGAGGAGTAAATTTGAGGATGTACTTTGGTTTTCATTCTAAATGCATCCTTGTGTAGTAAATGTGTTTCCTGTAAAAAAAAAATTTTTAATGTTGTTATTCCTCATCAAGAGATGTACCCCTTTTAATTTAATTGGGTTTTTAGTCCTCTGACATTTAATGTAATTGTCTTTAGGTTAGCCATTTTCCCATATAGTTGTAGTTATTTCTTTTTCATATCCCTCTGTTTTGTATTTTGTTTTCCATATCTTCAATTGCCATATTAATTTCTCCTGTTTTTCATTGTTACCCACTTTTGTTCTAATCTCTCTGTTCCCTCCCACTCTCTTTGTATTATTGACCCTCCCCCTTTTAATGTGTCTGAGGTTAAACTGAAACAGCATCCTTTGGCCATTTGCCCCTGCCGCATTTAAATTTCGATTGTCTTTTATCGGGTCTCTCTCCTCCTTTTTCTCCCGACATTTGAGGTTATATTTTTTTAATCACCCTTTTGAATACTGTTTTTGTAGCTGCTTATTGATCTTTCACCCCTCTTCTTTATTCTCTTCTCTTTTCCAGTCCACTATAATATCTTATTGTTTGGCCATTGGCCATAGCAAAATCAGTACAAAATTAACAATGAACATCCTATCACATAACTAACACCACTTTTATACTCTAAAATTATTGTGGGGGGAAATGAGTACTCAAAATTTGCCTTGCCCTTCCCGGGGCTTGTGGTGGCAGCACTTGACCCCTGAAACTTAACATTTTAAAATACATTTTCTTGCTTATTATTCACTCTCATCTTATATAACTGTTAACTTGCTATATTAATTTGGTCAGGAGTTTCAGATTAGTTTCTTGTACCAGTCTTAGCTTAATTATTTAAACCTTTAGACTTTCCTGTTTGTTTTGACTTAATGTTCTCTGGTTTGTGGTGAACCGCTTCTGTTCCTCCTTCTATTTTGGGGACCCTTGGTGTTGGTTCTTCAAGTCATGTTGCAAAAAAATTTCCAGATCTGAGGGATCTTGAAAAAAATTTCTTTTGCCTGGGAACATGATGTTAAATTGTGCTGAAAATAGTATTTGCGGTTTGAAACTTTCAGTGATTAACGGGCCCATATATTTATACCAGCTGCACCTTTTGTTCATTGTTTCCACATATCGGTCTTGATAAATCTTGATTTTATTCCATTGTAATTCTATATTTTGTTTCATTCGTGCTACTCTTAAGATTTCTTCTTTTTCTATGTATGTTTCAAATTTTAGTATAATTGCTCTTGGGAGTTGTTTGTCTTGAGGTCCAGATCTCAAGGATCTATGTGCTCTTTTTATTTGAGCACTGTAAAGATGGGTTTCTGTGGGAAAGATTTGCTCCAGGACTTGTTTGATTAAAAACCCGAGTGTTGGTGCTCTCCATTCCCTCTGGGATGCCAATAAAGTGCAGATTGCAGCTGCGACTTCTATTCTCCAAGTCCTCACATTTATCCTCCAAGTAGTGTACTCTGACAAATAGGGACTTTCTTTGGGATTCTACATCCAGGTGTGGGGGCAGCTAGGGAGAAGGGACAAAGGCGGTTAGGGGAGCAGGGGAGGTGTGGGAGAGTGAGAGAGGGGACAGAGAAGGAGCGGAGTTCACAGACTGGAGTAGGGAGGGAAATTAGCGCAGAGAGGCAGGGGGAGCAAGGCTGTGAAGAGCTTTATAGGTGAATACTAGGAGCTTGTTCAGGATTCATTCAGGAAGGGGGAGCCATTGAAGAGAGGAGAGGAGGGGCTGCATGTGGTCGAAGAAATGAGCAAGCTAGACCTGGCAGCAGAGTTTTGGATGGAGATAAGGGGAGAAAGGGGAGAGCAGGGGAGGCCATTGAGAAGGCGGTTACAGTAATCAAGGCGAGAGATGACCGGGGCATGAAGAAGGTTTTTGACAGAGGAGACAGAGAAAAGGGCAAATCTTAGCAATGTTATGGAGGGAGAAGTGGCAGGATTTGGCAACAGAGTCGATGTAGGTTTTAAAAGAAAGGGGTGAGTCAAAGATGAAGCCTAAGCTACGGGCTTGGGGAATGGGAAGGATGGTGACCCCATCGATGAGGATCAACAGGGAAGAGGGAGTGGAAGGATGTGGGGGGAAGATAAGGAGTTCAGTCTTAGCCATGTTGAGTTTGAGTTAACATTGAGACATCCAGGTAGAGATGTCAGAGAGACAGCTGGTGAGGCACGCTTGAATAGATGGGGAAAGAGAGGGAGTACAGAGAGAGAGTTGAGTATCATCAGCATAGAGGTGATATTGGAGGCAATGAGTTTGCTTAGGGACAGGGTATAGATAGAGAAGGAGAGGGCCAAGGAAAGAGCCTTGGGGAACACCAACCGAGAGTGGAAGGGAGGAGGAGGTGGAGTTGGCAAGAGACACATTTAAGGAGCAGTCAGAGAGGTAGGAGGAGAATCAGTCGAGCACGGAGCCATGGATGCCAAGGGAGTGAAGTCAATCCAGCAAGAGTGAGTGGTCAACAGTATCGAAGGCAGCAGAGAGGTCAAGGAGGACAAGAATGGAATAGAGGTGATTAGATTTAGCCACAAGAAGATCGTTGGTGATCTGAGCGAGAGCAGTTTCAGTAGAGTAAAGGGGGCAGGTGTCAGGGTCTGTTCCTGTGTCCCCCAGCGCTGCCCACAAAGAAACCCCGAGTAGCTGCACTCACCTCTGGGCATTGCAGAAGAGCAGCCAGCCCCCTCCACCAGCAGAGACATGGACTCAGAAGTTGCTGAGCAACCACGACAGCTGGGAATACCGGCACCGACCCCTGACACCACGCAGAGCCTGGGGGCAGGGCCGCAAGTGCCGCGCCATTCAGTGCAGTTCCAAGCACGCACCGGGGGTGGGGCTTCCCCTTCAAATGCCGGCGCTGTGAAGAACACAGCGCCAGTGATCTGTGAGACTGCCCGCCCCCCCATGCTGTGAGAGAGAAGGAGAGAGAGATGGAGACTTGGAGCTTGAAGCCTGGCGAGTGACTTCCATTTTCCCCCTCCCTTCCCTTCGGGTGACTGTGAGTCATGCTTCTTGGACTGATTGTGAGTGTTCCCGTTTCCCCGTTTCCCCCCTAATTCAGTGAGGGTGAGTGAGACCTTGATGTGTGTGTGGTGGGAGAGGAGGAGTGCCCCAGCATAGTGACCCAGTGCCCTATGATGATATAGGCCTAATCCCTCATGGATTTAAAGGGCCAACTACTATCCTGATGGGCATTAGCCAACCTTCGAGTCAGTCCAGGGAGCTGTGCTGGGCCTCCATATCCCAGGGTGTGTGCCTAGGGGTTTGGAAGTGCCCAGGTCCGGGTTTGGGGTATCCCGTCCCTATCTACCCCCTCCCCCGTGACAGCGGGAGCCAGATTGGAGGCGGTCAAGGGAGGAGTTGGCAGAGAGGAAGTTGAGGCAGCAGGAGTAGACAACACGTTCAAGAAATTTGGAAGCAAAAGGAAGGAGTGAGACAGGATGGTAGCTAGAAGGGTCAGAAGAGTGGACTTTTTGAGGATAGGAGAGACAGTGCTGTGCTTGAAGGCAGATGGGAAGGAGCCAGTAGAGAGGGTGAGGTTGATGATGTGCAGGAGGGAAGGGACGACAGTGGGAACAATGGAGGTCAGGAGGTGGGAGGGGATGGGGTCAAGGGGGCAAGTGGAAGGATTGGGGGAGGAGAGCAGGGGTGAGATTTCCTCAAGGGAGGTGGGAGGAAAGAAGAACAGGAGAGAAGGAGGAGGAGGAGGGAGAGGGGAGGGAGTAGGAAGAGGAGAGGAGTGGGAAGCAATGTTGAGGTAGATCTTGTCTATCTTGGAGGTGAAGAAGGAAGCAAGATCCTGAGCAGAAAGGGAAGAGGGAGGAAGATTTCAGGGGGGGCTTGAGGAGGGAGTCAAAGGTGGAGAACAGGCGGCGAGGGTCCCAAGAACAGGATTCCATGCGAGAGGCATAGAAATTCTGTCTAGCGAGGGAGACAGCAGAAGTAAGGGAGGGGAGACAAAATTTGAAGTGAAGGAAGTCAGCATGAGAGTGGGATTTATGCCAAAGGCATTCAGCAGCACGGGTGAAGGAGCAGAGGTGGCGGATACTGGGGGTGAGCCAAGGACGCGGGTTGTGGGAGCAGGCAGGGCAGGAGGAGAGGGGGTCAAGGGAGTCAAGGTTGGTGGAGAGAAAGGCATTGAAATCAGAAATGGAAGAGTCAGGGGAGGAGGAGGAGAAGACTGAGGGAAGAAGGGGGAGAGAGAGGAAGAGAGGAGGTAAAGTCCAGGGGGTTAATGGCCTTCAGGCCACGGAAGGGGCATGGAGAAGGGGAAGAGGAAGGGGGACAATGGGAGACATTGAAAGAGTCAAGGAAGTGGTCAGAGATGGGATGAGGATCAAAGGAGAGATCAGAGACAAAGCAATTCCTAGAGAAGACGAGGTCAAGAGAATGGCCGTTAGTGTGGGTGGGGAAGTTGGTCCAAAGGTGGAGGCTGAAGGAGGAGACTAGTGAGAGGAAGCGAGAGATGGAGGACTAAGAAGGGACATCAACGTGAACGTTGAAGACACCGAGGATGAGAGTGAGGGAATCGTCGGAGAGGAAGAAAGTGAGCCAGGACTCAAATACAGAGAGAAAGGAAGAGAGAGAGCCAGGGGGGCAGTAGTTGACAGCGACATGGAGATGAGGAGGGAGTAGAGGCGCACAGAGTGAGCCTCAAAGGAAGGGAAGGAGAGGGGGGGGAAAGGAGAAAGTGATTGTAATTGACAGGAGTTAGTGAGGAGGAGGCCCACGCCACCCCCCCCGCCTTTGGGGTGTGGCTGGTGAGAAAACGAGAGACCCCCAAAGGAGAGGGTAGCTGGGGTGGCAGTTGGAGGGGGAGATCCAAGTGGATTTCCATTTTAAAAATGGTCGCAATGTTAAAGATCCAAAAAATCGGCAATGTTAAAAACCAATATGCCGATACCAATAAATCTGATATCAGATTATCCAATACCAATAAAACCGGTAACCGATAATTTTCCTATAGTCCCATCCCTACTAAATAAGTTGTCTACACTACAAAATTGGGTGTAACAATATGGGTAAAAATACTATTGTAATAAACCTGTGGCCAGGGACCCTTTTTGGCTGCATTTTCCCCATTGCTGCCAATGGGGAAAACACAGTGAATATAGGTCCGTGTCTTTAGCCAACAATCAGTATGATCTTCATGTATTACTGAGAAGCACTATCTATCTACACCAAGCCAGTTATTAGAGCATCTCATGTTAGCTTACAATTCTTCTGTCTTGTTATGATTCCAGTCTTCTTAAATAAAAAGCTATTCTCATCACTCCCAATTGCTGCCCATTAGAGAATTCCCACCTTGTAGTTTTGCATCTAGTATTTTTAGCCAGTATAAAAGCTACTGTGAATGTCAATGTATAGATTAGGGCTGAAATGAGATTTTGCCAAAACAGAAAATCTCATTAAAATCCCAATTCCTGATACCATCTCTGTCGAATCAAGCACCTCTCGGTACACGGTAATATTGTGACCAAAATTTAATTTCTCAGTTTAACAACTTTCTGCTTACCAAGATCCTGTTTACCGCTTTGCTGTCCATTTCAAATCCCAAGAGATAATACCGATGCAATACCACATTTCTTGCACTCCATTTTCCCTTGTCTTTCCCTGTCACTCATTAGCTGGTATGAAGATTCCTTTACTAATCTGCAATTTAGTTGCAGATAGGTCAAAGCAAAGTTTATAGAACAACAATTATGATTGGAGGCACTGGAATGGAGGTTGACGGGTACTGGGGGGAGGGCTATGGGGGTCGTATTAGCACAGTGTTTGGCTCAGAAATGAGGAAACAGCCAACCCGGAAGTAAAATGTTACCCTCAGCAATGAAGTGTTAAAAGAATGATATGCAGGAAATGGTAAGTGGAAAGTTGGTAAATCGGGACAGTATCTTGTGGCCTTGTGAGAACTGAGAAATAGCATTGGTATTGAGAAACAGTAGGGAAATGGATCCTGGTTTCCGAATGGCAAAATTTCTCGCAAGCAGCAATTTAGCTGCTTGTTTCAGCCCTAGTGTGGATTAGTCTTTAAAATTGGTTTGGAAACCATGATCTAATTTAAGTGGAAGTGCACTTAAATCAGTGAGCCTTGTCTTTATTTATCCCTCTCTAAACATCCTTTACTCTTGTGTCCTCTCTGTTTTGCTGCAACAACCTATTTACCATTAGTCTGAAATGCTTCCTCCCCTCCATCCACAACAATCTATCTGTCACTCTGCACATAACAGCTCCCGTTTGATTTCAAATTATACTTGAATACAATTCTATTTTGCAATCCATCTTGTAATCAGAGCCATGAACAACCATTTTATAGGAGCGAGGGCTAGAGACT
Organism: Sphenodon punctatus; assembly: GCA_003113815.1. NCBI lineage: Eukaryota > Metazoa > Chordata > Lepidosauria > Sphenodontia > Sphenodontidae > Sphenodon > Sphenodon punctatus. The sequence continues at coordinate 221,078 of QEPC01000117.1, read as the reverse complement.
TTTTGACTGGGAGCGAAGGTGGGAAGAGCAGCTTTACCTAATATGGTAAAATAAAATAAATCAGCTCCTACTCCAAATGCAATGTTTCTCTCATTTATTATTAATATAGCATTTTCAGTGTTCAAGGTCCTTTACAATTTTTTAATTTAATTTATTTATGTATTTAATATTAATATTATTTTATATTAATTTATTTAAAATAAATATATTTATTTAAATTTCTATGCCACCCTTCCCAAAGCCTCAGGGCAGCTTACAATCTTGATCTAGTTCACCCTCAAAACAACCCAATGTGTTGGTTCATTATTCTCAGTTACAAATGGGGAACTGAGACTGAGCAATAGTGACTTGTGAAAACCCATCTAATGAATTCATGGCTAAGATGAGATATGATGAAAAAAAGGAAGAATTTATGAAAAATAATAAAGAATATCATGCATATATCTTCAGAATAAACACATGATCATGTGCATTTACATAATGCCTCAAACGATGGAAAGTCCTCATCAGTCCATCATAAGAAAGCAAAAGCTAATATCCAAGTTTAGTGGGTTTTTTTTTAAATAGTTGTGAGCCAACTATGGGCTACTAATAGCCAGCTAATAGCTACGGGCATAGCACCAGTTACTTACCACTTTTGTTTATATTTGTTGTTTGTTATTCATTTGATTATTTTTAGTGCCAAGCCATCTTTCTAAAAGAATTATGAAGCCCACAAGAAGTCTTCTCGAAATGCAATGTCTCACAATGATTTTTGCTGGCCAGCAGGAGGCGCGCACGCACGCACGCACGCAGGTTGAAATGGACCCAGGGACAAGAAATGGACTTGCCCAACCCTTGTCACAATTCTCTGCCTTGTTCCATTCCTCCCCTCCTTCCTCCCTGGAAGGGAACTGGAAAGGGGCCAAATAAAAAATTTAAAAAACAGCCATAGGTCAGATTAATTAGGGAGTGGGGGGTGGAGGGGACTGGTCCTGCTTATACGCTGTCCTCACAGGCTCTCGCATTAATCAGTGCAATCCTTACAGTTTTTGGGGTGCTAAAGTCATTGGAACTCCCACTTGTCAACCCCAAACACTTGGGCTCAGGAAGACTTACAGCATAAGAACACACTTAAAAGCATATAAAAATGTATTTAACCCCCTTCTGTCCCCCCCAACCCTATCCCTGCCTGCCAAACACCTAGCCAAACAAAAAGTTCTTGCCTTGCTTCTGTAAGATCAGCAGGCTCAGGCTTAGGTGAATCTCCAAGGGGAGGGAGTTCCATAATTGTGAGGCAGCCACTACCTTTGTAGCGGAAACTTCTTAGGCAGATACTACCTGCAAGAGGGCACTTGCAGCTGACCTGAAAGCCTCAATGGGACACGAGGGATGAGGCATTCTTTCAGATATTTTGGGTCCAAGCCAATACTCAAAGTAATGATTTTGTTAAACTTCACAAAGGACACAATTTGAATGTATATATTCATTAACACATATGTACCTGAACTGAATGTATGTATATGTCAGGGCCCATTGTCAGAGGTGCAGCTGCATGAGGGCCCATGAGCCTGGAGAGGGCCCGTATTCACTCGTGCAAGGTTGATTCTCTTCACTACGGCTCATTTTAACCTAGGTATGCCCCCATTGTTTCAGCTCTAGGTGGGGAAAAGAAAAAAAGATGCAGAGGGAAGGAAAAGAAAACAGACCCTTAGTCCAATCTTGCTTTTCTACCATTCCTTAGTTAGGTTCACTCTGTAAATCCCCTTTATGCTCTCTACCCCCTCTCTCTCCGCTTCTGTCCACTCATGCCTCATCAACTGTCTCGCTGACATCTCCGCCTGGATGTCCCAACGCCAGCTCAAGCTCAACATGGCCAAGACTGAACTCCTTATTTTTCCTCCCTCCTCTTCCTCTCCCGCTTCCCTGTCCATCCTGTTCCCCAAGCCCGTAGCTTGGGCTTCATCTTTGACACTCATCTTTCCTTTAAGCCTTACATTGACTCTGTTGCCAAGTCCTGCCGCTTCGCTCTCCATAACATCGCTCGGATCCAACTCTCTCTATCTCCTCTGCCAAAACCCTTGTTCATGCCATGGTTATTTTTCTCCTTGACTACTGCAACCTTCGTCTCACTGGCCTCCCTCGCTGTCACCTTTCCCCCCTTATTGCCATCCAAAACTCCGCTGCCAAAGTCATTCACTCTGCCCGCCACTTCAGCCATGTGCAGCCTCTCCTCTCCTCTCTCCACTGGCTCCCCCTTCCTGAACGCATCCGGTTTAAACTCCTGGTATTCACCTATAAAACACTTCACAGACAAGCTCCCCCCTACCTCTCAGCCCTAATCTCCTTTGGCACTCCTGCATGCACCCTCCGCTCCTTCTCTGTCCCCTCCCTCACTCTCCCTTGTCTCCCATGCTCCCCCAACTGCGTTCATCCCTTCTCCCTCACTGCCCCCCATGCCTGGAACTCCCTCCCTACCCACCCACATCCATCTCGCCTCCTCCCTCCACAACTTGAAATCCCTCATCAAGACCCACTTCTTCTGTGCTGCCTTCCCAATGCCTGCTAGTTGCTTTCCCCCAATTACGTACACGCTCCTTTCAGGGGCGGTGTGCCCCCTAGGGAATCAGGGGAAATCCCCCCCTCCCAGCCCCAAGAGTTGCCTGAGGTCAAGCCCCCACCGACCAGAGGCAAAAAAAAAAAAAAAAGCCGCACCGGCCTGAGCCTGGGCTCATGTGCAGAGCCAGCTCGAAGAAGAACCTTGTTTGAAGTAGCAACCTTCAGAAGGTTGCTACTTCAACAAAGTTCTTTGAGCTGGCTCAGAACATTGTCACTGGTTTGTGCGCGATCGCACACACACAAACCAGTGACTCTCACACACCACCACCCTTGAAGGCTTCCTAGGGAAGCATAGGGCGCCAATACAGCCCTGCAACATGCATAAGAAATGTTAAAGCAGTGCTAAAGCGTCTTTTCCTTTGTTCTGTAAAGCACCAGGTACACGGCTGGTGTTATACAAATGTTTATAATAAAATAAATAAATAATAATAATAATACTGCTCTGAAAATAATTTGGTTCTCTTTTAAAATGCATTTTAGGTTTACATATGAAATAGCTCCAGTGTTCATTGCCATGGAGGATATTCTTCTCAAGAAAATGCATGAAATTACTGGATGGGGAGAAACTGAAGCAGATGGTGTTTTTTCTCCTGGTAAGTAGGACAACAAATCTTATCGATGCAATTATTTATTAATTTATTATTATTATTTATTTTGAAATGATATCACACCCTTTCCCAAGCAGATTCTGGATGACTTGCAACAAGTAAAAATACAATGGGCCTTAAGCAATACCAGTTGCAGTCACAAGTCTAGCAAAGTCTTATTTATTACAATTTTATTTATTACAAAATTTGCTATCCTGCCCCCTCTTGCCAAAGGCAGCTCAGGGTGGCATACAATATAAAAACACAAAATAAAATATACAAAAACAACTTTAAAAACAATAATTCCTCCCCCCCCACTCCAACCTGACACCACCCCTCCCCCTACCTGTCTCCCTCACCAAACGCTTGGCGGAACAGCAGAACAACCAGGTTTTACATTGACCTGGGAATGGAGGGAAGGTTGTGAAACTCCCACCAGGAGGGAGTTCCACCACCGAGGCGTGGTGACAGAATGCCCTCTCCAATGTTGCCCCCCTCCGAACACAGAGGAACTCCAAAAGGGCACCCCCGGCCAACCGCAACAGCCGTTTGGGAACCTGGGGAGTGAGGCAGTCCTGCAGGTAGGGCCCAGGCCGTGTAGGGCTTTATAGGTAAGCACCAACATCATGAATCAGGCCTGGAAGGCAACAGGCAGCCAGTGCAGAGAATGGAGCACCAGTGTTGTGTGCTCTCAGCAGCCATAAGGAGACAGGCTGCCGCATTCTGCCCCAGCTGCAGCCTCTGGACCAGCACCTTGGGTAGCCCCATATAGAGTGTGTTACAGTAATCAATCCTTGGGGTGATGAAGGCATGGATGATGGTGGCAAGGTCGCAGTCTGAGATATAAAGCTATAACTGTCATACCAGATGTAATTTGGCAAATGTACTCCTTGCCACAGCTGCCACCTGGACATCCATGTGGAGCTGTGGATCGAGGAGAACCCCCAGACTGCGAACCTGGGGAACCAAGACAGGGGGTACCCCATCAACAATGGGGGCCTCCACTCCCTCAGCCCTCCCCACCAGCATCATCTGTGTCTTGTCGGGATTCAGCTTCAGGTGGCTTACCAGTACCATCCAGTCCCCCACAGCTGCCAGACATTGAGTAAGCAACAAGACTGTGGGGCCTGAGTCTACTGAAAATGAGAGGTAGAGCTGGGTGTTGTCAGCATATTGACGACAACACACTCCAGATCCTCTCACAACCTCACACCAATGGCTGCATATACATGTTGACAGGAGAAGGGACAGAACGGAACCCTGAGGGATACCACACATGAGATCCCAGGGAGATGATGTACACTCACCCAAGACCACATGGTGAGTTCTACTGGCCAGGAATGAGAAGAACCATTCTAGAATAATCCTGCCCACCCCGGCACAATCCCACAGTTGAGTCACCAGAATCTCGTGGTCAACAGTATCAAAAGCAGTCAACAAATCTAACAGGACCAAAAGGGTCGACTGTCCCCAGTATAAAGCATGGTACAGGTCATCAACCAAGGCCACAAGCGCAGTGTTGGTGCCATATCCCAGACAAAAGCCAGACTGTGAGGGAGCCAGAAAACCAACCTGGTCAAGATGGTCCTGGATCTGCTGGGCCACTACCTGCTCAATAACCTTTTCTAAAAAGGAAGGTTAGAGACAGGTTGGTAGCTGGCAAGGGCATCAGCGTTAAGGGATTTTTTTTGAGCAAGGGCCACACCACAACCCTGGGACCCTACCCTCCTCAATGGAGGCATTGCCCACCTGTGCCAGCACTGGCCCCGATGTCTCCCTGGCAGCCTTAACCAGTCAGAATGGGCAGGGATTTAATTCACACATTGTGGTCATAACAGTCCCCAGGACATCCCTCGCATCGGCAGGGATCATCAACCAAAAATGACCCCATCAAGACAAGACAAGACAAGGCATTCATTACCTCTGGTTCCCCCACTGTATCAACTGTGATGGCGAAGTTGTGGTGGATGCGAGCGATTTTTGTCCATGAAAAAAATCAATAAACCTGACACAGCAGGTCTGGGAAACCTCCACTTTCAGGTGGAGGGAAGTTGGATTGACCAACCCCTTCACCACCTGGAAGAGCTCTGCCAGGCAGGATTTGGGGGAACACTATGATGGCAGCAAAGAACTTCCTCTTTGCCATCTGCACAGCCACCGCATAGGCTCTATGCCGCAACCTGTCATCTTCAGCATGAGTATGATGCCACCATTGCTCTAACTACCTCCCCTCTCATTTTAACTGCTGCAGGTCCTTTGTAATCCATGGGGACCTGTGGCTCTGATGTTCAGGAAGCAGATGCCTGGGAGCTGTCCAGTCGATGGCCTCTGATAGCCAGGTGTTCCAAAACACAACAGGGTCATCGAGTGGGTGGGCATCAAGATCAGAGGGTATTTCCCCCAGAGCATTCCGGAATCGGTCTGGTTTCATAAGTCTCCAAGGGCGAACCAGCCTAACCGGTTCCACACCTTTCTGGGGGCAGACGGGCACCAGGAGCTGGGTCCAAAGGAGATAATGATCCATCCATTACAAGGGCACTCTCATCACATCCCCCACTAATGGATCCCCCACCTCTAGGCCAGTGAAGAAAACCAAATCCAGAGGTGACCGCCATCATGTGTCGGGCCATCTATTAATTGAGACGAGCCCATGGTTGCCATGAACTTATGCTCTGCTCCAGAAAGTCTGGCATCAGCGTGGATGTTGAAGTCCCCGCGGACCAGAGTCCTCAGGGACCTCAAGACCTCCTCCGACACCAGCTTAGCTAGAGCATGTAGGAAAACAGCTGGACAGGTAGGCGTATGGTATACCAGCAACATTCCCAAACTGCCTACTGATTCCCAAGTCTTCCAACTGATGCAAGTGGGTAGAGCTGAAACTGGTGATGGTTTATTATTTGCAGGTGTTTTCTCCCCATATTTTTGGATAGCCCTTTGAGTACCCAAATAACATCCATGACCAAAATGGGTACTTGCATATCATGTTTTGCATGTATTCTCTTTCTGGTTTTCCAGTTTGGTTGTTTCTTTTTTTCCCCTTCCCCACAGTCATTTTGGTATTTCTCTTACAACATTTTTTTTGCCATTGTACATGAACATAGTGCTAATATTGCCAAAATAAAAAACCCAAAATGCCTAAATGACTTGATCTTAATACTGAAATGGACAAATGGACAAATTATTTGAACAACAAAAAATAAAATAAAAAATGAAAAACCCAACAGCTGAGCAACCCTAACAAAAAAGGATACTAGAAAATGGGCATCAAGTTAACTTTCAAAAACTATTATTCTGTATAAATGACCACATAATAAACCTAAAAAAGGAAAAGATCCATACTGACATCAGATTTATGCAATATTGGCTTGTACTTTATATATCGGCTTACAGTCAAATTTATCTGACAAGCACAAATATTAGTGTGTCTTGGGAGTCTCACTGGTACATCTTATCAGTTCTCTGAGGACATAGGAAAAATACTATGGAAGGAAAGGTGTAGAAAAAACTCACACCAGAGAGGCTGTCTATCTATACAAACCACCTGCAGTTGGACTAGCTAAAGAACTTGATATATTTGGTTATTATACAAATCTGGTGGAGCTGATCCTATTGCCCGCGGATCCCCCATGCAAGATGCACGTGTATACTTGTGCATTGGAACCGCGCAGCAAAATGTGCTGTCAATGGAGATGTGTGCGGTTTCTGTGAGGTGTGCACACACTCTGAATCCGCAGACCATAGGATCAGGCCCAATGTCACCAGCAGAAGTATGCTCATCTATACCAGATCAGGATCTGACCCAAGATCTGCAAAGATGTATAATTTTGATCCTCAGGATAAATAAGCTAATCTAATGGAATCACAATTATTTCTTTCCCTTCCACATTGGTAGGTGGCACTATATCAAATCTCTACAGTGTCATAGTGGCTCGTTATAAACGTTTTCCAGAGATTAAAACCAAAGGCATGACAGCTCTTCCAGATATTACTCTGTTTGCTTCTGAACATGTAAGTACATGCCTACAGTAAGTCTCTGGGTAAAAACAGAAGTGACAGTGGCGTGACAGGGCTGTAGCAGAAAGTCGCAATGGTAGCTATTTCCTCCGGAAACAGTGTTTCCGCAATTAGTGGTACAGCATGGCAGAGGCTTTAATTCTGCTAGTTTCATTCTGCTACTTCCACAGTTCCGTTAATTTCGTTCCGCTACTTCCATAGGCTTCACAAATAGCAGAAACATGCACTTTTCGCTACTTCTGCCATTCCGCCAGTGCCACAAAATAGCAGAACAGCAGTTTTCCGACAGTTTCCGACAATTTTTCCGATAGTTTCTGAATTTGCAGGATGCCGGCGGAATTAGTGGAATGTCGGCAGAAAAGCCACGGTGTGGCGCGGGCAATTCCGAAATGGCGGAATGGAATCGCGGCATGGTAAAAGCTGCTGCTGCTTCAGCCCTAGTGGCAACCCAGTCAGAGTCAGGTCGGGAAGCCCTGGTGGACACTATCCGGGTTGGACTGCATAACAAACGTGCCCATGGCCAGGACCCAGGGAGTGTGGGGAGAACCACCAATGTGTGACTATCCATTCCCGCCCCTGTGCTGCACCTAGCGCCCCTCCCCCAATGATGGGTAGACATGGTGGCCAATGACAGTCAGCACCCCAAACTAGTAAGCCAGACATGATAACCCACCATGGCCTGCTTTGGTCTGGCTGAGCAAACTTTTGCCTAGGCTGTGACTTTGGAGGTTTCCTGAGGTCAGGGCCTGGGTTAGCTGCCAACATGGCCCAGGGTAATCCCTGGCCAACATCCGGTGGTGCACAGAAGTGCAGGTGACGTCTGGGCCAAAGCATGACAAAAGGAGCCACAGCAGGCCACTGTCATGTCTGGTTTTACTCTCTGTAAAGCTATTGGTCTTTGCTAGTACAATACAACTTTGTACTTTAAATAGTCAATAATCCTGTAGGTGACTGATATTCCTATTTTATAATATTGGGTGTCTTTACATAGACACCCACCCTGCCTCTGCCCCACGTGGGCTGTCGGCTTAAAGGTGGCCCACTAGCAATGGAGGTGGAGCAGAGGTGGCGCAGGCTGTCCCTGCTCTGGGGCTTCCCCACTGGTGGTGCTCCAGAACATCCCAGAACACTGCCAGCAGAGAGGGCAGCCCAACCCTGGGGCTGCTGTCTGTCTGCTCGGTGGATGGCCACAGCAGCCCTGCTCTCATCTGAGAGTTGCCCTGGCAATGTCGTAGCATTGCGGGTGATGCACCCGCAATGCTATGATGTGGGGGAGGGGTGCCACATAGTGAACTGTGGGCCCCAGTGTCAGGCTCCAGGGGCAGAGCCAGGGAAAGGGGAGGGGAAGTGGGTAGACAGGAGAGGGGAACGGGGTGTAGGGAATCTGGGATGTCCCTTAGTACACACAGGGAAACCTCTCAGACGCTCTCCAATACCAAGGAGATAGGGTGTTCAGCATGGATCCCAGCACTGCTGGTCTAAGAACGTCTACAGCTCATCATTGAGTTCAAGGGACAGGGAATCCAGAAGTGAGGGATCAAGGAACCAGAGGCAGGGGAGTGAGGGATCAGGGGTAAGGAACAAGGAGCCAGGGGAAAGGGAGCAAGAGGTCAAGATTAGGGATTGAGAAGCCAAGGTAAGGGGGCAAGGGGCCAAGACTAGGGAGCAAGGAACCAAGATTAGGGAGCAAGGGGCCAAAACTAGGAAGTGAGAAACTGAGACTAGGGGACAAGGGGACAAGATTGGGGAGCGGGAAACCCTAGAGGCAAGAGGGGGCCAAGGCGAGGGAGCCCTGTGTGACTATCCATTCCCGCCCCTGTGCTGCACCTAGCGCCCCTCCCCCAATGATGGGTAGACATGGTGGCCAATGACAGTCAGCACCCCAAACTAGTAAGCCAGACATGATAACCCACCATGGCCTGCTTTGGTCTGGCTGAGCAAACTTTTGCCTAGGCTGTGACTTTGGAGGTTTCCTGAGGTCAGGGCCTGGGTTAGCTGCCAACATGGCCCAGGGTAATCCCTGGCCAACATCCGGTGGTGCACAGAAGTGCAGGTGACGTCTGGGCCAAAGCATGACAAAAGGAGCCACAGCAGGCCACTGTCATGTCTGGTTTTACTCTCTGTAAAGCTATTGGTCTTTGCTAGTACAATACAACTTTGTACTTTAAATAGTCAATAATCCTGTAGGTGACTGATATTCCTATTTTATAATATTGGGTGTCTTTACATAGACACCCACCCTGCCTCTGCCCCACGTGGGCTGTCGGCTTAAAGGTGGCCCACTAGCAATGGAGGTGGAGCAGAGGTGGCGCAGGCTGTCCCTGCTCTGGGGCTTCCCCACTGGTGGTGCTCCAGAACATCCCAGAACACTGCCAGCAGAGAGGGCAGCCCAACCCTGGGGCTGCTGTCTGTCTGCTCGGTGGATGGCCACAGCAGCCCTGCTCTCATCTGAGAGTTGCCCTGGCAATGTCGTAGCATTGCGGGTGATGCACCCGCAATGCTATGATGTGGGGGAGGGGTGCCACATAGTGAACTGTGGGCCCCAGTGTCAGGCTCCAGGGGCAGAGCCAGGGAAAGGGGAGGGGAAGTGGGTAGACAGGAGAGGGGAACGGGGTGTAGGGAATCTGGGATGTCCCTTAGTACACACAGGGAAACCTCTCAGACGCTCTCCAATACCAAGGAGATAGGGTGTTCAGCATGGATCCCAGCACTGCTGGTCTAAGAACGTCTACAGCTCATCATTGAGTTCAAGGGACAGGGAATCCAGAAGTGAGGGATCAAGGAACCAGAGGCAGGGGAGTGAGGGATCAGGGGTAAGGAACAAGGAGCCAGGGGAAAGGGAGCAAGAGGTCAAGATTAGGGATTGAGAAGCCAAGGTAAGGGGGCAAGGGGCCAAGACTAGGGAGCAAGGAACCAAGATTAGGGAGCAAGGGGCCAAAACTAGGAAGTGNGCACCAGACATCTCTGAAGACCTCATTGGGGGCCTCCCCCTGGGTGACAGAGGAAAAGCTACCAGGTCCAATGAGGTAAACAAAGGGGGGCAACTATTGGAGCACATCCTAGTGGAGGTCCTAATAACTTTCATACTAGAGAAGGAAGGGATCGCCGGCCTGCAGGGTTCCTCACCTGTGGACATCTTTGTAGCACGGCTAGGCAGGTTGTCGGTAGCAAGTGTTGCAACGTCATTGGTAGGACATAGTACCTGCTTTAGGGTCGGCTGCTCTTCAGTGGCTGCACATTCTTGTAGGGGTGGTACAATGAAGGTAATGCCAAGTCCAGAAGTCCCATCAAGTGGCAAGGTGGCCTTGCTACAGCAGGCCTGCCCTGTCAGGGAAGGAGAAGTCAGGTCCAGTGAGCCCTCAGTGATTAAGTCCAACCGCAGTGTTTCTCCCATAGTCCTGGGTGATCCTGCTGAGAAAGATGGGGCAGGGCACAAACCCCTAGGGCATCCCTTTTCTGGGGACCCAGGCAGGTCCAGGAGCAGTGGTGGGGAGAATCCCACTGGCATGATAGGGCGATCAGTAGCGGGAGTGCTTGACTTATCCCCCGGCAACTCAAGCAGTGGGAACTGTAGTGCTGGGAGGGGATCGTTGGACTCTTCCCCTGGGGTACCAGTCTCCTGTAGAGGTGTCAACGAGGCCGATATTCCACTAATGCCAATGGTGACGACCGTGTCGATGGTCTGTCTTGCCCAACCAGGTCCAAACCTGAAGAAGGTGAGGTGGGTACATCTACCTGGGCCTCCGAGCTGCCTGTCAAGAGGACACTCCTGGGGCTTGCAGATCTGAGGGTCCCAGGCTGTGGTACTGTGCCCCTCTCAAGTATATGGTGTACCTTAAACTCTGGGGATCGTGAGTCTCTACTGCACCCTGGTGTGCTCATCGGGGCAGGTAGGGAGCACCAGCCCGGCCCTCCTGGGACCCGGGTCCTGGGGCGACGGACTAGGACTCGACCACTTCAAATATCGGTGAAGATGCTGGGGAGCCCCGGGATGCTAGCCATCCTGCCAGAAGGATTGCTGGTTCAGCTGGCCGGGGCCCAGGTAACATTGCCGTTTGTCTGGGTGATGGGGTAGGCGTCACGGGCACACCTGCCACAGGAACAGCTGTAGGTGGTAGACTCGGTGCTGTAGGGAAAGGTTCCCGGGATTTTATCACCGGCGCTTAGTTGGTCTGGGGGAAAACTGTCTGAGCAGACGGCGCCTGTGAGCACGGGGGTAAAGGCACAGCGGCAGAATCCTCACTAACGGGATGGGTTAAGGCGGCATTTTCCTGGTCCACATACTCACGAACATGAGCATAATTGGTCCACATGGCCGGGGTCAGTTCCACTTCTGCCAGGCACCCAGTCAATACCGCTGCTATCTTGTGAAAGTCCATCCACATCAGGACAGATGGTACCTGGCTGACTGAGGCCTTCCGTGGAGGATCACCAGTGGTGGTAGTGGGCATCATGAGGTGGGAGAGCCGTACCGAGGTTCGCCAGAAAATAGCAAGGGTAAGGGGCAAGAATAGGGGGAAGGGATTGTTGGGTGGAGCTTACTGTCAGGCTCCAGGGGCAGAGCCAGGGAAAGGGGAGGGGAAGTGGGTAGACAGGAGAGGGGAACGGGGTGTAGGGAATCTGGGATGTCCCTTAGTACACACGGGGAAACCTCTCAGACGCTCTCCAATACCAAGGAGATAGGGTGTTCAGCATGGATCCCAGCACTGCTGGTCTAAGAACGCCTACAGCTCATCATTGAGGTCAAGGGACAGGGAATCCAGAAGTGAGGGATCAAGGAACCAGAGGCAGGGTTCAAGGAACCAGAGGCAGGGGAGCGAGGGATCAGGGGTAAGGAACAAGGAACCAGGGGAAAGGGAACAAGGGATATGGGGTAAAGAACACAGAATCAAGGAACCAAAGGCAGGGGAGCAAGGGGTCAGGGGTAAGGAACAAGGAGCCAGGGGAAAGGGAGCGAGGGGCCAAGATTAGGGATCGAGAAGCCAAGGCAAGGGGGCAAGGGGCCAAGACTAGGGAGCGAGAAACCGAGATTAGGGAGCAAGGGGGCAAGGGGCCAAAACTAGGGAGCGAGAAACCGAGACTAGGGGACAAGGGGACAAAACTAGGGAGCGAGAAACCGAGACTAGGGGACAAGGGGCCAAGACTAGGGAGCAAGAAACCCTAGGGGCAAGAGGGGGAGGGAGGGAACCCTGAAGCAAGGGAGTACACTGGAGGCACGGGGAGCGAGGGAAACCCTAGGAGCGAGGAGGGGGGCAAGGGAAACCCTGGGAGCAAGGGAAACCCTGGGAGTGAGGGACAAGAAATTAGAGAACAGCTAGAACGCAGAGACACCAGACTACACAGAAACTAGGAAGGAACAGGGAGACGAATACAGCAAACAATAGGGATTACTTACAGTAGGACATTGAAGGAACAACAGGGAGACAGACTAACATGAAGACAAGGCAGGGTGTGAGAGGGAAACTGTACACAGAACTCACCACCACCAAACACTACACCCAACAAAGACAAAGGGCAAACAAGGTGCATCTAGAGAAAGAACAAGGTGAGTGGGCCAAGCACAAGTCTAAGGGGAAGTGACTTGAAGCTCCACACCTGCCACTGCCCTCAGCAGTCCTTAAATACTCCCCAGAACCAATCAGACTGTGGCAGGTGTGGCCATGCCCACCACCAGGTGTGCGTGGTAAGCAAGGCAAGAGAGAAAAGGGAGAGATCATGAACAGGAACAGAGCCGCCCCCTGCAGCCCATTGCCCACAGCGCAGGCTGCCAAGAGCACCTCCTAGAAGCCCCCAAGGCCAGAGGTTCAAGGCCTGGCCGTGACACCCAGCAGCTGCCAGGTCAGTTTAAAATGGGCCCAGACAGAGCTGTAAGCAGGCAGATGTGAGGGTACGTGCTTGGACTTGCACCCCCACATTTGAACCCCTGCGTCCATGTAAAAGTACCCATTGTCTCCAGAATCCTAATAATAATAGACAAATTATTCCTTCTTTCCATGTACTTAATTACCCAGTTAGCACTGAAAAATAAGGTCTATTAGTCTTCAGAACATACTGTAATTACTAATTGAGATATGCATGGGCCTAGGACCTGATCGAAGATTAGCATGTATGTTACACTCACACACTGCATGCAAAGGTGCACGAGCTCAGTGCACTACACATGCATGGCACATGTTGTGCGTGTGCACCCTTGTATATGGTGCATGTGTGAGGTTTGTATATGGCCCTCAGTGAGCTAGCACAGGATTGTACAATCAACAGGGCAATCCTCCACCTGTAAAGTCAATGGAAATGTTGCAATTGATTTCAGTGGATGGAGGATTAGGCACCAAATGTGTTACAGAAAGGGTTAAATCTTCTTTGGCAGAATCTGGTGTTAGCCACTGGCAAAGGCAGTATTTCATGGGCTACTTTGTACTTTAAATAGTCAATGATCCTGTGGGTGACTGATATTTCAACGCCCTCAAGTTAGGTACCATGTATTCTTTAGAACAAGACCAATTGCAAAGCTATCCATTCAGGTATTGTGTACATGTTGTGACTACGCCTATGGTTTAACCTCTCTCCTATTTAAGAGCCATTATTCAGTAAAGAAAGCTGCAGCTGTACTTGGAATTGGGACAGATAATGTAATTGCTGTAAAGTGTGATGAAAGGTAAGACCTTTTAAGAGCATCCAATTAATGTTTGGTTTCATTTAACTCTTCCTGCTGCAATCTGCTCTTATATTTATTTCTTAAAATGGATCTTACTTGATAAAATATTCAATTACAGGGAAAGCAGATTTAACTTAATACAAAAATGTAATTAATTGAACTATGCAAAGCCAAATTTTGAGTTCCTCTCTTTATGGAGGCCAAGCTCCTATTTTAGGTTGCCAGTGTTGGGACAGGTAAAGACCAGATTCTTGTTCCATAATTATGGGTAATTTCAGATGTGACGAGATCACAGTCAATCACCCTGAATCACAGTGGATTCAGGGTGGTGACTGTGATCCCGTGCATGTCTGTTTGAGCCCCGCCAGATGTTCACTACAGTGAATTCCTGGTGGGGTTCAAAGCTAACCACGGTTCTGAGGATGGCACTGGCCCCATCTCCAGAACCGTGGTTAGTTTGGCCATGATCCGGGACAGGGCTGGGAATGGCCGTGGGTAACAACTGTTGCCCAGCCCCGTCCCGGAATCAGGTCCCAACCACAGGGCGGAATTAGGTGCAGTGGCCTGATTGGCCACTGCTCCTGCCCATCTCCCCATGGGCGGGAGGCCGAGGGAGCGTGGGGGTTGGGGCCGAGCAGCCACACATCGTGCCGCTCAGCCCCGCCCCCTCCGAGATTCCCCACAGTGATCAGACTGGCACGTCTGATGGACGGCCAATCTGATCATGGACTGGGATCTGAGACAGTCCAGGGTTCAGCATGGCGGGCCGAAAGACCCGTCATGTCTGAAATTACCCTATGTTAAGTTGTACCTTATATCACAACTAGCTCCCGCTCAAGTCGAGTAGCAATGGCAGGGCCTATGGCCTTACAAAAACACATAGTTCTGTGCGACAAGAACCTGAACTAAGGAGCCTCTTTTGTAAGGTTAGACAGTGCTCATTGTAAATCAGTGGGATTTGGATCCTTACTGACTGACCTCTGAGCCTTCTGTCACTGCATCAAAATTGGTTGAAAAATTGGCCTGAACAATAAAGGTTATTAAGAACATGCCGCCGCTTCCATCCCTGCCGCCGCTGGGGCCGCCGCCGCTGCTGCTTCGTCCCCGCAGGATACCTGCGGGGACAAGAAGAACAAACAAACTGTGAGTTGGGGGCAGGGGGGGGAACGCAGAGGGCAGCCACGTGGGCTGTCCTGTCCCCTCCCCCCCCACCCGGAAGTAGCAGGGGCTAAAAGCCCAGAGACAGCGGCTGGAGCCGC
>QEPC01000117.1:129745-181152 GCA_003113815.1 Sphenodon punctatus | reverse complement strand
GCACCGAAGGAGACAGGACAACTTTCTTGGGTTATAAACGGCCGCACTCTTTATTTCAAATTAACATACCAATTAAGGTGGGGGTAAATCGCCTAGAGCGATGCGGGTCCAGTACTTAACTTTAACATTAACGAAAACGTACCAAAACCTGAACCAGGGGTGGCTTCGATGTACCCTCGAATGCCCCCCCAAATGATGATCACACATCTCCCCTCCAAGCGGCACCACAGGCCGTGAGGGGATCCCTTCTCATTGTGAGTAAGGAGAATGATGCCTGCCGACGGGGGGCCATACTTGTCCCTGCTGCCGTCGCACGACACCCCTTCCAGGGAGGCTGCCCAGCCGCTTGCCTTCCCCTGCTTTCCGGCAGGTGGGCCTCCCCATCTCTTACAGAGATGACTCCTAAATTATTCCCTTTCTAACTACTCTAACTCACAGTACTGGACCCCTGCCACTAAGGGTTCACCAGGTTTACCCGGACGGACCCGGCCCCCACCTAACTCTCAATTCTTTCTAGTGAGCAAACTAAAGCCGTCTTTAAGGCACCGAGGTATAGGTCATTCCCTTGGGGGGACAGGTGCACACCATCTCGCCTGTACAAATCCAGCTTCTTGTGTGTCAACACCCTTGTGTCCACATACGCTCCTCCCAAACTGGTGAGCCACTTCACTATATCCCTATTAACTGTCTTCCTAGTTTTGTCAATTTTGCGGGGCTGTACCCCGTGACCCCAATCTAATCGCTCCACCATATTGGTCCAGAGGAGGCATACACCAGGGAAGAGTTTCTTAACCTCCCACAGATCGGATTTGACCCTCTTGATTAACTGGACACCTTTCAGCTGCGGGATGTCATTCTCCCCAAGATGAATTACAACGACATCTGGCGGAGGTTCTGTGGCAGCAGCGTGGACTGCCGGCAGAAGCTGGTGCCACCTCATCCCGCTACGACCCTTCCACTGAATTTGTGCCTGCGTCGCCAGACCCAGTTCCGATCCCCATCCAGTCTGCCTGGCGGCCTTGCCAGCCCATCGGACAAGGCTGTGGCCAATAATCCACACCTTCTTCCATGGCCTCGGGAGAGAACCTGTTGGAATGAGATAACAAATTAGGGACTCCCACGGGGGGTGGGGGAGCTTACCGGACATACGTCCGGAATGCCCCAGATCTCCAACGCCCCAATTCCCTAATGCCTTGTTCAGGCATACCATTATCTGCAGCAAAGCTTGCTGTCCCTATCCGGAAAGAGTGTGTGCCGTAGGCAGATGGGGAAAATCCCAGATATATGAGTGCCTTCTGCATAACTGCAGTGAATTGGTATCTGGTTACGTGCTGTCCAGTGGCATGCCTAAAGAGGGGGCCTGCAGCCGACCCGCGAACTACCATATACCCTTCCATAGCCTTAACCGGGCACAATTCATCTGTTGTTGCGCGGTTCAGTCTAACTTCCTGCCCGTTCCCTCTCTGGTCCGTTTTGGACCGCCAAATTTTCAATGCCATTGACGTTGGGCCGATCCTGATGTCATTGTACTGGAGTGCCCTACCTGACGTGTCCCTGGCTGAGTCAGCTACCAGTTCACTCACTCGAAAAGCCCCGAAGAAGGCTAACTTGAATAATCAATCAATCAACCCTTTATTATGTTTAGCCACATGGCCATCACACAAAGATAACAATACAACACAATACAAACAAGGCCACACTTATAATAAAAACAGACCTTATAGTAAGGCTTTTAACTTAAAAACTTAAAGACAAACATTTGGAGCGAGCAGCATAACACCTAGAGGCAAAAATAGCTACCTGCTTAGTCCTTTTGGGGGATCCATCACCCAAAAGAAAAATTAACTGCTTAATTTCTGTCCAATCCAAACCCATACCTATCTTAACCCATAGCTCCCTACGCACTACCTCATACAGGGGACATTTCAGCAGGTAATGATTTAATGTCTCAATGTCCATTCCACAGGGACACATCCTTTCCTCCTTCGGGGTCCCCTGGAATTTCCCTAGGAGATCTGCCGTTTTAACTGTTTGGAACCTCAGCGTAGAGTATCTATATTTCAGATCAGGATTTAACTGCGAGTATAAATAAGGAGCCCCAGACTGAGGAGGAAGAATATGTTGATAGAGCCGAGCTGATCCGGAGGACGCAACTTGAATAATGCATTAAACAATGTAACTTCACAATGGTCATAACAAACATGGGGGAGCCCCCTACACATATCCAATAACAATTGCAATGTAATTGGGGCCCGCTGATCCTGAGTCCTACCTCCTTCCCGATGCCAGCACTCAAGTAATCGCCTGGCAAAAAACCCTCTGTCGGGGGGAGGGTGGCCTGCAAGGTTGCTTGCGAAGGCCAGGGCCGAAAGTTTCCCAGCTATCGTGCTCGGGGCCAAACCTCGGCGGCGCAAGGCCATGGCAAATTGTAACATTTGTTGTTCTGGTATTGGGAAACCCTGAGGCCAGCCCTGCTCCCTCTGGTAGTTCTGAAATTTCCTGAAAGCCCTGTTGTAAGCTGTCCTGGTTCGGGGCACCAGGGATCCCAGAACGGCGTTGTGCAGCTCTACAACCCAAGGTTCCACACCAATAGTGGCAGCGGATCTGGGTTTGCCCGGGGCACCAGCAGACGGAAACGATCCATCTGGAAGCGACAAAGGGTGTCGGCTACACTGTTGTCTAGACCCGGCACGTGCCTGGCATGGAACAGGATGTTAAATTCCAAACAAGTGATCACGAAAACCCTCACTAACTTCATCACTCTTGGAGACCTTGAAGACTGCGTGTTGATTATGTGTACAACGGCTTGGTTGACACACCAGAACAAAACTGATTGATTTTCCAGCTGGTTTGGCCATAGATGTACCGCCACCATGATTGGAAAGAATTCCAAAAAGGTGAGGTCCCTGGTGATGCCCTGTTCCATCCAGTCATTCGGCCAGGAGGCCGCCACCCATCGGTCCTTGAAGATCAACCCAAAGCCCGCCCCGCCAGCCACATCAGAGTGGACCTGTAGCTCTGCTTCCAATAGAAGCTGCTCCCTCCAGAAACTGGTACCATTAAAATGTTCCAGGAAGGTGGCCCAGGTCTGGAGATCTTCTTTCATCTCCCTGGTGACCCTGATGTGATGGTGGGGGGGCGGGTTGCCGGCGAACCTTGCGTAGAGGCGTGACAAGAAGGCCCGACCCGGTGCCACTACCCGAAAAGCAAAGTTAAGGCTCCCCATGACCGATTGCAGGTGCCGGACTGTGACTTTGCTAGCCACCAGGCAATTTGAAATCTTCTCTCTTAATGACTCTAATTTATCCCCGGGAAGGCGAGACACCGCCTGCTCAGTATCCAGTTCTATTCCCAGGTAGGTTAACCTGGTGGCAGGTCCTTCTGTATTCTCATGGGCTAAGGGGATACCCAAGTTCTCTGCTACTTCCTGAAAAATACGCATCAAGTCAATGCATTCGCTTGTATCGGCCTGGCCAATGACTAGGAAATCATCTAAATATTTTATGATTCCTCTTTTTCCAGACCGCTGTTTTACTATCCATTCCAGTAACATGCTGAAACGCTCGAAAACGGAGCATGAGATTGAGCACCCCATTGGCATGGCCTTGTCATAATAGTATCCTCCCTGGAAGTGAAAACCGAGCAGCGGGAAACTGCCGGGGTGCACAGGGAGCAAGCGAAAAGAAGACTTGATGTCGCACTTCCCGAGTACTGCATGGGGCCCAAATGACTTCACTAGGGTTACCGCCGAGTCAAACGAAGCATCTCTGACCGAGGAGAGGTCCTTGGGGATCGCATCGTTGACCGAACCCCCCCGGGGGTATGACAAATGGTGGATTAAACGAAATTCACCTGGGGCCTTCTTTGGCACGACGCCTAAGGGGGATACAACCATGTCAGGAAATGGTGGGACAGGGAATGGGCCCGCCACCCTTCCTTTGGACCTTCCTTTCTGGATTTTGGTTTGCACTATCTCCTCCATCCCCGCTACAGATTTCAAATTCGGGCACAACCGGTGCTGGTGAACTTCCGTAGCGGGAATCCGAAAATCTTCACAAAAACCTGTTATTATAAACTCGGCTTCCATTTGGTCTGGGTAGGACTGGAGGGCTTTTGCGAGCTCTGCTACCCTAACCGGAGTTGGTGCCCTTGCTGGATGGGGACATGCCCCTTCCATTGGGGCCTCCCCTGCCCGGCCCACCGGGGAACTGTTTTCTTTTACCCAAACCTTTTCCTTTGGGGCAGGCCGAGGCAGCATGGTGTCCGGCACAGTTGGGACAAGCGTGTCGGAACTTACAGGTCGCTCGAGAACATCGCCCGAACCGATCAATTTCCCAACACATGCCCGCGGAGGGTGTCATTCCTTTCTTGCCTTTGTCACAAAAGGACTCCATTGCCGAAGACGCCCCCCCTTTGCCAGTAAATGGCCACTATCTGACCTGGGCACATTCCCCACCCCACTCATACAATTCAACCAGAGGTCGTGCGCCTGCAGATCCCACATAAGGACGGGCGTATACGCTGCTCTGTAGTGGAAGGCCTCATCGTACCGCAGCCATGTGCCCGCTGGCCCGGCCTCATAAGCACGCCGCACGATGTTGGCGTACTTTAGCAAGTCCGCGGCTCGTGTGGGGTATGCCTGGATCAAAACTCCCATGTAAATGGAGAAGGCAGCAGTCCAATTGGACCAGTTCCGGTCCGCCTTGGGGTGCTTGAAGCGCTCCTTTTCTTTCTTGTCATCCTGTTCAGTGGGATCCAGAATCGGATCACTAAACAGGAGGGAAAACAAATCAATGTACTCCCCCCGCCATATCCTCTCCTTTGTTGCTGGCAGCAAATGGCCCCCTATTGGGTCTGAGACTGAAGAGTAGCCCCTGCCCTCAGGTGGGGGGCACTGTGTGACCACTGTTGCTGGCGGGGTAGGAAACGCTATACTCAGTAGGGGTGGCTGTGGGACGGGTGCTGGTGCCCATATTTGCAGGGCCTGCCCAGCAAGGGAGGATGAGTTCGGCGTGCCCCCATGGGGGAGCACCCCCCCAGCTAGTCTGCTTGCTCCCTCGCCCACCGTAGAAGGGGGTGGTGGGTATGTTACTGGGACCCAGTTCCCACCCTACCACACAAGCTGTGTTGTTCCCCCCTGTGCCCCGTAACCCTGTAGGCTCCCTGGTACCGGCCTCTCGTCACCCATGCTACCCATTACAGGGGGCTGAAAAAGATTCCCTCCATTGGCCCTGCCCGCCCCTCCGCTGGGGGCGGGGGCATTACCTGTATCCAGGGTAAGCTGGACAGCCTGCATCGCCTGCTGGGTTACCGATGTTCAGGCATGCTGACCTATTAATGCTTGAAGAGCCCTTTTCATGCGGTCCATTCGCTGGCTCAGATCTCCGTCGCCCTGTCCCTGCGACACCGCTCTCCCCGCCTGTTGCTCTTGCTGCAAAAAGGAAGGAAGAAGCTCCTCGGCCCAGCCCCGTGCAGGGGCTGTCCCTGCAGCACACCCCTGACTGGCTGAAGCCTGGGTGGACTGCGGGATCCTGGGGTAGGGCAAGGGCAAGTCGTGGATCGACTGGGCCCTGCTCCGAATATATTGAGTGGGGCCTGGATACTACAGCTGCAGAGGCTGCCACCCCTGGAGCCCCAGCAGCCACTACTGGGGCCTTCCAAGTCACTGGGGTAGACACCCCAGCCGGTACACCCAAGGGGGAGGGCTGCTGACCCCTGCGGGCCTGCACCCCCATGCCCTCAGCAGCCTCGCCTGCATATCAGGCTGGCAGGTTGATGGGGCATCCACTACGCCATGGAGGGGGCATCGAAGGAGACCCCCCTTATGCTGCAACTATCTCCCCTCTTATTCCTGATGGGCCCGGCAGTTGAGGGCCCTGGATCTGCAGAAGGGGTGGTTGAGAGGGCGTGCCAGGGTTACTCCCTTCCACCCCCAAAAGCTGCTTTAAGAGGGCCTCACAACCGGCCATCCTGATTGCGAGGGGGGTTTCCCCCTCCCCACTCTGCACTGGGGCCCCATCTGACCCTTCCCCTTGCGGGTGGGGTGGGATCTGCCCCCCTGAGGTCCCTGGAACTGCCCCCTCCTTTCACCTACCCCTGCTCCCAGGGGTGCTTCGGGTTGGGTGTCCAGGTTGCTGGATCCCACCCTCCTTTTCTTAGCTGCTGCTGCAGCATTCTTCTTTGTTTTGCCCATCCCGCGGTCAGAATCTCCCCTCCCAGAACTCCCTACCGCCTCATGTGCAACTCAGGGCAGCTCACACTGTGCTGCCATTTTCGCCGCTGGCTGGGCTGGAATGCAGCCCGAGCGGCGTTCACTGCCCATGGCCCTGCCCCTAGGTGGGGTCATGTGCCTAATCTTAACCAATGGGAGGTGCAGCCTGGGCCTAATGCACTCCAGGCTGCTTCCCCCTTTCTCCAGCGCGAGCCGGCTTTTCCCGCCTTGGAGCACCGCAACGGCCTCCGACGGCAGGGAAAGATTAACCCTTGCTGTCCTGCCCCCTTACTCAGGCGGGCACGGCAAAGGGCCTCATGCCCCCACCCCCGCGGGGGAGGGGCAGACGCAAATCTGCCAATTTTGCCTGTGTCCACCAAAATGGATAATGATTGCTATTCAGCTTCATCAGATATCTGTTTTGTCTGTTTCAGGTTGTTTATCCATATGCTCAGTTATTCAGTTACTTTGGTAGAATTAACAAGCCACATTTTGCTTGAACAGTAGCCAAAATGAAGTAACCAAAATAACAGATATCCAAGTAACCAAACATGTGAATAACTGATAAAACCGAACTGCCAAAAAGACAGATGTGTGACTATCCATTTTGGTTGTGACTGTTATTTGGATGGCTATTCAAAACTGTGAATAATATCCATGAATACAAAACTCATTATTCATTTTACTAGTGTCATTAATACTAATGGTGCAGGACTCAGAGTGTTTAGTGCCAGCAGTAACCACAATCACAAGTTCCATGGAAATGAATGAGCCTCAAACCCATGCTAGGAGCTAGCACTGGTACTAAATGAAGCCACTGAAACTCATCCTGCAGATATTTCGTTAGCTCACAGCCAGCCAGAATACTTTAAAGATCAGAGAGATTCCTGGGCTATCTTTGGGGAGGAGTTTGCTAGGGGCCAAAACAGAGTGGGATGTACTGTGAGGAGGGTAAGGTGGGTTGGGTTAAATTTAGATTTTACTATCTGAATGCCATCGACCTATGTCTTAGTACTAAATAACAGTGTATTTGGAATACCAGTATACTCGCCCATCATTGGTGTACACAAAATATCTGCAGAAGTAATGCTAAAAATTATTATTAGCAACACATATGGGAGATACCTCTTTTGTAAATAATTCCATAAAGTAGATTATTCTTTGTGGTGTTAAGCATCGAGCTAGCTGCTTAATACAGATTCTGCACTTCCCTACAATATGTCTGTGTTGTTAAACTTTAATGTAGTGATGACACCTTACACCACAGTTCTCTGGTGTGGTAACAAACATTCTAGTAGCACAGGCATGAGTTCCATGAAGTGATTGTGTCTTGTGCCCATGCTAACACTAGTGTGTGCACTATTTCACCAGAAGAATGGGCTGACCATCTTTGAATGTCCCAGTTCTTGTGATTATAAATTTGTGAACTTCAAATGGCAAGATTTTCCAAAGTGCATATACATAGGGCTGAAATGGTGTACTTCTACGGCAGCATTTACTGGCGGAAAGTGCTCTTCCGCACCAAGCAGAACTGTTAGGAAGGGAGCGATTTTCATGCCTTGCACTCGCGGCTTTCCGCGGTTGCTGCTGCGGTATTTTCGCCACTGTAGATTTCAAGTGGAAGCGGCAGGTTTGCCACAGTTACCCCTTTCCCTTAAGCATGGCAGCTTTGTGATTATCACAGCATTTCAGTCAGAGGCGTAGCCACCTTGATGCGGAGGAAGTTGCTGCCTTGTAAACAAAGTTCTTCTTTGAGGGGCTCCTTCCATTCTCACTTGCGAGCCCTTCTCTTACCGGCATATACCAAGCTCACTAGCTTAAAAAAAAAACAACACGTGACGTTCACACGCACCCACCCTATATAAGGTACCTAAACCCAACACAGTTCCTTCCAACCCTAAGCAATTAGGAAGAAAATTCCATGCGGGATCGGAGGGTGGGTGCTTGTGAGAATGTTTACAACCATCTCGAAGAACCTTGCTTACAAGGCAGCAACCTTCTGTTCGCCTTCAAGTGGCTCCTTCCATTCTCACAAATAGGAGAGTACCAAGCCTAGAAAGAGGCGGTAGGGGGATTTTCTAACAAAATGACACTCCATGCAGGTTGGATCTACAGCCTGGGAGGGGGGCAGCAGGCAGGGGGCAGCCTGCTTTACGGGGTCCATTCTGCTGGGGGAGGGTTGGTTGTTCAGTGCTGTCTCTGTTAGAAGGATGGACAAATCCTCCCTCTTCCCTTTGTGATCGCCCCATAGAGAGAAATGGGGGTGCAGAGCAGCTACAATGAGGCAGAGAGTCATCCCAACGAAATGGAAGAATTTGTCCTTGGCACCCTAACGCACAAGAGAATTCACAGAAGAGCAGGGACTTCCCCCCCCCCCCCACCCCATCCCCTGGATCAGCATCAGGAGCCAGGCGCTCACTCACTGCTGCTGGGGAATCCCTGCACTCTAAGTGGGACAGAGACAGCGACTAGTGCGCAAGGAGGGATAACAAAGATCCCTCCCTCAAAGCTTAACTCTGGGTGCTGCCCTATTTGTTGTCCCTCCTTGTGCACTAGTCTCTGTCCCACTTAGGGCATTTTTAGACGAGACAAAAAACGCAGCTGATCCTTTAATCAGCCGCCTTACTTTTTTCTCATCTAAATGCTTCATGCGGTTTGCAGCCGTGTCCTTCTGGTTTGTCTAAATGCTTCACGTGGTTTGCAGCCGCGTCTTCCACATGTCAGACTGGCCCTGCAATCCTTCCCCCTCAAATCTGCATCAGCGAACTGCCGTCACAGTAGTGAGACAGCAGGTAGTGAGACGACTTTTGTGCTGCTCGTTTAAAAGCGTCCTTAGAGTGCAGGGATCCCTGGCCCCAGCAGCAGTGAGCGAGCGCCTGGCTCCTGATGCTGATCCAGGGGATTGGGGGGGCAGGGGGGAAGTGGGAGTCCCTGCTCTTCTGTAAATTCTCTTGTGCATTAGGGTGCCAAGGACAAATTCTTCCCCTTTGTTGGGATGGCTCTCTGCCTCATTGTAGCTGCTCTGCACCCCCAGTTCTCTCTATGTGGCGATCACAAAGGGAAGAGCTTGGTATATGCTGGTAAGAGAAGGGCATGCAAGTGAGAATGGAAGGAGCCCCTCGAAGAAGAACTTTGTTTACAAGGCAGCAACTTTCTCTGCAAAGGAGGGGACTGGGAGGGGGGGACTCTTTCCCCACCCATGTAGCAGTGCTGCAGGGCTACAACTGAGCTGTTTAAAAAAGCGGTGCCGGTGGTGCAAGAGAGACTCCTCTAGGACTCGGGAGCAGGGCTCCCGTGGATGCCGCATATGCCTGGGACCAGCCCTGATCTCTGCCGGCCCCCTCCCAGGGCAGGGCATGGGCACAAATGCGCCCCGCGCCCCGGTGGCACCGCCCCTGCAGTGGACTCTGAAGCAGGTAGTCAGAGTCACCTTAAGTTCATTCATTCAATGATCTATTATCCAGCATCACAGTGCATCAGAGACTCACGCTCAGTGGCGGAAGGCGGCATAAAACCACTTGTGTTCACAAACTGCAGACATGCCGCATCTGCAGATACTGGCAGCAGGTAATGTGGAATTGTGGAAATATTGAGGGGAAGTCGGCAGCAAGACACATTAAGTGCCGAGTTCTCAGATTGGAATGACGGCGTGGTAACAGCTACTGCCACTTCAGTCCTATACATATACACACAAAACAGAGTGCAGTCCTTTAAAAACAAAACAAACAAAAAACAAACCCAAAATTAATATATTCCCACCCTTGTTAACTTTATCATGCTATTTGCTCAATATCCTATTTTGCCTACAATTTCAGGTTTAAAATACAACTTTAATGTTGCCCACTGCACAATGTATGCACGTAGATTGCTAAGCCAGTCCAATACTGCAATTCGTAAGATGTCATTTAAAAATATATTTTTAAGTCTTAAAGGCCTTGACCATGTGTTGTTTTTTTTATGTGTTGCTTTCTCTCTCTCCACAGTTGGTATGCATTTCTTTTTTCCTAGCTAAAATAGCTTTTAGGAGTAAAATGATTTTGCTGCCTGCGTGTTCTGTCTACAGTTGCAGGTTGAAACAAGAAATATACTACTGATAGATTAATCAAACACCGTTTGGTCAAGGAAATATATTTTTACCTCATGAAGTCTGAGGAAAATTTTTAAAAATAGAGATTCTTTGTAGAGAATTCTGCAGAAATGGTTGAAATCTCCTATGGAGAAATCATTAAATTGGGTGTTAATTACTCAGATACAAAAGATACCTCCCTCCTTCAGATAATGTAGTGTGGCCATTCGGCTTTAACTATGCACAACAGCCCATAAGCTTTGAACAGTGTTTTGAGGGTCACATATTCATAGTGAGGACCACAAATTAAGACGCGCTTAAAATAAGTAAATTTTCACCTAATAATTTAGAGATTAAAGCTATATCCTGCATTTCTTGTCTATGCCAGAAGTTGCTAATTTTTTTTTTTTTTTCTGTGTGATGCTATTTCTGTCAAGGTCAGGAGCATCCAAGACATGGGCAGATGTCAGGATCGAGGCCAGGAGTAGAAAAACAGGGGGTCGAAGAAGAAACATAGGGTTACCATGTGTCCCTTACTTGGCAGAAAATCCCATTTTGGATGGTCTGGGGATCACTGGTGGTGGAGCGATGAATTTCATGGGGAGGAGCAGGAAGGGAGATGTACTTGTAGGGGGCATTCTAATGGTTAATGCAGGAGGTGGGGGAATGGACCTATGCAGCTCAGGAGGCGCTGGAGTTGAAGTGGATGGGCCACCACAAGTTGCACTGGTGTGTTGCCCGCCACCGCCGGCTGGACTACATTTCCCAGCATGCTCCAAGAATGAAAAGATAGCACTCTAACTCAGCTTCCAGCACTAGGACAGCAGCTAGCAGCCACGGATGCTTGCGAGTCGCCACTCGCTGCGGGGATCTGCAGCACAGCAGGGCAGACCCCTGATTTTAAGGGTGGGGGCAGTGCCCTCTTGTAGAATCTAGGGGGGATTGTTTCCCCCTTGCCCTTAGGCTCTGCCTCCACTGTTTGGGACTCTTGGAATCCTTCCCCTCAGATTACTCTGGCTGCTGATGCTGCCAGAGTGATTTATCTTGCAGTCCAAGCCAACTGGCACAAGGTGGCAGCAGAGCATGGCAAGGGCTCTCCCATAGGCAGAGCTGCTACTCCTTCCACAAGCAGGCAAATGGCTGCAGCTTGGAGGTTGGGAAAACTCTCCAGGCTCTTGACCTGTTACCTCAGGGTTCAGCAGCAGTGCCCCAGCTGGATCTGGTTCACAGCAACTGCTGCTGGAGAAACTCTCCAGTGCTGGGCAGCAGTGAGCACAGGGGCAAGCCCAAGAAATCAATCAGGGGGAGCAATCTGGATTTAGAGGTTTTCAAAACAGTCTCCAGCCCCACAGGGTTACCAGACAAACATATGAAAAAGAAGGTGCATAGTAGTGCTTTGGAAAGGGGGAGGGTATCTGAGAACCTCACTCCAAAATATCCTACATGGCTGAGATCCAGACACCCAAAGATGAGGGAGCACGCTAGCTCCTGTGTCTCTCCTACACACGGACTTGTCAGATCTTGCAATCTTGTCACAAGTGCCAGGATTTTAGGGGTTGATTGAACTTGATATTTATGAGACTTGTGATTAAAACAGTGGTGAATATATATATATACATTCTGTTGTTTTTATATATATATATATATATATATATATATATATATATATATATATATATATATATATATATATATATATATATATTTAAAAAAGATAAGGCCCTCATAGTCATAGGGTGGGGAACTGTTTTCCTCCTAGGGTCACTGAAAATTAGTACAAGCTCAGAGGGCCACACAGAAGTTGGGATGAGTGTGTTTGAGAGTGTGCTCAGGAAGTGGAGGGTCCAGATAGTGGAGCTATCCCATATCCTTGTGTGCATGTTCTTATCTATTCTCCCTTTCCCTTTTCAGTGTTTGGTGGTAGCAGGAACTGGATCCAGGAACTAGAAATGAATGAAATAAAAATTAGCCACAGACAGCTGGCTCCCAGGACTGAGCTTCCCTATGCCTGTAATAGGCTATTGTGGAAGAAATAGAAAATGAGTTCATCACACCAGGGGCTAACTCATTTGTCTGTCTCTGTGCAGTGCCTATTGCCTAATATGGATGTAGCCACACGAGCTGCAGACAGCCTGATCCCTGTGTGGCCCACACTGCGGGGCCAGCGTAGGGAACTGGGCAGAGGGTTGCCCCCTTCTCTCCCGTAGGGCAGCCAAGCTGTTGTTAGATCTCCCACCACTGCCAGGGATGGCTGAGGTGCCGACCTTATGATCAGTAGCCTGGCCCTCCCTCCCCCAGCCTGACCAAAATTCTGCCCCCAGCCATGACGTGGCCACACATGACGGGCCACAGCACCTGCCACATGCCCCATCATGGAGCTCTCTGCGCAGCAGGGCAGAAGGGTCTTGGACACATGGACTCCCACACCTTGGGCAGCCTTACCCCATTTCGGGTAAGGGTGCTATGCGATACATCAGAGGACTTTTTCTGAGGACCCATCACGTAGCAGCCAGCTGCTTGCCCTGCTATGTGGCGAGGAACATCTGGTGGCTGATGGTCACACGATGCACCGCATCACGTATTATGGCTGCCCAGAGTGGGTTACGGTTCAAGGCGTGGTAGTCTGCCAAAGACGTCTCATGTGGCTGCACCCAATGTTACAGGCACCACAGAATTGAATAGGATTCACACCTGTACTGAAGGCTAGTGCTGATTTTAAACAGATGGAGGAGCGTGTTGCCTGTGTAGCCTTTCCTGGTGTGAATGTATTTCCAACCAAGTAGGTAGCCTAGCATTTGTTAATTTCTACAATGAGTGCAATAACTGAAGGAGGCTCTCCTCAATTAAACATGCATGCAACAGTCAGGTTGATCAAACATCCTTTTTTTAGGGTCTTCTGCAAGCCTGCAATCAGCTACGTGCTGAATATCTTTTCCAACCAGACAAACTCTATGATGTAACTTATGACACAGGGGACAAGACAATTCAGTGTGGCCGACACGTTGATGTTTTCAAACTTTGGCTAATGTGGAGAGCAAAGGTAAGAGAAGAATAGTGCAATTTTAGTTCTTCGAATGGTTAAATAAAGTGGGATGAGGATATGTATCTAAAACGTAATTGAACCGGTTGATACAAAAGAAAAATGCATGGGTGTATTGGCATAAAATGCTACAACACTTCCCTGAAAATGTTCTTTAGCATATGTTTCAATTTTTTATAAAGTCTGTAATTGTCTTGTAAAGCCACCAATAGCTGAAAGTCAAAGAATTACTAAGAATAGATCCACACTGTTTGAATGCTGCAGGACTGAGACTGGAACACATCACTACTTATTATTATTAATTATTATTTTTATTATTATAAGCATTTATATATAGCGCCAGAAATGTACCTGGCACTTTACAGAGAATAAAATAGAAACGGTCCCTGCCCGAGAGCTTTCAATCTAAAGACAGAGGGAGGGGAGACAGGGAAGGGGGAACAGAGGGAGAGACAAGGGATGCAACATTCACAAGGATGCGAGAACTCAGGTACACGTTCTTGGCTTGGTTACAGTAAATAGGAGTTTGCAGATAACAAGTAGGGGATAGGGATGGGAAAACAGAACTGAGTTCGGAAATTCAGTTCGGTTCGGAAATTCGGTCCGTTTTGGAAGTTCGGTTCGGTCAACCGAACTATTCGAGTTCGGTCCAAACTCCGAACTTCCGAACAAAGTTCGGGAAATTCAAACCCAATTGAATTAAATGGAATATTATATTTTAGGGATGGGTGAACAGAGTCGTGTTCGGAAATTCGGTTCGGGTCAAAAATCAAGTTTGGCTTGGAAGTTTGATTCGGTCGACCGAACTCCGAACTTCCGAATCGCGTTCACCCATCCCTAGTAGGGGATAATCCTGGGTAGGGGTGATTAGCAGGAGTTGGGAAAGGTAGAGCGGAAGAGGTGGGTTTTGAGGAGGGATTTGAAGGTGTGGAGGGTGGGGGCAAGGCAGACGAGGGCAGGGAGGGAGTTCCAGGAAGAAGGCAGCGAGGAAGAAGGGATGAAGGCAGTTGGAGGCTCTATTGCTTTTGTGTTTGTTTTTATTGTGCTTCTAAAATTGATGGCAAATTATAGACTTTCAGAGCTTTAATTTGATACTTACAGGTTATGTGATTGAAAGTACCTGAAAAAAATTCTTACAAAGTGAACTCTACTGGCTATTAATGGGTAGATTAGCCAAGGTAGTTTAGCCAAATTGTTCACTAAGTATGAAGCTATTTAGACCCCAATCCCCGCCCCAAACAATTTAGGCTCACATTGCAAATGTATTACCTCATAGTACTGGAGTATTTGCAGTGCACAGGGACCTTTCAGGATTGGGAGCTATGAATAGTAGAGCTACCACCATACATCTTCTCAGCATCTGGACCCCAATGTGAATGCACCGACTTAGGGCGTTTTCAGACGGACAAACTATCCTGGGATAATTAGAATAATCTCTTATCCCGGGATAACAATGTGGTACCTGTTTAGATGGACATTTCTATCCCTGAATAACTTTATTCTGGGATAGCCATGTGACTAGCACATTGATTTATCCCAGTGATTAGAGTCTCAGAGATTAATATCAATCCCATGGTGCTTTTTGTCCATGCTCAGTGCACTGATTTCTGGGATTGAAGAAAATCTGATTTTCTTCATTTTTCTAAGTCAAAGAAAATAGAAACTCATCCCTTTGTTCTGTGGGTATTTAAACTTGGCACTCCGCCATGCATTGTGGAAAGATGATGGTGGTAATACAATCACAAAAACACTCAAAAGGACTATGTACATCTCCCAAATAACCCCTATAGCAGACAAAAAAGGGTTTTTTTTAAAAAAAAACCTCATCAGGGGATAATAATAAAGTGGGGAAATGCCAAAAAAGATCACACACCTGTGCTCAAACAAGAGTTCAAACTAGAAATTAAAAGAAAATGTCCATATTTAATATATATTTAATATGAGCACGATATAGTGTTACAATATATATTAAATATGGGCATTTTCTTTTAATTTCTATTTGGAATTCTTGTTTGATCACAGGTGTGTGATCTTTTTAGGCATTTTCCCACCCCACATGGGGGTATTTATACAGGTAATACAATCACCCCACAGTCATGTGCTCCTAGATATACTATAGAGGCAGAAAATGCCTTGATAGTCTGTCAGGTCTTGCCATGGGACCCTGGCACTAATCACAAGGATAGCAACTATCCCAGGGTAGTCGTTTAGATGGACATTATCCCAGAATAGTTTAACACCCTGATATTTTTGTTATCCCTGGATAATAATCACTCTTGACAGCTTTCAGATGGACATGTCATCCTGGTATTAAAGCAATTATCCCATAAATGTCCATCTGAAAACGCCCTTAGCCACAAACAAGTCAGGCTCACTCCATCTCTTCACCACAATGCATTTATTTACAGTGGCTTATATAAACATGTTTGAAAAGTATACACTCACTTGGCCTGTACCTTGGTGCCTTTCCAGACTAGGTCTCTGGCTTAGCCAAGTCCCAAGGTCCACCTGAAGCAAGCTATTTGCTGCAGCTCCCAACCCCCCTGCTGGTTCCCACAAACCCTGTTCTTGAAGGGCTCTCCCCAGCCAATCCTGTGGCTCTGAGCCTGTGCCTTTCTGGTCCCTCCACAGAGCTTCAAGCTCAGGCTTTTACCACCACACCACACAGCTGGCAAGTAGCTTTCATTACCACTCCCACCCCCCAAACAGGTACAACAATATATAGCTCCAACAATATATAGCTCCAACAATGCAGGCCCTACAACATGTATTTTTCATAAGTGTTCCTTAAAAATGTATATAGGTGACAACCCTACCCCAGCCCTTACGCTGGTCCTGCTACTCCTTCTGAGACTTAGCATGACCTGTTACACAGGCTTGGAGGAAGGAAAATCAATACCATAAGTAAAAATATCTAACTAAATGGACTATAATTTAAAGAAGGTGTAATACATGCGAAAACTAGGGCTGAAACAAGAATCAAAATTATTCTTGCAAAAGAATCAAAAACTGGCAGTGAGATATCAAGAAAACCTCACTAACGGTTTGATATCTTGCAAGATATCTCAGAAACAAAACCCTAACCCTAACCCTCCCCCCACACTTGCAAAAAGACGAAGGGGTGGCTTTTACTCACCTGGCTGCCTCTCTGAGTATGGGGGAACTGTTCCAGCTGCTGGGTGTCACTGCTGAATCTCTCCCCACTCCGCTTCTCTGCGGGGGGAAGCCTCTGAGGAGGAAGCAAAAAAACAACAACCCCATTGTACATGCTCAGAATTGCTACCAGGGCTTTTCTGAGCATGTGCAGTCCTTTTCCAAGATGGCACCAGCAGTGTTGGCACCATTTTGGAAAAGGGCAGCTGGTCTGAGCAGTTGCAGACTAGCTGTCCTCTTCTAAAATGGCACTGATGCTGCTGGCACCATTTTGGAAAAGGGCTGCACATGCTCAGAACGACTTTGGTTGGTTATTTCCCCATAATCCCTACAAGGAATTGTTGAGTATAGATCCACACTCTTCGAATGCTGCAGAAAGACTAAAATACATCACTACTTTTAGCAATTTGATGCTTGCAGGTTATGTATCAGGTTGCCAAAAGTTCTTGCTAAGGAGCAAACTCTATTTGTGTTTGTTTTTATTGTGCACACAATTCCCTTCACTAGCCAAAACTCATATGCATTAGTCTGGATTTAGTTTGCTTTTCAGTTTTAAAAAAAAAAAAAGCAGTAATTTAATGACATGTTCCTCCATAAATCTAAAATGAATTCTTGCATGTCCAA
Source organism: Sphenodon punctatus (assembly GCA_003113815.1). Taxonomy (NCBI): domain Eukaryota; kingdom Metazoa; phylum Chordata; class Lepidosauria; order Sphenodontia; family Sphenodontidae; genus Sphenodon; species Sphenodon punctatus. Next base: position 164,058 of record QEPC01000117.1, on the reverse strand, counting down.
TTTCTGTGATAAAGATCTATGCAACCACACAAAATCAAATCACACAGGATATTTCCATGGGTTCTGTATCAAGGCTTCCATGTAATAACGTTTTTCTAATATAGCTGGACCCACCACTCAGTAGCTCAGTCTCTATTTCTTTTGCATTGATACATGACAGGGCACTCGAGGCTTTGAAATTCTCATCAACAAATTCCTGGAGCTTGCAGAATATCTTTATAAGGAGCTGAAAGCAAGAGACAACTTTGAACTTGTGTTTGATGGTGAAGTGAGTATTATAATGGTCCTCCTTTGCCCATTCCAGTCTACAAGCTGTTAGAGCCTGATGATACAAAGTAAACCCATGACACTTTCATGTTTATTGACAAAAGCACTTCATGGATGAGTATATCAGGGCTGGTCCCTACACACAAATACTTTGATGTAGCTACAGCTTAAATCAGTTTTTATCCTGAATTGTTTACACATCAAGAGCACTAAATTGAAGATATTCAGGAGTAGGAAGAGAAGTATATACACCTGAAAAATTATGAGCACATAATCCCCTTCACTTTTACTTCAAAGTAAGTGTAGTGTGAACCCTTTCTGTGTTTGGGTGTAGGGTGGCCAATGCCATACCTCCCCTTTAAAAGAGGATGCTTATAAAAGATACATGATGCAGGGCTGCATTGGGTCCAGTACAGCCCTGCACCATGAATTTTTCATAAACATCCTCTTTTAAAGGGGAGGTATGGCCACCCTATTGTGGCTGTGTTGTACCATGCCTTCTAGGGGGGAAATTTGGTTTAGAGCTGCACTGAAAATAGTACAGAACTGGAGTAGTTTGTTTGATTTAATTATATTACATTATTTCTTTTTAACACTGTTCATGGAAACATGCTCTCAGTCTCCTGAACTGTTGAGATGGAGGCAGCTTACAATGAACAGGGTCCAGTGAAACTGTGCATTCATTAGCCAACATTGTAAGTTATCAAAAGTTATCAAACTTTTGCCTGTGTGACCCTGCTTTGAATCTTAATCCAGTGGCCCCAGATAGTAGACAAAACTGAGAAAATATATTAATTGTGATAATTACCCCATTTGTAGGGGGCATGACCCCCTTATGGGGTCATCATTCACAGTCTGAGAACTTCTGGTGTAAAAGCTTTCATGATAGGTACCTTCCTATACGTTTTGTGAATTTACAGACACTATTTAAAACTCTTTTTTTGGTATCATCCCCTGTTTGAATTGCACACAAAGAGAGCAAACACAGTTAGAGATTAAATGTTTTTCTTCTTCTGGTTACATGGACAATTGCTATTTGCCAGTAATGAACTCTACTGAGAGGCCATTGGTGGCTCGATATCTGCACTCTGAGTCACTTAATTAGGGGACTGCTTGTGTCCTTCCCATTAAGAATGTAATCAAGTACATTGATACATGGAACCATGGCGCTCAGCATTTGGCAGGAGCAGAACTATTCAATTTCACATCAAAATGGTCTCCTTCACAAGTGAAAAACCTCAGGATGGCATGGGTGTAAAAAGGGCAGGTGAAACAGAGAAAGCACATCTCTCCTTAGATTAGTGCTTAGAGGACAAGCCCCTCCTTAATTTTGACATCCTATGGCAGCAGATAGACTGCTGTGGTGCTGGGATAAGTGTGTGGGTGAACTCGCATGTGGCTCTGCTGAACTCTGATGACTGCGGTGCCCCGGAAGCTGTATAAAGAGCCCCGGATGATCCCTGGATTGCTGTTGCATGTGAGTGAGGCACTCCGATTTCCAGCCCCACTTTAAACTCTGATCTGACATTTACAAGAGTGTGACAGCTCTTGAAGTCCTGCCTCACGTTTGGGATAATCTCTGTTTTTACTTAAATACGAAAAACTTCTTATTGACTTCAAACCCAGTAGGATTCTATCCTGTTTGTGGTAGGTTTTTGGACTTTCTTTGCTGAAAAATAAATCTCTTTATTTTAAAGCCTGAACTCACCAACGTGTGTTTTTGGTACATCCCACCAAGTCTTAGAAGGATTCCAAGAGGACCAGAGCAAGAAAAAATGCTTCATCAGGTAAAACTTGTAGCATAGACTTTCTGACAGTCAGAGTGTGCTGATGCTATTAAATCCCTTTGTGATGGTTCCCCAGCTATGCGCAGTCCTTATTTTCTTAAAGCCTTTGGGACCTCTGGTTATATCCAAGGCCAGATTAATGCAGGGGCTTTAGGGGTGGTAGTCAGAGACTCTGGATTCTGAGGGCTCGCCAAAATGAATAGTCTCACAAAAGGAACTGCTACGGCTTCAGGCCAGGACCCCAGATGTTGAGAGGTACCAAAGCTGGTCTCTCCCCATGTTAGGATGGGGATGGCACTGCATATAGGGAGATACCAGGGCTGGCATCCGGTGTATAAGCAGGGGTAAGAGGTTGGGGGCTAGGGATGTGCGAATGAGGTTCAGGGTTCAGCCCGAACTCAGGGTGTTCAGTCTGTTTGCGAACACCCCAAATCCGAACTGCCCCCCGGCCGAACAAAGTTCAGGTTCTGAACCTGTTCAGGCGGGGGCAGGGAGGAACCCGGTTTTCCCTCCCCCCTCCAGGCTGTGTGGGTGGAAGGGGTGCCGGGTAGACCCTCCCCCCCCACCCAGCCTTGTAAAAAAATTTTTTTTAACCCATCCCACCCCAGGGATTGCCCTACCTGGTGGTGCCAGGGCTCTGGCCCCAGGTCCGGTGGCGGCAGCGCTCCGGAGCGCTTCAGGCCATTACTAGGCCTTCTGGGTCAAACCGGAATGCCTAGTAGTGGCCTGAAGTGCCCCGGAGCACCGCCACCGCCGCTGCTGGACCCGGNGGCGGAAACCGGAATGCCTACAAGTGGCCTGAAGAGCCCCGGAGCCCGGACACCGCCGCTGCTGGTCCCGGGGCCGGGGGGGGGGGGGGGAGGCACTCCCTGGCGCCCCTTCCACCCGCGCAGCCTGGAGGGGGGAGGGAAAACTGCCCTCTCGAATGGGTTCTGCCCCCCCGAACCCATTCGGGCCGAACAAGCCAAACTCAAATGGTTTCAGGTTCAGCCGAAGTCCGAACGGGCCGTACACTGAACCTCCCGGTGTTTGCACATCCCTATTGGGGATCCAAGATCCCTGTAGTCATTCACTCCAACCATCAAGAGCACACATTCATTGTCTTTCCCAATCCCTCAACATCTGTGTGATTTATTTATTTATTTTTCAATTTATTTGCCACCCCCCCTCCTGCACAGCAGCTCAGGGTGGCTCACAACATCTTAAAAACAATACACTACATTAAAAACACTACGAAACAGCAATAAACCCCTCAAATCATAAAAACCAAACATCCCCACCAACCCAATCCCTGACCCATTACCCGTCTCCCTCACCAAAAGCCTGGCGGAACAGCCAGGTATAACATTGTCTTCAGAAGGAGGGGAGATCTGAGGACAGGCGGACCTCCGTCGGGCAACAATATAAAAATGGCAACAATATAAAAATAGACAATATAAAATAGTAAAATACAAACAGTGTGTAACAGAAAAACAAAAAACGAATGACCCTCCCTCCTCAACCCTCCCCCCATCAAATGCCTAGCAGAAGAGCCAGGTATTTCACTGATGGTGGAACACAAGAAGGCTCGGGCTGAGGTGGACCTCTACCTGGAGTGAGTTCCACAGTACTGGAGCGGCCGCTGAGAACGTCTGCCGCTTGGTCCCCACCCATCTATAATGGGGAACCTCCAGGAGGGCACTCCGCGATAACCACAAAAGCCACTCAGGAGCCTAGGAAGTGAGATGGTCCCAAAGATAGGTAGGTCCCAGGCCGTTTAGGGCTTTATAGGTGAGCATCAGCACCTTCAATTGGGTCCAAAAGACTATAGGTATCCAGTGAAGTACCTGGAGCACAGGCATAATGTGCTCCTGGCGGCCTGTCCTGGTGAGCAGACAGGCCACAGCATTCTGTACTAGCTGCAGCTTCCAAACCATCACCATGGGCAGCCCCACGTAGAGCTCCTTTCAGTAATCTAGCCTTAAGGTGACAAACGCATGGATAACAGTGGCCAGGTCGGAGTTAGAGATATAGGAATGGAGCCTCCTTACCAGATGTAGCTGGCAGAATGCACTCCTGGCCAGAGCTGATGCCTGGAGATCCAGATGCAGCTGTGGGTCCGGAAGCACCCGCAGGCTCCTAATCTGAAGCCAACATGGAGTGAAGCCCATCAATAACAGGGAATAACACATCCAGAACCCCAGACCCACAGATGAGCATCACCTCCATCCTGTTGGGATTCAATTTCAATCAGTTCAACCTCATCCAGTCCATCACAGCCATCAAACACTGGGAAAACGTTGATACTGCAGAACCTGGGTCACATGAAAAGGACAGGTACAGTTGCATGTCATCAGAATACTGATTACAATTAACTTCCCGTCTACACAACCTCTCCCAGTGACTGCATATACACATTGAACAAGAGGGGGGACAGAATAGAACCCTGCAGGACCCCACATGGGAGACTCCTGGGAGAAGATGTATAATCTCCCAGAACTACCCAATGCGATCTACCCACTAGGAAGGACTGGAACCAACATAAGACCATTTCATTCACTTCAGAAAGGTCCGGCAGGCGAGTCACCAACACCTCATGGTTCACTGTGTCAAACACCACCGAGAGATTGAGCAGAACCAGCAAGGTCAAATGACCCTTATCCACTTCCACTCATAGGTCATCGACCAAGGCCACAAATGTGGTCTAGTGCCATATCCCAGATGAAAACTGGACTATGAAAGACCCAGAAAACTGACATGGCCCAGATGCGCCTGCAACTGATGAGCCACCACCCATTCAATAACCTTCCCTAAAAAGGGGAGGTTAGAGACAGGTTGATAGCTTGCTGGGGAATCAATGTCCAAAGATGGTTTCTTGAGGAGGGGTTGGACCACAGCCCCTTTAAGGGACTCCGGTAACCTTCCCTCCCCCAAGGAAACGTTGATCTCACCTCCGCAAGCAATGGCCCCACTGTCTCCCTGCTGGCCTTGACCAACCAGGATGGGCAAGGGTCCAGTTTGCATGTTGTGGCTTGCACAAACTGACGGACATCTGCCATCTCAGCAAGTGTCACCAATTGAAATGGATCCCATGAACACTGACCAGAAGGGGCATTCCTTACCTATAGCTCTGCCACTGCCTCCGAAAGGGCTGTGTCGAAGTCATGTTCAATGCGAGTGATTTTGTCTGCAAAGTACGTCATAAGCATGTCACAGCGGGCCCTGGAAAACTACAGGTCCAGGTGGAGACAGGTGGGACTGATCAGACCCCTCACCACCCAGAAAAGCTCAGCCGGACATGACTTTGCAGATGCTATGAGCACAGCAAAGAAACCCTTCTTTGCTGCCTGTGCAGCCATGGCATAGCTTTTCAAAGAAGTCTATGCCACAACCGATCATCTTCATCATGAGTATGGTGCCACCATTGCTCTAACCACCTTCCCTCACACTTCAGCCTCCTCGGGTCCTCTGTAAAGCACGGGGACCTGCAGTGCCAAAAAGCGGGGAGTGGACAAATAGGAGCTACCCGATTGATAGCCCCAACCAACCAATCATTCCAGAAGGCCATCAATGGAGCAGTCACTGAGGTCTGCAGGTAAATCCCCCAGAGCATACATTTACATCCCAGAGGGGGTGATGTGCTTTTCAGGGGAAAGGACAGGAAGTGTAAATGGTACAGGGGAGAAGAGGGGAAAGAAGGGACAAGCATCAGGGGAGCATCTAGCAGCTATCATAGGGACAACAGGTGCAGTCATCTCGAGGCTCCGAGATTTGGGGGCCCCACAATACCTCAGGTCAGTTGCATGGGGGTTGGATGAATGTGTTCCAAATGGGCTTTAGGACTTCACAGAATCCCTGTCCAGGAAGACGCTTTCCCAGCAGAGGCAGCAACAAGGGAGGAGCTGGGGGTGGCCGGGACCGCCCTGGGCTCAGAGCTGGATCTGGGAGGGGGCAGGGAGCAGACAGTTACTGCTGTGTTGGGGGGGAGGAGCCCATGGGGCAGGGAGTGGGAGGGGTTCACAAAGGAGCACCCCGCTAGGAGAAGCCAGGCAGGGAAACCCTTGGAGGTACAGGGTCTCCTCTCTGCAGCGAGACTGGACAGAGAAGCTGTCCCCAGACCTGGCCCACCCTGCCTCCTCCTGACAAGGCCGGGGAGCTGGCAGTAACCAGGAGTCGGGCTGTACCTGGGAGCCTCAGCCGGGGGTGGTGGTGGAAGTGGCAGTGTGTACCAGGGGCAATGGTCTGGCTGCTGCAGATGGGGAGCAGTGTGAGGGGGAGGGACTTGCTGCTGACACCCCCCAGGAGAACATGGGGGATGGGGCTTCCACAGAAAGGGCTTCCCTTTGTGCTGCAGGAACTTGCTGCTCAGCAATGTCCATTTAATTATTAATTATTGTTATGATTTTATTATTATTTATTTATTTAATTCATTTTTACACCAAGCCTCCTGCTTCCGACAGGTCGGGGCAGCAAACAACAATATAAAATACAATAAATACAGCAATTAACACAATACATTAGCTAAAAGCAGATTAAAAAGCTCTCAAATTGTGCAGAAAAAAACACAACACTGCCTTCCTCCCCTCCCTCCCCCCCGACTATAAGGGGGAAACAGAGGACACAGACCAGTCATTAAAATCCAAAGTAACAAAGGGGGGATGGTAACATGCGCGCGCTGGAAATAGCAGCAGGTGGGTGTGTGGGGTGGAGCGACGGGGCTAGCACAAGCCTCAGAATGGGGCCTGTGGCTACAGGGAGTGGGAATTCCCATCTTCCAGGGGAGCCTGGTTCGGTGTTGGTGGAAGGGACAGATCATTCCCAGGTGGGGAGCATTTTCTTTTGAACGGGAAGGTAACTAGGGATCAACGGGGGGAGATGATGGTGTGATGTGGCCAGTAGTCAATAAAATCATTTGGTGACTTTCCCTATCGGCATAAAGTGATTGTAAATAATGCTAGAGAAGGGTTAGAAAGTTTACTTGATGTGGCTCTCTGGATCTAGCCTATGCAAGGATTGAGGGTAGAATACAATGTCTAGCAGGGTATAGGCCTCAAAGAGGAGCGTCCAGTTCATGCATCTGTGCCACTGATCTGTTGTGTATATGCCTTGTGTATATGCCCTCATCTCTGCTCCCTTCCCAAGTTCAGTCTTTCACTGCTCGGAGGGGGATTCTGGGGGGTTGGAACTGGATTTGGGGCCAGATCCAGGCACTGGAAAGTTATTAATTATTATTATTATTATTAGAAGCATTTATATAGCGCCAGCAATGTACCTGGTACTTTACAGAAAATAAGATAGACATGGTCCCTGCCAAAGAGCTTACAATCTAAAAACAGGGGGAGGGGAGATGAGGAAGGGGGCACAAAGGGAGAGACAATGGATGCGACATTCATGAGGATGCGAGAACTCAGGTACATGTTCTTGGCTTGGTTACAGTAAATTGGGAGTTTACAGTTAACAGGTGGGGGTAATTCTGGGTGGGGATGATTAGCAGAAGTTAGGAAGGGCAGAGCGGAAGAGGTGGGTTTTGAGTAGGGATTTGTAGGTGAAGACGAGGAGCTTGTGCAGAATACGCTCAGGAAGAGGGAGCCAGTGGAGAGAGGAGAGGAGAGGCTGCACATGGTCAAAGCGGCAGACTAGGTAGATGATCCTGGCAGCAGAGCTTTGAACAGAGATGAGGGAAGAAAGGTGAGAGCAAGGGGAAGGCCCAAGGTGGGGAAGAAAGATGGGGCTCTTTTCTTCCGCCGGGCCTAGGGGCACTCCCCGGCTTGGGGGCACTCCCTGGCCTGGTCTTGGGGCGGCACGCTACCCGGGCCTGGGCTGGGGATGAGTGGAGGGGCACTCCCTTGCGCCCATCCCCAAGCCTGATCGGCCATTCATATCACTTACCTGATCCACCACCGCCACCACGGTCATCCTGGGCCCCGCGCTGGGCTCAGCGCCTCAGGTGGGGTGGGCAGCACAGCAGCAGATTAAATCTGTCACCACGCTGCCTGCTGCCATTAGAAGTTCTGCCCCCCCCTTTCCCCCTCTCCACTGCCTGTCACAGTCTCCCCCCTGGCCAAGAGACTGACAGGCAGGGGGGGCACCCACGGAGTGAGGGAGGGGCGGGGCCTCTGCTTCTTCCACCGGAAGTGAGGGAGAAACAGAGGCCCTACCTCTCCCTCATGCCTCTGGTCCCCTCCGCTGCCTGGCTGTTAGTTTCGGCCAGGGGAAATGAGGGAGAGGCAGGGCCTCTGCCTCTCTCTTCCTCATTTCCCCTGGCCGAGACTGTGACATGACAGGCAGTGGAGGGGGGGAGCACGGAATGTGGGAGAGGCGGGGCCTCTGCCTCTCCCTCACTTCTTCTGGCCTCCTCAACTGCCTGTCAGTCTGAGTCGGCCGGGGGCCCCGTGCCCGGGGACCCCAGCTCCCGGTCAGTGTCAGACAGGGAACTGGGGACCCTGAGTGTGCCCCCCTCCCCAGGAGTGTGACCCAGGGCGGCCGCCCCGAGCCACCCCACGGTAGGGCTGGCCCTGGTGGTAGCAGAGTAAGTGCGGGGGACACATCTCCATTTCTTGCACCTAGACCCATTCCAACCTAGCTATGCCCCTGATGAAGATCACGTGCTGGGGGAGACCTGTGGTCTGATGAAGAGGAGAGGGGGGGGTCTTATTGCTATCCTGGTTTCATAAGGTGACCAAATGTCCCTCTTTAGGTAGGACAGTCACATCTGGGGCTGCTTCCCCATGCTGTCACTTAGAGGATAGGCAGGATCATTCAGATGTCCTGCCTCAATTTCTGGCTAGTATAACAGGCCCCGCTGCTGTTTGGTATCCAGCTAGAGCTGTAGTATCTGGAAAGGTCTGCATACCAAGTGCTCGGTAGATTATCCAGTTAACCAAATTACCAATTTTCTACAATACTGCATCATATACCACGTTATCATATACCACATTCTCATTTGCCAGTTATTTCTTTCCTATTTGCTCCCTCTCCCTACCCCCGGAACTGGTTTTAGAGTAGTAGCAGTTACATTCTGTTATGTGGTAATACTGTTATGGTAATGTAGTAAACTAGTTACCTTTTGCGGTATTATCCTGTAATCCCATTCAGTGGTTAACATCTGTAGTAATGAGTGTGTGTGTGTGTGTGTATTCATATTCGGCTCAGTTTTATCCCCAGGCCTGCATGAGAATATACTGTACCACATCACTGCCCCTGCCAGCTGCATTCATTGTATGTCAGAGCTGGGCCCACACCTACTGCTCTGTGTGTGTGTGTATGTGTGTGTGTGTGTGTGTGTGTGTGTGTGTACAATCAAACTTACTACTTGCTGGGTTTTTTTAAAAAACACCATATTTTTTTTCCTGTCCTCAAAGTTAGCCCATGTATTTTTCACAAATTTTGTTTAAACTAGCCCATGGGCTAGCCCATGGGCTAGTTTAAACAGAATTTGTGAAAAATACAACATTGTTGGTCTTCAGGGTAGAGTTTTATTCCAGTCCTTCAGCACTGGAATAGGGTTGTGCATGCACAGTATATCTATCTATCGATCGATCGATCGATCGATCGATATAGATAGATATATCTATCTATATCTATATCTATATCTATAGATATAGATAGATATATCTATCTATATCTATCTATCTATATATATATTATTCCTTTTTGGGGGGAGAGGGTGAGATAGCTGCAAAATCTCATACAGGGGCTGAAATTTTAGTGTGTCCTCAGGCCCTAGTCTGAAACCTCGCAAGATATCTCGCAAGAACAAAAGTGCTTCTCATTTCAGCCCTAAAGTGACCATTTTTGTTACTCCTTTTTCAATTATATTTAGTTTGAAAACTAAAAAGAAATTCCATACATAAAATAAATGGGGTTCTATATTACTGGTATTCAAAATCTGTGCAGTGGTAAAGAGGGCATGATTTGTGTGACCTACTATTTGGAGGGGGATCCATCAGACACTTGTGGCACAATTTAAGTTCAAATACATATATGCAAGACTTGAAAGCTAAGATTTTTTTTTATAAAATGACTCATGACTTTGGAGGGTATCCAAGTTGAGACGTTGCAAAGGATTTTGACGTACAGAAAGCTGGTGCTATGCATCCAAAATAATTAGTCAGTTTGAAAAAACAAACACAATTCTTGGCCTAGGCGTCTTCATAACTAGAAAAGGGGCTGCATTCATTGAAGAAATGGTTTACTGCAGATAGCTACTCTACTTCTAATCAGGAACAGCCTTATTTTTAATTGTCTGGCTTGTTGATCTGAAAGAAAAGTAATTGTATCCATCCTTTTGATGTACAGGTTGCTCCAAAAATAAAAGCACGGATGATAGAAGAAGGAACAACGTTGGTTAGTTACCAACCTCAAGGGGACAAAGTGAATTTTTTTAGAATGATCTTCTCCAACCCAGCAACCAAGAAATCAGACATCGACTTTCTCCTTGAAGAAATTGAAAGGCTTGGGATGGATTTGTAATGACCGACACTGAACTGTGAAATGGGTTCCGTAGTGCATTGATATAGAATAATGGGTGCTATTAAAAACATTGTATTTGTTACTCCATATTCTTTGCATGTATTGTGGTTTCTTCTAGTCTTCTACAGGAGGATTCCATAATTATTGGAGGGTGCTTGGAGTAATGAATGCTGAGCTTTCGATGGAACTTCCCTTACCTATGAAATCTAGACAGAGAGAGTGTGGTTGCCATGTTAATCCCACATATGAAAGCACAATAATATGTCACAGGTTTTAGAAGTCACTGTGGGCATCTTTGTTGAGTCTTTCACCTTTCCCCCTTCCATTCATTCCAGCTAGGGAGTAGAGAAGGACGCCTAGTGTGCTTTCGGCTCCGGCACAGCAGATGGCAAATTAGATTTATCTGTCTTTTCAAAAGCTCCCAGTCTCTGTATGTATAGATTTTCAAGTATGATTTACAAGGGATAAGAACTCTAGTGAGCCCAAGCTTTCCTGACTGCAAAACCTTGAAGCTGTGTTTGACTTTCTGACTAACGTAAAGACGAACCCAAAAGTACCATTTGCTGAGCTGTGGTAGGACTTGGTCTGAAGTGTTGCATTAATATTTGCTCTTATGGTTTTGCATCCTTCAGTTTAGTAAACATCTGTAAGGGCTTCTTCCCACTAGTAATGACCTGAAGGGCTGGCCTTACCACAGGGTGACCACACCAGGTCCTGCTCTTTCCAGAGGCCTCACAGTGGCCCCTGTTTTCACCAGGACAGGGTTAGGGGCCCTACTCCCTCTCAGTGGGCTATAAACATCACAACATTTAGAGCCTACGGAGGGTGCCCCAAATTGGGGAGGGGCTACCAAGGGCCCTATATATTATCTTCGCCCTGGGCCCCACCCTGATGACCTTGCACTCAAACCACTGGCCGAATTCATGGTGCCAGCACCATGCTTTGGTTGGGTGCTTGATTTTATCCTCCATGCTTCTTTCTGTCACCAGGGCCACTCCTTTTTTGCTTGTGATTAGTCCCTGCCCAATGATTAGGTTACCCAGTAGTTCTGGGAAGTTGGGTGGAGCAATGTTGCACTTCCTGTGTTCTTCAGAGTGGCTCAACTCTTCCTGGATGCTGCTTGCCCTTTGACTTGCTGCCTTCTTCTCTGAATATTAGGGGTGGGCGTGCTGGTAAATCCGGTATCCGATAATGCCGGTACTGGGCGTACCAGCATTACCCGAAATCCGGTCCCGTTACCGGATTCCCGGTACCGGATTTTTTTACATTGCAGCCATTTAAATGAATGGCTGCAATGTAAAAAGTCCCACCAAAAAAGTTTAAAAAAACACCCTCCCCGAGTCCAGGCTGCGCGGGTGGAAGGGGGGACACCCCCCACCCACCCTGCCCAGCCTGGATTTTTTTTTTAAAAAGAGCCCCCCCCAGCACCAGCGGCCGCGGCGTCCCCGCAGCCGCCGGTAAGTATAGACCCAATCCCTGGGGGGGGGAATTAAAAACCCCCCAAACCCCCAGGGATCACCCCTACTACAAGTTGACTGTACCTTTGTATTACAGCGGAGCTCCGGGGGCAGCGGCGGCGGGCGGTCCGGCGGCCTCAGCGCCGGCTGTAGCTGCCGGCGTCAGAGACGCTCTAGGCCTTCCGGGGAACTTCTTAACGTCCCCGTTAAGAGATGCGCCGCCGCATTCTGCACCAGCGGCAACTTCCAGGCCATCTCCAAGGGCAGCCCCACATAGAGTGTGTTACAGTAGTCTAATCGAGAGGTAATAAAGACATGGATGATGGTGGCCAGATCCAAGTCCAAAACTTACGGCCGCAGCCATCATACCAGATGCAGCTGGAAAAATGCTCCCCTCGCCACAGCCAGGTGGAAGATCCAGGTGGAACTGTGGGTCAAGGAACACCCCCAGACTACAGACCTTTGTGGCCAAAAGGGGGGGCAGACCCCATCAATGACAAGAGCCACACACACACATACAACCCAGCCCTACCCACCAGCATCACCTCCATCTTTTCGGGATTCAACTTCAGACAATTCACCCTCATCCAGTCCCCCACAGCTGCTAGGCACCAGTAAGCACCGAGACTGCCGGGTCTGGGTCTGCAGAAAAAGAGAGGTAGAGTTGTGCATCATTGGGGTACTGATGATAACACACGCCAAACCCCCTCACAACCTCGCCCAGAGGCTGCATATACATGTTGAACAGGAGGGGAGACAGAATAGAAACCTGTGGGACTCCACACATGAGGTCCCAAGGAGATGAGGTACATTCCCTGAGAACTACACGCTGAGTTCTCCTGGCCAGGAACGAGCGGAACCATTCCAAAACAATTCTTCCCACCCCGGCCTGGTCCCGCAGCTGAGCCACCAACATCTCATGGACAACAATATCAAATGCAGCCGACAGATCTAATTAAATTAAAATAGAAGATCTGCCCTGATCTAATTCATGGTGCAGGTCGTCAACCAAAGCTACAAGCGCAGTTTCTGTGCCAAACCCAGGACGAAAACCAGACTGCGAGGATTTAAACCCTAACAGAGTTGGCCCTTCCAGGCATGCCTCTCGAATAGAGGTATCAGTGATGATAAGTGTCAGAGAAACAGATATTTAGCTTAGAACTGCCCCCATGTTGATAGCAAAAGAAAACTTATTCATTCCACATCTGTTCAACCAGCTGTGTTAGTACTGTTTATTTTTAGAGAGTCCACTATATGAAACATACGCAGCACTCCTATTATTTTAATCTGTATGCAAGCTTCTTGTTCCCTTGGTCTTTTAGTTGCCAGAGAACAGTTTGCTACTTACTACTGCATTATGCTGGAAATTCCATCCTTCCTAAAGTGTGGCAGGCATCTGCCAGCCCAGTACTATTTCTAAATCCTGAAAACCCATCTTTTTGCAAAGCTTGCAAATGCTGACCTATGATCAGCTTCCCCCAACCCTGCCACCTGGGGAGCTGTGGCATCTAGGGCTGATCCCACAGGCCTGCAGCTCAGACACAGGAAGGAGAGCATGTTCAGGACTGGCAAAGCCTCCTTGTTCGGGATACCAGAGTGTTGCCTATGAGGTGACTTTGTCCCACACTAGTTCCCACATGGCACTCCCTGTCCTGAATGCCCCCTAGGGTTCAGCCATGCAGCCTGCAGCAAGAGGCTGAATAAGGGGGAAATGGTTAATAACCAGAATTCAAGATGTTTAATCAGTTAAATGATCAGTAACTACATATTGCAGTGGTTAATCAATGAACCAAAATGTCACTTTATTGTTACCAGTACCACATAACCAATTTACCAATATACCATTTTCCCTACATCATTTACAGCAGGGGTGGGGAACTTCAGGCCTGGGGGCCAAATGTGGCCCACAGCAGGGTTTTGTGTGTCACCATTCCACTTCCTAGATCTGACCCCTGGATCTAGTTCCTATCTCCAACCACTGAAAGACTGAGCTGAGGGTAAGGGCGCAGAGATGAAAGCATGCACACAAGGCCCGAGCATAGATCCATGGCATAAATCCATGATCTGGACCCTCCTTTTCTTGAATACACCCCTGCCCCGAACGTCTGTGTGGCCCTTGGTGTTTGTACTAATTGATTTGGACTAGGTTTCCAATGGGAGACTTAGTTAAACCTGAAACCAGTGCCTGGAAGGAAAATGGAGAAAGAGTTATGGGCAAACTGAACTATCAATTTACTTCTGAATGGACAGAAAAATGGAATGCGACAACCTGATAAATGCCACAAAGCAGCAATATGGTAAATCAGTTAAACCATCCGTTAGTAAACAATTACCACTCAGTAACTAATCTTTATTGGTTTGTTTACCTCAAATTTCACAGTTACCAATATTTGTGCAGATAATTGTTTCAGGTCTACACTTAAGAACATAACATTAGAACTGAGGCAAGAACAATGGTTCCTGTACCGTCAGGAAATACCTACCTTTTGGGGGCGCTTGTGACTGGTCATCAATATTTTCTCACTATTAATTGAATCTGTGCTTCTGCTGTTGTTGAGATTAGCGCCTGTGATTGTCTGACATTTTCCAGCATTTTTCATTAATTTTGGTTATTTTCAGTATTTTCAGTAATTTTTGATAATTTTTTGTATTTTCCACCAGTCAGTTTCCTAGATTTTCATCCATTTCCAGCATTCTAAGACCGTTTCTGGCATCAGAATGCAGAAGATAGGGGCTAGCTCTTGAAATACATCAATCGAAACACAGTTTACACGGAGCCAAAACAAGGACCAATAAGGGAAATGATGAAAGTTACATAGTGAATTTGCAATTGTACACAAGCAAACATAAGCAGCATGTAAGGAAAGTTACGTGGTGTGTGGCTGCTCCTACCTAGGAAGAATTACCAGAAGTACTGAACACAATGACAATTACCGAGCAGGAACTAGCGAAAAAGGTGAAAAAGTTGTTAAATTTCCTCATTGCACGAGCACAGGTCAATTGTCTGTTTCCGACAGAAACAGCTTTCCCTCTGATTGCCTGATTCAGCACTACATAACATAAGAACATTAAAGGGGGTGCTGAAGGGACCTCTATCAGTTTTTGTTTTAGTTTTCATTCTGAAAAATCCCTTAATTTGGTTGTTTTTTTTGTTAAAACCCATTCATTTTCGTGACTTTTTTCCATTTAAAAATTATTTTAAAAATAAGAAAATAAAAATAAATCATGCATGTGAAAAATGGCCACTGGACTATTCGGTGCATGTGCATCCTTTTCCAAAATAGCCCTAGCCTCTCATTTAAACCTGATCCAGCTGCTGTGCCTATTGAGAGCAAGTATAGCTTATGGGGAATGGCGTTGGACTTGGATCTGGGAGACCAGAGTTCAAATCCTGTCTTAGCCATGAATTCATTGTGTGGTATTTGGGAAATCGCTCTCTTTCATTCTCAGTTGCCCATCTAGCTGTGGAGTTCCTGAACTGAGCAAGGGGTTAGATTAGATGACCTCTGATGTCACATCCAGTTCTATGGAATAATGAACTGAAAAGACAGCTGGGCTATGTAAAACTGGGAGTATGTCCAGATCAGGGGAGGGGCAATCTTAAGTTTAGCAGAGTTGTTCAGTGAAGGAGCTGAGAAGGGCTGGAAAGCTGCAACAGGAAGAGTCTTGTGGAGAGACTGACTCTTGACCCACCTGCTCCTGGATAGGGTGGCCGTACCTCCCCTTTAAAAGAGGATGCTTATGAAAAATACATGTTGCAGGGCTGCATTGGTTCCAGTGCAGCCCTGCACCATGTATTTTTCTGAAGTGTCCTCTTTTAAAGGGGAGGTATGGCTTCTCTACTCCTGCCAAAGTCAGATAAAGAGAGACAAATGAAAGCTTGGAGTTAGGGAGGAGAGGAGTGCTCAAGTAGGGGTTCGGAGGGAGATCAGGGCAGAGAGGTAGGGGGGGAGTGAGGTTGTGAAGGACTTTGTAGGTGAAGATGAGGAGCTTGTGCAGAATACGCTCAGGAAGAGGGAGCCAGTGGAGAGAGGAGAGGTTTCACGTGGTCAGAGTGACGGGCAGCAGAGTTTTGAACAGAGATAAGGGAAGAAAGGTGGGAGCGGAGAAGGCCAGTGAGGAGGAGGTTACAATAGTCGAGGCGTGAGATGACTAGGGCATGGATGAGAGTTTTGGCACAGTAGACAGATAGAAAAGGGCGGATCTTGGCAATGTCGTGGAGGAAGAAGCAGCAGGATTTGGCCACGGAGTCAATGTAGGGTTTGAAGGTAAGGTGCGAGTCAAAGATGAAGCCCAAGCTATGGGCTTGGGGGACAGGGAGGATGGAGACCCCGTCAATGGCAATTGACAGGGAAGAGGGAGAGGAAGGATTGGGAGGGAAGATAAGGAGTTCAGTTTTCACCATGTTCAGTTTGAGTTGGCGTTGAGACATCCAGGTGGAGATATCGGAGAGACAGTTGGTGAGACGAGCTTGAACAGAGGGGGAGAGGGAAGGAGTGGAGAGATAGAGTTGAGTGTCATCAGCGTATAGGTGGTATTGGAAGTCATGGGAGGCAATGAGTTTGCCTAGGGATTGGGAGCAGATAGAGAAGAGGAGCGGGCCAAGGACAGAGCCTTGGGGAATCCCGACCAAGAGGGGTAGGGAGGAGGAGAGGGAGGAGTTAGGAAGAGAAACATTGAAGGAGCGGTCAGAGAGGCTGGAGGAGAACCAGTCAAGGAGAGAGTCCCGGAATCCAAGGGAGTGGAGCGAATCAAGCAGGAGTGAGTGGTCAACTGTGTAAAAGGCAGCGGAGAGATCAAGGAGGACAAGAATAGAGTAAAGGCGGTTGGATTTAGCCACAAGATCTTATCCAGTTGGTGATCTTATCCAGAGTGGTTTCAGTGGAGTGAAGGGGCGGAAGTCAGATTGGAGGGGGTCAAGGCAGGAGTTGGCAGAGAGGCGGTTGAGGCAACAGGAGTAGAAAACCCGTTCAAGGAGCTTGGAAGCAAAAGGGAAGAGCGAGAAAGGCCAGTAATTAGAGGGTTCAGATGGATCCGGAGTGGACTTTTTGAGGATTGGGGAGACAGTGGCAAGTTTAAAGGCAGAGGGGGCAGAGCCAGTAGAGAGGGAGAGGTTGATGATGCGCAGGAGGGGAGGGGCAATGGTGGGGGCAATTGGGGTCAGGAGGCGGGAAGGAATGGGGTCCAGGGGGAAGTGGATGGGTTGGAGGAGGAGAGCAGGGAGGCGATTTCCTCAAGGGAGGCGGGAGGGAAGGAGGACAGGAGAGAGGTGGGGGGAGGAGGAAGGGGGGAGTAGCAGGGGACTTGGAAGCGATATCCAGGCAGATCTTGTCAACAATCTTAGAGGTGAAAAAAAGAGCAAGATCCTGAGTGGAGAGAGAAGAGGGAGGAGGAGGACATGGGGGTTTGAGAAGGGAGTCAAAGGTGGAAAAGAGGCAGTGAGGGTCCTGAGAGCAGGACTCAATGCGGGAGGCATAGTACTGCTGTCTAGCGAGGGAGATAGCAGCTTTGAGAGATGAGAGGCAGAATTTGAAGTGGAGGAAGTCAGCGAGGTAGAGGGATTTGAACCAAAGGCATTAAGCAGCCAGGGTGCAGGAGCAGAGATGGTGAATGGTGGGGGTGAGCCAAGGGTGAGGACTGAGGAAGCGAGCGGGGTGGGAGGAGAGGGGGGCAAGGGAGTCGAAGGTGGAGGCAAGAGAAGAGTTGAAGGTGCCTCCCCTGCTCCGCCAACTGCCTTCATCCCTTCTCCCTTGCTGCCTCGCACGCCTGGAAATCTCTCCCTGCCCTCATCCGCTTTGCCCCCACCCTCCACGCCTTAAAGTCTTTCCTCAAACCCCACCTCTTCCGCTCCGCACTTCCGAACTCCTGCTAAGCATCCCCACCCAGGATTATCCCCCACCTGTTATCTGCAAACTACCAATTTACTGTAACCAAGCCAAGAACGTGTACCTGAGCTCTCGCATCCTGATTAATGTCACATCCCTTGTCTCTCCCTTTGTTTTCCCCTTTCCTGTCTCCCCTCCCCCTGTCTTTAGATTGTAAGCTCTCGAGCAGGGACCATGTCTATCTTGTTCTTTTCAATCGCCAGGTACATCACTGGCGCTATATAAATGCTAATGATAATGATAGTAATAATAATTTGGGGAACAAAAGAGCACAGGGCTGTTAAACCTACATTAAGTGCAAGAAACTGTTTTTACCTCCAATTGAGAGGTTGGTAGATGTGACTCTGGAGAAGGCCAATGGCTGGTGTTTCATTCTGGCACACTTCAGAGGGAGCAGTGCCAAAACTAATAAGGAGGTTGTTCTCTTTTTCCCAAAGTCAGAGAGGAACATGTCTCCTCTGCTCTCATCCACCGATTTTTACAACCAATGCTGTCAGGCATATATTTTTGCTGGGCTGAGCCATTAGATTATAGTAGTCTCTTGAGAGAAGCCATATGATCTGTTTAACCTACTGCTCTTTACAGACAATTGCCTTGGAAGGACTGAGCTCCAATAACTCCTACCTGTTAGATTCCCCCCCCTTCCCATTTTAGTGCTGCAGAACTAGGGAAACTTTCAACTCTTTGCTCTTCCAATTCTCTGTCACTTCTCTTTCCCAATCCAGTTAGCCCAGCCTGTGCAACAACGAGACAACAAATGTAATTTACTGAAATTAGACAAAGAGAAATAAACCCTGTGTTATGTGGTTAATTGGTTTTAGTGTTTAAATGGAGAATGCCAGCTGGATAAACAGAACACATCAAGTGCTGTCTGAAAACTGGTCACAACTTTGAAACATCAGCCTGATAATTACATTTGGCCCCTGTGCTTGCTTTTAACAGCATGACTCACAAGTCATCACTGCCACTTGAACTGCCTTGGCGACAAATATCCCCATAAAACACAAGATAATGGAGCCCTGTTTGGTACATGCATTAGATGCAAAAAGGGACAGAATTGAGGCTGTGTGGCAAAGCCAAATCTGGCATTTCCTAACATTCAAGTGCTTGATTTTACATGCTAAATAGTCTTCTAACATGCTATGCAACTTCAGATTCATTCTGTGGCTGTACCTAAAGATTATGCTAGGCTGGGACTGTTTATTTATTTGATTTATTTATTTATTTTATTTTAACAATTTGTATCCCGCCCCTCCTGAAACAAGTTCGGGGCGGCTAACAATCTCAAAATATAAAATACAATCATAAAAAATATTATAAAATACTCATAAAACCACAACAATTAAAACACGACTAGGGAACAATAAAACAAATAATACAATAAATAAGGGTGGAGGGAGATAACCCCTAGCCCCCCCTTCCCCCCTCCCCAAAGGCCTGGGCAAACAGCCAGGTCTTACACATTCGCCGAAATGTTAAAAGGCTTGAGGCCAGGCAAGCTTCCTCCGGGAGGGAATTCCAAAGGCACGACATGGCCGCTGAGAATGCCGGGCCACGCCTTATGTTGGGTGCTGCACAAATCTACCTAATGCGATTCTGACTCTCCTAAAGGAGCATTTTTATGGTGTTTTTTATGGGATACAGAATACAGGAAGGGTGCTCAGCCAAAACAAATGCTATGCCCCCAATACTTCCCACATATGCTGACACATAGATGCACATAGCCCATGGATTCAGCAGTAGAACTGAAATGAGTGGCGTATTTGCTACCTGACAGTAATATCCACATTTTTGGGTACCGCTAGGGTGTCCAATCACTACCTGAGTACTGGATTACCTGAAAATACTGGGTACTACAGTTACTGAGCTACTGATTAACTGTTTGATGATCAGTACCGATCAGTAAATGGGAAACCTGTACAGGAATCGGGCTGAAAGTAAACAAAATTGGGCCAGAAAGTAAAACAATCAGTAATGGAAGTCGAAAAATCAGTACAAAACACCAGTAAATTGGTATATTGGGTAGCCTGTCAGGCACTAATTGGGCACCAATTAGTATTCAATGTTACTGGCACAGCTCGAGTACTGCAATTTTGGTGGATTTACCCATTTTTCAGGTACTCATTTCAGCTCCATTCAGCAGCAGAGCGGCTGGGAGAGGGGAACGAGCTTTCAGCTCATGCAGAGAAAGGGTTGTGGGGTTCTGTAGCCCTTTTTGGAAGAGCTAAGTCTTGTATTATTCGTGGGTATGATTCACATTTTGGATTAGCCCTTTGAGTACCTGAATAATACCCACAACAGAATCAGGAATTTCCTTATCAGCTACAAAGCTTATTTGTTTTTTTGCAGATAAAATCAGCTTTTATTTGCTTATCTGTTGCTGTTTTTTTTTGGGGGGGGGAGCGTATCCCATTTTATTTTATTTTGTTTTTGATTTTTCATTTTGGCTATTTCAGTTGTTCAGTAATTTTGATACTTTGATTACATCATTTTTAGCAATTACACTTGGGTAATTATGCTAATATTGCTGAAATGAGGTCATTAAAATATCTAAACAGAAACTGAATAATGGAACTGGATACCCAAACAGAGCATAAGTGGATATGCCCAGACCTGGCCTCCGTTGTCCATGCCTTCGTCACTTCGAGGCTGGACTACTGCATAGCGCTGTACGTGGGGCTGCCCTTGTTCCTGGTTCGGAGGCTGCAGCTAGTGCAGAATGCGGTGGCCCAGCTCCTGTTGGGGACGGATCATCGGGAGCACATAACACCTGTGCTCCGGATTCTGCACTGGTTGCCAATAGCATGCCGAGCCAGGTTCAAGGTATTGGTATTGATCTATAAGGCCCTTCACAGTCTGGGCCCCTCATACCTCAGGGACCGTCTCATCCCCCGTGCCCCAGAGCGGCTCCCTTCGGTCTGCCAGGGGTGCCTTCTTGGGCCGCTTTTAGATGAGTGCGGTGCGCTCGCACATGGTTTCCAAAATCCCACGAGACGGGATCAGACGAGATGCTGCCATGAATCACGCACACGGGAGGGTGATGTGCATTCTTTTCAAGCCGTGAATGACCTACCTTGATCAGACTCCCGGTCAGTTCACGGCTCATCTAAAAGCAGCCTTGGAGGTCCCCTGTGTTAAGTAGGGGACCACAATGGAGAGGGCATTCTCAGTGGCCAAGCCGCGCCTTTGGAATTCCTTCCCAGAGGAAGCTCACCTGGCCCCAAGCCTTTTAACTTTCCAGCAAGTTTGTAAAACCTGGTTGTTCGCCCAGGCCTTTGGGGAGGAGGGGAGGGTGGGTTAGGGTTTTTATCCCTGTCCTACCCTTATTTATTGTTTTATTTTTGTCCTAGCCCTGTTTTAATTGTTTATATTATTATGATTTTAAATTTTTTTATATTATTGTATTTTTTATGCTTTTTAAATTGTTAGCCGCCCCGAGCTGTTTTCAGGAGGGGTGGGATATAAATTGATAAAATAAACAAATAAATAAATATTGGTTATTACCTCGACTGCCATATTCGACAAGTTGACCCATTCTTTGGGTTATTCATTTCATCTCTACCTTTCAGGCAGTTGACAGATTTTATTCTGAAAGAACTCTGCTGGTATTAGTCTTATGGAAGAGAACAGGGCTGGACTTACACCAGTGGCAGAGTACTTGCAAGATGCTTCCTTCCAAGAGTTGAATGGTGGGACGCTTGGTTTGTTTGCAAGACTGTTCCACAAAATGTGGGACCCTGTTCACTTGATGGTCAGACTAAATAGACTAAATAGTAGCTGATAATCAAAATAGACAAAATAAAAGGAAAATGGGAGGAAAAAGAAAGGCCTTTGGAGAGATGACGATTGTCTAAGTTCATATAGCGGGAAAGTGGCCATGCTAGTAATTAAACCCTTCTTTCCTGATTAAGTGCTCCCTTTGCAGAACCAAGAGCTACTTAAATAGACGGCCTCTGTTATTGTTGTTATAGTGCCAGCAAGGTATCAGGCACTGCATAATCATTAAGTAGAGACAGGTCCCTGCCCATAGGAGCTAACAATCTCAGATGAACAAGGGAGGGAGACAGGGGAGACAAGAACATTGGGAGACACAGGGATATATTCACAAAGTTGAGACATCACACATGCAGGTGTTTAGCTTAGTTAAAGGGGAGAAGGGAGTCCTGAATGAACGGATAGTAGAAGGACATCAGAGAGCAATCTGTGGGGATGAGGAGTTGCGGAAATCATTACGGAAGAAGTAGGGGTGTAGGAGAACAGCAAAGCTGCAATAGACTTTCTGTTTAGCCATCTTTAACCATCTTTAACCATGAGTTTAACAAAAGCTGTCAGCAGAATGATGAAGTTACTGTAACTGGATAAGTGTTGCCTTTGAGCTATAAAAAATAAAATAATTACAGTAATGGCTTGTGTTTCTCTTTATTATGATGATCATAACATCACAGCCACCTACAGTTGTTTAAAATTCCATCCAGGAGGGTCTTTGAAGTCTTTCAGTATCCAGTTCTGGGCAAGGTAACAATACTTTTTGGCACTTCTGGCCAATGAAAAGGAATTTATGAATGCAGAGGATTCTCCCATAAATATTGGAGAGCTGGCAGCTATGAAATATGCATGATTCTTCTTATTGAAAAAATATGAACTTGAGAAAAAAAAATGTATAGCAAAAACATTTTCAAATCCAGAAATTTGATCCTCCCTGTCAGAAATGCTTCTTGGTTCCGACCTGCTTAGTGAGCAATTTTCACCCTGGCTGACTGTGGTGTATCACAGGGTGTTATCAATTGTTGCTTGTTACTCCATAGTTTGTTGCTATGTCTATGTAGATGTTCTACATAGCTGCTATGTGCTACTCCTTGTTTTTCACCCCCAATCTAAGGAGCAGGTGATTGCATATAGCTGGGGTTATGTCTGGTAACAGTGGCTATGTGTAGCAAATGTTTCCACTTCTCATGGTTTGACCCTGAGACTAGGGATGGGTGAACGCGGTTCGGAAGTTCGGAGTTCGGTCCGAACTCAGCCTGTTCGGACAACCGAACCCAAACACGAACTGACCGAACCGAACGAACTTCCGAACGCCGAACTGACCGAACTGTTCGGTCAGTTCGGATCGCATTCGGGTGAGTTCGGGTGGGGAAAAAAGGGTCACTGGAAGGTCAAACATGACAGGGAGGGGTAGTCAGCTGAGGAGCAGACTTCCAGGCACCAGGGGTGGAGAGTCTTGCAAGAAACGAAACTATCTGATTCCCCCCTTCCCAACACCTTCTGAGCTAGTCACTGTTCCTGAACAGCGGGCATTTCAGAAGGCTCCCTCTCCCAGCATTTCCCAGCTCCCCAATCCGTTGCAATCCTCCTCCCATTTCACCCATCCAACCCATCTACCCCCATATTCTCATTCATTTATTTAGCTTAGCTTAGATAGATTTAGTGGTTATTTTTTGTTTTTACCCCTCCCTGTGTTCCCTGTGTTCAATCTTCCTTCCTCCCACCCCCTCCATTGAATCCTTTCCCTCTCCATCCCAGATTCCCTTCCCTTCCCCTGTTTTTTCATTTAGAGTAGGATTATTAGATTGCTTTAAGTTTCATTTCAGTTTTGTACTGAAACGAAACTTAAACCTTAAGCTGAAACCGTGTGTTGTTTGTGATTCTTCCCCATCCCAGATAGATAGATAGATAGTAGACAGTTGTAGGAGTTAAGTTAGTGATAGAGATAGTGTTAGTGATTTAGTTTTTGTGTTTGTAGGAGTAGACCTGTGTACTTATTAGATAATCCATTTAGTTCATAGCATTTAGAATAGTTAATAGCAGTTATATTTAGTGTAGATAGATAGATATAATATTAGATTAAAAAAATAAATTAAAAAAACCCATATAAAAACAAAAATACCAAATAAAAAACCAAAAAACCATATAAACCAAATAATAAAAAAAAAACATATAAAAAACAAACAAAAAAAACCCATAACAAAACATTTCCCAAATGGCCAAACCGAACAGCTGAACCCGAACCCGGCGAACTAACCAAACGGCCAAATGGAACACCTGAACTGAATGGCCGAACCCGAACCGCGATCTGTTCGCCCATCCCTACCTGAGACTCCTGTTTTAGTCTGTGGGTCAAATTGTGAAAGGGGGCAACCCTTCGTGCTGCAGCAGCAACAGCATGAAAGCCAGTGGCACTGTGACGAAAGACTGCTACTGATTGCCCTCCTGATGGTTTATGAGGCCACTTAGCTTTTGTAGGAATCTGGGTGGAGCAACTACTCCTTTCTTCCTGCTGCTAGTTTTGCTCTGTTACTAGTTCTATTCTGCTCTTTGTTCCCAGCCCTTGATTCTAGTCTTGCCTTGGTTCTTGGGTAAAACACACAATTGATGGTGGCCTGCATTGCCCAGGACCCATCAGCACATGTGTTGGTTACATGCCACCAGATGTTAGCCCGGGACTGCCCCGGAGAGAGTAGGTGGCTATCCCTGGCTGTGTCCTCAGCAAATCTCTGAGGACACAGCTGGGCTAAGGGCAGCCAATGCGGGCCAGCGCAGGCTAGCATGTGTGTTCAGTTCCACCATCCCTGCCTTGGGGCAGGGACTGCCATGGCCAAGTGTCATGGCTTGTCACCATGACTATCCATCATGGTGGTGGGCAGGGGACTGGGAGCCGGGCAGGGACAGGACTGGCCACCTGCATGCTTGTTTAGCTCCCTGCCCTATCCAGGGCATGTGGGCACTGGGACAGCTCTCTGACCATGGGCATGTTATTTCACTGTCCTTCCCCAACTCAGGCCATGTCTGCTGCAGTTTCCTGCCCCAGGTTGGGCTGGAGAGCTGTCACGCTGCCTATGCATCTACTTTTACCTCTTGTTTCCAGCCTTTCTCTCCAACCCTTGTTCTTCTCCTGCCTTTGTTTCTAGTCTTGCCTTCAGATTCCCCTTCTTTGGACCTGACACTGTTTCTTAGGGATCGGCGAACAGAACCGAGTTTGGAAATTCAGTTTGGTTCAGTTCAGAAATTTGGTTCGGTTCGGTTCGGTCGACCGAACTATTCGAGTTCGGTCCGAACTCCCAAACACAGTTCGGAAATTCAAACCCCATTGAACTAAATGGAATATTATCATTTAGGAATGGGCGAACAGAGCCGAGTTCTGAGATTCAGTTTGGTTCGGTTCGAAAATCGAGTTCGGTTTGGAAGTTCGGTTCAGTCGACCAAACTGGTCGAGTTCGGTCCGAACTCCAAACTTCCAAACCGCGTTCACCCATCCCTACTGTTTCTTGCCCCCAGTTCTGACCCTGCACCCTAACCCCGCCATCTGCCTACATCACAGATGTCCCTATACCCCTGACTCTTGCAGGTGTGTTGTCATTATTAACTCTCCCTGCCCAAGTAGTCAGGATGCGGAACCTCAATCCAACCACAAAGGCTCTCTAGAAATTAATTTTGAGAGCACTATTTAATTTCTAGAGTTAACTGAAAGCTTCTCCCTGAGCAATGACGAGCGAGCTGTTCTTCTCTAATGTGATCTAATCATTATACAGTTATTAGAGTACCTTAGAAAGCCAGGTTTGTCCCTAAGGAGTCGCAGATTGCTGCTCAAAAATTTAAGTAATGTAATTGTAAATTAATAAAAGCCATTGAAATCAAACAGAAGTAAGGATAGAGAACACTTCTCTGCCAAGGCACATGTAGCAGAGACCTGAGAATTTAGATCCCACTAGTCTGGAAACTGGAAACTTTAGATGTCCGCACTCCTGGCATGCTGTCTTTTAGTGGGACATGGAGGGGTGGGAGGAAGGGTCTCCAAAGTGTCTGGACTTGCAGAGTTTGGAAACCTGCAGCAATGCCAGCTTCGGTGGGCAGGGAGGGTGATGCTTAAAGCTGAAACAAATATTTATGCAAACAAATAAATCCAAATAATTTGGATGATTCGACTTTAATAATAGCAGATATTATAATAATCACTGTCTGGTTACTTTTGGGCAGATTTCAGATTCTGATATTTTGGTTTGACTCTTTCAGTATTTTGGTTCTTTCAGTTATTTTGGTATCCCAATTACTTCCTTTTAGTATTGGGGCAGGATTATGAGTAAGTCCTTGTGTGACTAGGCCTAGGGGGGCAGAGGGGATAAGTACTTGCAAGAAACAACCTCTTCCATTTGGGAAATCAGCTGGTACAAAGAAAGACCTATGCCCCATGAAGGGATCTTTCTGCCTTTATTGGCCATGCCCCTTCTGGGCTATATGAACAGAGGGCTTTGACATCAAGTCAGTCTGTAGAGAGCTGGGGGCAGGGAAGGAGCTCTGCTCCAGCAGACTGGAAGCTGATCCCAATGGGGCCAGTGAGACAAGGCTGTCCAAAATGTTGATTCTGAAGGGACAGAGAGATTTAAGTGGAAGCGGAGACTAAAACAATATTGAGTGGGTAGCCCCTGTGTGACATGAGTCATTTTGCGCAAGATACAAACTTACGCAGGCAAAAACATACAGGGAGGTGAGGTCACACCTTGCTACAGGTATGATATTGCGCATGCACAGTAGTTGAAACAAAATTAATTGAATAAGTGAACTGAAATAAACTCAATACAAAATGTGTGTAGCCATCAAAACAGAATAACTGAATATGTAGATAAGGGAATATCTGGGTGCAGCCAGACGAGCTGAAAGGGTCCAAACCCTGTGCAGCCCTGTGATAGGCAATCGGCCCTGCCACACTGAGGGGCCAGCACCGAGAGCCGGGCCCACAAGCGCAGGGAAGCCAGTGGGCTCGGCTCCCCTCTGAGCTGAGGTGCACCCACAGGAGCAGTCACCTGTCCCTAACCCATCCCACCTCCCTCCCCCGGCCCAACTGAGAGCTGGCCCTTGGCTATGACATGGCTGTACACGATCGATAGGTACTGCCACTTGTTGCACATGGCTCCACAGCCTTGCTCTGAGTGCGATGGGGCAAATGTAACTGGCTACATGGGTTGACCCTCCTTGGGCATCCTTACCCCACTTGAGGTAAATGCATCCTTGAGCTCTTCTGATTGCAGAGCAGCAGGCTGCCTGACCCCTCCACAGGGCAGGGCAAATATTTGTTGGGCCCCATGGCACACAGCCACTGCATCACATGGCACATACAGGAGGAAGGGTAAGTTTATGCAAAGAGTGGTAGCCTCCCCAGCCTGTCTCATGTGGCTGCATCCTCTGTTTCAGTTACAGATATTATTCAAATGGCAGTCCAATAATGCAAACAATCTCCATGAATGCAAAATCCCCCATTCATTTCTGCTTTAGGGCTCTACTGCTACTGGACAGCTGTTGGTAAGTGTCTTGGGACTGATCAACTGTTGCTAGTTCTACCTTCCTATTGCACCAGTGACAGATGTTAGAAAACACTCGTTTCTAAACAAGCGATTAGTTGCAGCCCCAGTTGGGAAGAGATGCCCCCAATCCTGGATGTTGGGTGTCCAATTGAAGTGTCAAATTATAGGGTGTACATTGTTTGAGCTGAGCTCAGGAAGAGATCTGGGCTATGAGAAGAAAGAAAAACTACTTAAAGGGCACATTCTCATGAGACAAAAAATGTGCACCATTTCCTCCAGGAAAAACTCCAGGAAGCAAATACGGTGCAGCTTTTGTCATGTGGGAAAAAAAAGCCATGCAGTTTTGGCCCTGATCATGCAGTGGATGCAGAGCTCAATTTTCCTGCAGCCAGCAGGTAATGTTGGGAGCCGAAACATCTTGCTCCCGCGCTTTATCCTGCGGCGTTCCGCAGGGTTCCATTATGTCTCCATTGTTATTTAATGTTTATATGCAGCCCTTGGGGGAGGTCATGAGAGGGTTTCGGGTGCAGTGTCA
This sequence comes from Sphenodon punctatus, assembly GCA_003113815.1. Lineage (NCBI taxonomy): Eukaryota > Metazoa > Chordata > Lepidosauria > Sphenodontia > Sphenodontidae > Sphenodon > Sphenodon punctatus. Next base: position 136,380 of record QEPC01000117.1, on the reverse strand, counting down.
CCAATATGCTGATGATACTCAGCTGTACCTCTATTTTTCAACTGACCCAGACCCTGCCATCTCTTTGCTATTCCAGTGTCTGGAGGCCGTGGCGGAATGGATGTGGCAGAGCAGACTGAAGCTCAACCCCGATAAGACGGACATAATGTTGGTGGGGAGAGCGAAGGAGGTGTCGGCCCCCTTGGTTGGACGTAGGTGATGTTGGTGGGGAGAGCAAGGGAGGTGTCGGCCCCCTTGGTTGATGGGGGTTCGCCCTCCCATAGCTCAGCAGGTTTGGAGTTTGGGGGTGATTCTGGATGCGGATCTCCGCCTGGAGCGACAGGTGGAGGCAGTGGTGAAGGCTGCCTTCCGCCAGTTAGATCTGGTGCGGAGGTTGCATCCGTACGTCTCCGGCCCGGACCTGGCCTCCCTCGTCCATGCCTTTGTCACCTCAAGGCTGGACTACTGCAACACGCTCTACGTGGGGCTGCCCTCGTTCCTAGTTTGGAGGCTGCAGCTAGTGCAAAATGAGGCGGCCCGTCTTCTGTCGGGGATGGGCCGTCGGGAGCATATAACACCTATTCTCTGGACTCTGCACTGGCTGCCAATAGCGTACTGAGCCAGGTTCAAGGTATTGGTGTTAATCTATAAGGCCCTTCATGGTCTGGGCCCCTCATACCTCAGGGACCGCCTCGCCTTCCACACCCCAGAGCAGCTCCTTTGGTCTGCCGGGGGTGCCTTCCTGGAGGTCCCCCGTGTTAAGCGGGGGGTCACAACGGAGAGGGCATTCTCGGTGGCCAGGCCGCGCCTTTGGAATTTGCTCCCGGAGGAAGCTCGCCTGGCACCAAGCCTTTTAACATTCTGGTGAATTTGTAAGCCCTGGCTGTTCGCCCAGGTCTTTGGGGGCGGGGGCGTAGGTTTTTTTTTTATCCCCCGTCACCATATTTATTGTATTTTTATATTGCCCTGGCCTGTTTTTGGTGTGTTTTTATGAGTGTTTTTATATATTTTTATATTTGTATTTTATATTTGTTAGCTGCCTCGAGCTGTTTGCAGGAGGGGCGGGATATAAATTGATGAAATAAATAAATAATAAATAAATAAATAAATCCTCCACATAATCAGAGCCAAAGACGCACAGTTTTATTTTCCCACATGACAAAAGCTGTGTAGCATTTGCCTCCCAGAGTTTTCCCGGAGGTAAATGGTGCACATTTTGTCTCATGAGAAAGTTGTCTAAGTAAGGTTTGCTTTAATTCCCAAGAAGTCTGTTTTCAGTTTAATGTTAATTGTAATGCTTAACATAACAATTGTATTCAAATTTACCTCTACAGCAGTACATTCCATTCCCCAGAGTAAATCAAGTGTGTGCCTGTCTTCACAGCTGATGTGCAGTCTCAAAGAAAGAAATATCAGGACACAATGTGCCCATCTCCTACTGAGTTCAAAAACAGCACATGAGAGCACAGCTGCAGGAGCCAAGTTACTCACTGCACTTAACTTCTTTCTGCACCACAGGGATAACGTACAGGAAATGAGGCGGTGTAAATGGTGCAATGAGCATGCTGGGTGCCGATTGCTGCATTTTACAGCTTCCATGCAGGGAAGGAAGGAATGTTCCCTACTAGATGCTGCCCGCTACACCTTCCTAAACTATGTGAAATAACCGCAATGAAATACATGTGCTATGAAAGTACAATACACCTTTCTACATGATGCCCCAGGAAATTTTGCTACTGGAGATTCCAGGATGTCTCTGGCAATAAACTGGGGCTTCAGAGTGTGCACTAGTTGGCATTGGTGCATTTCAAGGTGCTGGCTTTGACCTATAAAGCCCACGTATCTGAAGGACTGCATACTCCCCTGCATTCCATCTCGATCCACAGGACCAGTTGGGAGTGCCCTTTTGCATATACCATCGGTGCTTCGAGTTCATAAAAAAAAGATGCACAGAGGAGTATTCCATAGCTGTGCAACTGGAGCAAATTCCAACCTGTGTACAGACTGAGCAGTGGCCAGTACACAAGACAGAAGGGCTTAGTGACTGAGGCAGGGATCATATCATCATCTGTACAATTCCAACAGCGTAAATGTAGGGGTCTGTTAATAAATTATGCCACGCAAGAGGGAAGGATGGGTAGGAGGGGGGGGTAGCAAAATTGTGACAGGAGGGAGGGGGAATTGGTCACAGTGTGATGTCATAACCATATCTTTGCTTCTCTGGCAGAGTCATTTAGTATGTCGTTATTTAGGTCGGTTCAAACCTACCCCCAACCTGCAGAGGAAGAGGATTGGGGCTGAAAGATGAAGGATAAGTGGGTGCATGGCGCGTAAGTTGTAAGTGAGCAACTTGACAGCTAACATGGCATGGAAGTTCAGGCGGGAGCCTTAATTTGTAATTCCCATGCTTTTTAGTGCATGATTGAATTTGCAACAGCCTTAAATTTTCTTGTAAATTGGAGGTTTTTTGACTATGAAATATCCAAGTATTTTGTTAAATACAAACAATCTCCCCTGCCCTTGCTCCCTTGCCCCCCACACCCAAAGCACTCCCTGCCTTTGCTTCCTTGGCCCCCCACACAAAGCGTCCCCTCACCCAAAGCACCCACCGTACCCTCACTCCCTTCCCCCCACACCCAAAGCGCCAACCCCTGCCCTTGCTCCCTTGCCTCCCCCACAATCAAAGTGCCCCCTGCCCTTGCTCCCTTGCCCCCTACACCTTGGGTTGCCATACCTCCCTTTTAATCCAGGACACTTATGAAAAATACATGGTGCAGGGCTGTATTGGTTCTAGTGCAGCCCTGCCCCACGTATTTTTCATAAGTGTCCTGGATTAAAGGGCAGCCCTCCCCACACCCAAATCACCCCCCCGCCCTCACTCCCTTGCCTCCCCACACCCAAATCGTCCCCCTGCCCTCGTTTCCTTGCCCCCCCTAAGCGTGTGGTGCTGCCGCTCTACAGCACCAAACCCCGCCCCCCCCACCTCCGTGACCTTGCTACCCACCAGGACCGCCCCAGTTGTGTCAGCAGCAGTTCCAGGTCCGGGATCAGTGATGGACAAGAACAAGGTTGGGAGGGAGATGGTAATGCTTTCTGGGGCAATTGGCAACTGGCAAGGGAGGTAGATAAAGGGTGCTGTGTTCCCCACCCACCCCTTAACTGGTGATGGGGGGTATTTTAAACTTTGTATATTTTAAACTTTGTAGTCTCTGCATGGCGGGCGGGCAGGCAGGCAAGGAGGGCGGTGTCAGTTCCTCCCTCCCCTTCCCCCTGCCCAGGCTACTGCCAGAGAATCGACCCTCTGATCATCAACATTCTATTTCTAATCCATGCAGCCCGCACTGTCTCCATAGGCTAACATGGGGTTTCCGAGGTCATAACGTTAACAATACTAATCACATTTATTTTTTAAAAAACTCCAAATACACCCACTGACAGCCTCCTTAAATTTCCTTTAAAAGCTTTCGGTTCCTCCCAAACAAAACTAAATGGCTGTACCCTGCCCAGATCCAGACAGTAGGACTAAATGAAAAAAACAGCCTTCAAAGTGCAGTTTTGAAACTACGATATCTCAGCCATTATCTGGCCGATTCAGCTGAACATTTCACAGCATGAACCATCTACCCCAGTGATGCTCCACAACACATTTAACTACCATATATTTAATCATACCAATTTTATATCAAATAGACTGCTGAGGCTTTATAATGCAGAATGCAACACGCCTTAACTATTAGAGTGTTCCCACCCTCTCCCTGGCCAAGCCCCCCTCTGGCAGATGCGTTAAAAAATTAGTGGCTATTTACTTACACACAAATGTAGCTGTCTCTTGCTGTCAGTCTAGGTCAGGTACATGCTACCTAAAAATGCAGGTATTATTCACAGGTAATAAATTCACTACTTGTTTCAGCTCTACCCCTGACTTCCACATACATTACTGTGCAGGAAAGAAATCATTTGAGGTCAGAAACCTTCAAGCTGCATCTCTCTAAGTCCAGGACAAAGGTTCCCAACTATGGATCAGGACCCCAAGAGGGCCACACCCCATCTGAGATGGTTTCTTGACCTATTTGATGATAGCAATGTTTAATATGTCCATGCTGCTACCTGAAGCCATGGAGTTCAACTTAAACATAAGGGTAATTTTGTGCTAGCAATACTTGTTTGAACACCGACACACAGAAGTCCTTAAAATGTCCCTCTATCTACAAAGAGGGTGTAAGTGGCCTGGGTCATTGCTAATTGGATGGTTTCTCCACCTGACTCTATTGTTAATAAGGCAGGAACCATTTAGAAATTTTCATCTGCCCCTTACGTTTTGCCATTAACATGCACCAGGTACCTCTGGTGCTTCACAGTTGAATTAATTTTTGAAATAATATAAACTTTATTTACAACATGAAAAAAATATAAATAAGAACATAAGAAGTGCCATACTGGGTCCAATGGGCCATCTAGCCCAGCATCCTGTCTCTGACAGTGGCCAATCACAGTGGCTTGGGAGAAGCACTCAACAGGTCACAATGTGGGATCTATTCTCTGTTGTTTTCCCCCACCTCCCGTCATGTTCCCTGATCCTGTCTGGCTAATAGCTGCTAATGGACCTATCTTCCAGAAACTTGACAAAACCTCTTTTAATCTCAGCTATAGTACTGGCCCTTACCACAGCCTCTGACAGTAGATTCCACAACCCAGTTGTACGCTGAGTGAAAAACTATTTTCTTTTATTTGTTTTAAACTTGCCATCCATGAGTTTCATGGAGTGTCCCCTAGTTCTAGTACTAGCTGAGAGGGTAAATAACTGTTCCTTGTTTATTAGTTTCAAACCACTTGATTTTATAGACCTCTATCCTATCTCCTCTCAGTCGTCTCTTCTCCAAGCTGAAGAGCCCCAACTTACCAAGTCTCTCCTCATACAGGAGCCCTTCCATGCCCTTGATCATTTTTGTTGCCCTTCTCTGTAGATTTTCTTGTTCAGCTTGTCTTTTTTGAGATGGGGTGACCAGAACTGCACATAATATTGAGGTGTGGTCGTACCATTGATTTGTATAGAGGCATTATGACATCCTCAGTTTTATTCTCTATCCCCTTCCGAATAATTCCTAACATTCTGTTTGCTATTTTGACTGCTGCTGCGCACTGCACTGTGGATTTCATTCTATGAACCACCCCCAGATCCTTTTCCTGAGTGGTAACTCCTAGCTTAGTACCCAGCGCTGTGTACTAATAGTTTGGATTATTTTTCCCTACGTGCATCACTTTGCACTTGTCCACATTAAATATCAGTGGATATGGAAGATGAAGAACAGGAAAAAATATGTTTCTAGCAACAGTTCTTGTCGACCCAAATCACCCCGGCAGCTGACCAGTTCACTGATCAGTCCACTTGACAGTGACTTCATTCAGGCTACTGATCCAGGAACTGGGGATTGATGCAAATCTCTCTTGATGTCTTTGGTGAAGGCCCAAGCTAGCTCAGTCATTGACCCTGCCAGCCAGCTGCTAGGTACTCTGGTCTGGGCCTTATTTCAACTAAGCAGAGCTGTTCTCCCCTCAAGGCTAAGGTGGCCAGATATGCAAATTTAAGAAGACACTTATGAGAAATACAGGTTGTAGGGCTGCATTGGAGCCAATGTAGCCCTGCATCCTGTATTTCTCATAGGTGTCTTCTAAAATTTGCATATCTGGCCACCCTACTCAAGGCTGCCACGCTAGGCCAGGAGCCCTCTTGTCCCATCCCAGGCTAGGGTCTGCCACTGCTGCTTGCAGACTCTCTGGGGAAAAGCCTGGATTTGTAGGAAGAAATGGTAGAATTTCCTACTGCCACAATCTCATCTTCAAACTCCCCCTCCCTTTTCAGTCCTTTCCCTCTTAGCTCTTCCTGCTCCTAAGCTCCTTCCAGGTCAAAGATCACATCCTAATCCTCCCCTCCCCTCCCAGGACACTGTGTCTTTAAGAGTGGGAGCTGGTTTCAGAATGTAGTTCCAGGTAGAGCTGCTCAGAGGTTTTCTCCCAGGGAGGCAACAGCAACTTCAGTTTTCTTCTTTGTGAGCTAAGATGCTAATGGTAACTCTTGGTGTGGTGTAGTGACTAATAAACAGAGAAGGGCCCTCCGCTCCCCGCATGGGGGGTGGGGGTGGGGTTGCTGCGCCCCGCTTTTCCCCGCATGGGAAATGGACGCGAAATTGTGCACGGGGTTGGAAACCCCGTCGGTTCGGCCCGTGCACCACTGATTGGTGGCTCGGGCATCAGGTGTTCCAATTAGGGACTCCTGATTGAACGGTGCGGGGGCAGCTCCTCCCCTTTGCATAGGAGGGGGAGGAGGAGCAACTGCCGCCCGTGCAACACTCTGCTCATTCGAGCAAAAAATCCCAACAGAGAAGCAGCAGTGTTACACTGCTGCTAATCAGGATGGGACGCCAGAAGAAGAAGGCAGCAGGAAAAGAGGCACAACGGGCAAAAAAGCGCCCAGCAACCACGTTGGAGGCAGAGCCTCCAGCGGCCATGCAATGCCCCACAGAGAGGGGAGAGGTGAGTGATACACCCCCACCCCCATCAAGAGCTGAAATGCAGAGTAGGCTGCAAGCATGCGAGGCATTAGCAGCCTCCATGAGAAGCCAAAGGGAGGGGGAAGAGGTGGAAAGGAGCACCCCCCC
>QEPC01000117.1:100946-124236 GCA_003113815.1 Sphenodon punctatus | reverse complement strand
GCGTCGGCAATTAGTGGAGGGTGAAAATTCATTTGGATTGTTTCATGGGTCATCTTTGTGCTGCAACACTTGTCTGTCTGTGAATTAGTTAACTGGGGATGAGGAATGTGCCAGTACTTGCAACTCTGGAGAATCATGTGCAGGGCTGCAATCGGGAACTGTTTGGGGTGGAGCCAAATTGGAAGGAGCCCTTGGCAAGCACACCTACCCACTAAATCCTGCCCCTCTCTGAGCCAGGTAGATTGCTCCAACAGGTCAGTCAGTTCCCTTAAGTCACGTCAGGTATTCCTTTTGCTGCTTAGGGCACTTCTCAGTTTTCAGCCAACTATTCCTCAGCCAGTAGAGTTATCAGGCTGGGGGGGGCTGGCAGGCACCCATGCAGCATGCCCCTGTGCAGCACCTGGGAAGAAGAAATGGTGGTGGTGGTGCTGCTGCTCCTCCTCTCCAGCACGGGAGGTGCCGGTACCACAGCTGAACTGATAAGCCTGATGTATGGGAGTGCTTGCAATAGGGAGAACCCCATGCAAAGTGGTCTTGGGTCAGTGGAAGCAGCTATGAGGAGAGGGTTCCCCCCCCCACCCCGATCCTATGGTTAATCATCACCTTGTGTTAATTCAAGAAGCCAGGCAGACCCTATCCAAGGTTTCTTACTGGTCTAATTATGATAAGAGAAATTCATAAGGATTGAGAGTTAATATTGGTTTTGAGTCTTCTGTGATTCCAGAGCTAGTAAGTCCTTTTAGCAAATGGGTCCGAGGGCTTTGGGTGTTTTCAAACGAGAAGCTACCATGCATGGCCACCGAGGAGCCACTCATCTGACCGCCCCTCTGAAGGTGGATACATGCTCCCGTGAGCTGCTCAGCACCCACTCATGGCCACTCGTAGGGCACTGCCAAAAAATCCAGAGTGGGCTATGTGAGATAAACCAAAAAAGTGTGTGTCAACAGGCACTCACATGTACCCTGCCCATCCCCCACCCATGCCAGCAGACAGGTCCCCTGATCAAAGGCACTGTAGGTGAGGGACATGGCCTTTACAAGTCACAGGAAATGGCCACAAATGCTAGGGAGTCTGATTCCGCAGTGGCTGAGTCACGTCCATTGCAAAGGCCAGAGCCTGGTGTGCTTCCCCCTCCCCCATAGTCAGTGGCAGGGGGAGTGCGGGGCTACCACTATGGTAAACCCCACTGGGAGCCACCTGTTAGGATCTCTCCCCACTTATACCACCACCACAGACTCCTCCCCCGCCTTGCTTGTTTAAAAACACGCTAAGGGCAAACAGATGGACTAGTTGGGGAAGTGGTAAAGGTGGTGATTGTCTGAATAAGTTTAGTTAGGGTTTGGTTTTTGAGGGCCTTCATTGATACTCCATGTGACAGAAGACCAGAACAGTTAAGTACATTCTTAATTTAGTGTGTTTGGCTTCAGCATGTAAAATTAAGCAACTGTTTAAATCAACACGGGATCTGTACTTCATTTACCTCATCCACCTGAGAGGTCGAAAGAGGAGCATTCATTTGCGGAGATGCTCAAAATTTGTCTAATTTTGAAATTCCTGCCAAAAAAAATTGCCAACTCTTTCTAGCAATTGTTTTGACCCACTGATTTTGAATTAAATAAATAAATATTCAATTTCAAATCTAAAATTACCCTGTGAGGTAATTTTAAATCCCCCCTTTTCAAGCTGCTTAATTAATGCCAGTAATTCTCCAGTGTGCTGCTTAACAACAGGGTGTTTGCTAATAGCAAACTGCAGGATGAACTAAATGAATTCCCAAGAGCCAAATGCTTCAGGAAGCAAGTCCGAAAGCCAATGTAGACTAGTGGATAAAATACTGGGCTTGGTCTTAGAAGACTAGACTTAAAATCCCACTTTATCTGTGAGTTTCCTGAGCGACTTTTGGCCTCGGTTCCACATCTGTAGGCCAAACAGCCTTCACTGCTTGAGTGTCTAGGCATCGCTTGTATGAATGTGACTGAGGTGTAAAGGATTCAGACTGCAAGCTCCCTAAAGATGCAGGTTAGTTTTGCACATTTTCAAAAAATGACTTCAGTTTTGGGGCACTTGATAAACTCATGACTGTAGTACTTACTAAATACCACCAGATGGCACTATGTGCTCACAGTAACATACATATCGACTGGCGTGCAGGCAGTAGTAAGCGTTTTGTTGTTATCAAGACATGAAATCTTATAAATTAAAATCAGATGTGTGATTTACAAACATCATATTAGCATATTTAGCTGTTAGTCAACTGTGTCCTTGCCAGACTGGTGCTTCATCTCTTTCTTGCATACTCCACGGATGTATATTTTAAGTATAAATCTTTTCTCAGTGTTTTTTGTTTTCACCCATTCTAATCAATTGGTCTGTCTTTTCTGGTCTAATTTCCCTTCATGTCCCCACCTGGGAACATCACTCTTCTTTGACACCACTCTTGCCCTCTCCGGAGTCTCCTGTTCCCTAAACCAACTTTGCCCCTTCTCCTGTTCCTCCCCTACACCTAGAAGTCCCTCCCTCCTGACTTACAAATCTCCATAAAACTTGCCTTTCCCTAGCGTATCCTCCACCCCTATAGATTTTTGCTTGTCCTTATTAATATTAATTTATTAGAAGTATTTATATAGCGCCAGCGATATACCTGGCACCTTACAGAAAATAAGTTAGACACGGTCCCTGCCCAAGAGCTTACAATCTAAAGACAGGGGGAGGGACCGTGGGAGAGACAAGGGATGCGACATTCATAAGGATGTGAGAACTCAGGTATTGTTTTTGGCTTGGTTACAGTAAATTGGGAGTTTACAGATAACAGGTGGAGGACAATCCTGGGTGGGGATGGCTAGCAGGAGTTAGGGAGGATGGAGCGGCAGAGGTGGGTTTTGAGGAGGGACTTGAAGGTGTGGAAGGTGGGGCCAAGGCGGACGAGGGCAGGGAAGGAGTTGCAGGCGTGCGGGGCAGCGAGGGAGAAGGGGCAAAGGTGGTTGGGGGAGCAGAGGAAGCGTGGGAGGGTGAGGGTGGGGATGGAAGAGGAGCAGAGTGCTTGAGCAGGGGTTTGGAGGGAGATCAGGGCCATCTGTCATCTTATCTGAGGTTGGCCAGCTGTCTGACCTGGGGTGTGTGTGGACTTCTGTTATTGATGGGGTCTAGCCTCCCTTAGTCACTCAGGATTGCAGCCTTGGAGTGCTGAATGCTCTTGGATCCACTGCTGTGCCTGGATGGCCGGATTGTGGTGGTGGCCCGGAGCGCTTTTCACCAACTTCATTTGGTGAAAAGGCTGCAATCTTTTTTATCCAAACCAGATCTGGCCACCATGGTCCATGCCTTTGTAACCTCAAGGCTAGACCACTGCCGTGCACTGTATGTGGGACTGACTTTGAAGGCTGTTTGGAGGCTGCAGTTGGTGCAGAACATGACAGCCAACCTTCTGTCGGGGCGGGTCGCTGGGAGCACATGACACTGGAGCTCCAGAGTCTGCACTGGCTGCCAATAGCATTCTGACCACAATTCAAGGTGATGGTGTTAACCAATAAAGCCCTAAACAGCTTGGGCCACAGGTATCTTAAGGACCACCTCTTCCCCGTGTTCCGTCGCAGCCTCTGAAGTCGGCCAAGGGTGCCCTCTTCTGGGTAACATACCAACTGCCTGCAAAGATTTTACCACAAGGGCACACAGAGAGGCGTTCTCAGGCTGCTTTTAAACGAGGGGCGCTAAAGCGCCTCCTGAAAGCTGCGTTAAAGCAAAGCCGCCGGAAGTGACATTCTCCCCGTTGCCGCCGGCGGCTGCGGCTGGAGACACGGGGCTTTGGAGCGGCGAGTTCTAAAAGCCTGAAAATTGAAGTCTTAAGAATGCGCCACTCCAAAGCCCCGTGTCTCCAGCCACCACCGCCGCCGGCAACGGGGAAAACGTCACTTCCGGCGGCTTTGCTTTAACGCGGCTTTCAGGAGGCGCTTCAGCGCCCCTCATTTAAAAGCAGCCTCAGTGGCCTGAGCCTGCTCATTTTCCGGAGGAGATGTAAGACCTCTTTGTTTATGCAGGCATTTGGTGGGCAGGGATGGGGTGGCTGTGATTGGGTGGTAGAGTTTAGGGAGAACGACTGGAGGGTAGGGAGTGTTGGGGTAGGCAGGGATAGGGTTTAGGTGGGAGGTTGTTGGGGGGTTGGTGTTGATAGGGTTCTTCTGGTAAATTGTATTTGAATGGTTTTTAATTATATTTTATGTTTTTTGTAAGCCGCCCTGAGCCTTTTGGGAAGGGCGGGATAAAATGTAAATAAATAAATAAATAAATATCCACCAGGATCCCCTTTCTCCCCTTGTAACCAAGGCCCTTTTCAAATGGGCTGCTGCTGAGGGGGGAGGGGAGGGGGCAGTGCAAGTGTGTGCCGTTGTGGATGGTGCAGGTGCACAGAGGCACACCCCCATCCCCCTGCACAGAGTAACTGGCATTTTCGCTTGTTGCTCCGTGCGGGGGCAATGTGTGGGGATGTGTGGTACATGGGAGTGTGCACGCACGCTCACCTACCGGCCGCGGCTGTGCAAATGACACATTTATGCATGCCCACACAGTGGACGTACGCGGGTGCATCTTGTTTGAAAAGGGCCTAGGCTAAACATGCGCGCCTGTAGCTTAACTTCGTAATGTATCCTTATCTCTCCCTATGACCCTTTCCCTTGTGTTATAACTCTTGTCCAGCCTAGATTGTAAGCCCCTTCCAATTCCAGACACATTCCTGGTACTATAATAATAGATGAGTTTGGATACATAATTCCAATCTTAGTAATTACATAAGTAATTACATAACCCATACTGGGTTAGGCCAGTAGTCCATCTAATCCAGCATCCTGTCTCCAACTTCCCTGCTCTCACCTTTCTCCCCTCATCTCTGTTCAAAACTCTGCTTCCAGGATCATCCACCTAGCCCATCGCTCCTCTCCTCTCTCCGCTGGCTCCCTCTTCCTGAGCATATTCTGCACAAGCTCCTTGTCTGCACTTACAAAGCCCTTCACAACCTCGCTCCCCCCTACCTCTCAGCCCTAATCTCCCTCCAAACCCGTGTTCGAGCACTCCGCTCCTTCTCCATCCCCTCCCTCATCCTCCCATGCCTCCCCCAACTGCCTTTGTCCCTTCTCCCTCGCTGTCCCGCACACCTGGAACTTCCTCCCTGCCCGCATCTGCCTTGCCCCCTCCCTCCGTACCTTCAATTCCCTCCTAAAAACCCACTTCTTCCGCTCTGCCCTTCCTAACTCCTGCTAATCATCCCCACCCAGGATTATCCCCCACCTGTTATCTGCAAACTCCCAACTTACTGTAACCAAGCCAAGAACGTGTCACCTGAGTTCTCGCATCCTCATGAATGTTGCATCCCTTGTCTCTCCCTCTGTTCCCCCTTCCCTGTCTCCCCTCCCCCCTGTCTTTAGATTGTAAGCCCTCGGGCAGGGGCCGTGTCTATCTTATTCTCTGTAAAGCGCCAGGTACATCGCTGGCGCTATATAAATGCTTATAATGATAATAATTAATAATTAATTAATAACAACAACAATGGCAGCTTCAGTTGCTTCCTGCCGTAATGGATCGACCCATTTCCTGCTGTTACCTTCAGGCCTCACTTACTCCTGGGGGCTTGGAGCAAAGTTTCCATGGTGACGTGTGGCTGAGGGCAGACAATGGGGTTAGACAGACTTCTGTCCCGCAGACCTTTTCTGGCTGGTGATGGTGATGGCCAGAAGCAACACAATTTGCTTTGTGCCACAGATCCATTTTACAGGGCTGACAGTTGGAAGACCCTTCGTTAGGTTGGGAGGTGATAAACATGGAAGCACTGGTATGTACAATTTTTGCAGTATTACTTAACTACATTCTAACAGCTCCTGCAGTGCAAGGGAATTAGGCAGTCTGATTTAATGCCATCCTGATTAGAGGCAGAGAAACTGATGAATGTTGGCCAGATGGCAAAATATTGCTTGTGTTGCTATGTTTCAAGTCTTCATTCCCTTCACGTCAAGAACACTTCAGGTTTTGTTGAACCAATATTCCCAAGTGGGTCCATATGGAGTTCTCCAGCCTGCAGCAATGAAAAAGGTACGCTGTTAACAGACATGAAATGCTGCTCCTCTTGCTAATTTTGTCTAGAGTCATTTTTAATGACAACTAATAAGGCAAAAATTGTTATGGCTTTTTTGGATAAATATGTTGACCATTTTTCTCTCAAATGAAACTTTCCAGTCAGCAACGTCCCATGGGATTCATTGGGTGTGCAATATGGGAAGCTTGATATAGTTAGGACTTTAAAATCTAGACAGCACCAACTAATGGTGGTGTGGGGTAGCAAGGATTTTTTTAAAAAAATAAGTAAATAAATAAATTAAATAATGAATGAAAGATTCTAGAAGTAGAATCAGTAAGCAGGAAGGAATACAAAAAAATATGGAAGTCAATCTAAAATTAAGTCTATGAAAACTTCCAGTGAAGTAGAATGCATCCAAGTTAAGTGTGAAATACCTTGGTCTGAATGTGTGATGTCTATGGTGCATCACTTTCACTGGCTGTTGCTGGGTTTCCAAGTGGAGGCCAAGCTGTTGGTTTTGACCAATAAAACATCAAGAGCCTTAAGGCTTGCTTACTGAGAAATGATTGTTCTCCTGCTATGCTGCCATAGCTGATAGCGTAGGATCTGAGTGGATAGGAGACCCATGCTAAAAATAAGGGGAGATACTTATAGGATATTCTCTGTGGGCTGTCCATGGCTCTGGAATGAAATGTTTGTTTTCACAACCCCTTAAGTTGGAGTAATAACTCCTTAGCTTGCTTTAGCCCTGCTTTTGAGGTTAAAATGAGGTAAAGGGTGAGGTTATAATCTCAAAAGCAAGGGTGGTAAAGTGAGGTGGGACTCCTAAGGGGTAGCCAGCATAGTCAATCTGACAGATACAAATCTCCAGGGTTTTGCCTGGAGACTGGGCTTTTAAAATTGGAGTCTCCAGGCCAAACTGGGAGACTTGGTAACTGTACGCAGAGACCTTCTTCCCAGAATGTACATTTTCCCCAGAATGTACAGTCATTCACCTTTAAGATAACTCCCATGCTCTTGACACATGGCAAGTGTGGATTTTACTCCAGAGTAATTAGCGAAGGTCAGCCTGATCATGTGAACAGAACCTCATTCTGACAGGGCTGCAATTCATTAACCCTGTGAACACTTCCTTCATTCCAATGCATTTAAAGAGCAGATGTGGACTGGGGACTGTTGAAAGGAAATATGTATTTTAATCCGCTTGGTTTACTGACTGAGGGATCAACTGAAGGATACTGTTTTATTTTATTTAAGTATGTTTGTTTTTTGATGGGGGTTCTGTTAGGTTATGTCATTGGTGTCTAAAGCAGATGGATAGATAGCCTCTTTAGTGTGTATGAATCTAAATTTTAAAAGACACACAAATAAAACAAAAGAGAGAAGATAGCTTTACAAGCCATGGTTATAAATGTAATCCATAATGAGGACATACTGTAAATAAAGTAAGACTCATTACAGCAGTGATTGTGGTCTTAATTTATAGGGATGGGCGAACAGAATGGAGTTTGGAAATTTGGTTCGGTTCGGTTCAGTTTGAAATTCGAGTTCGGAAATTCGGTTCGGTTTGAAATTCAAGTTCGGTTCGGAAGTTCGGTTCGGTCGACCGAACAGACCGAGTTCGGTCAAATTCCGAACTTCTGAACCAAGTTCGGCCATTCAAAACCGTGTTTTTTGGTGTGTGTTGCCACTAGGGATGGTGAACAGAACAGAGTTTGGAAATTGGGTTCGGTTTGAAATTCGAGTTTGGTTCGGAAGTTTGGTCTGGTCGACCGAACAGACTGAGTTCAGTTCGAACTCCGAACTTCTGAACAGCGTTCGCCCATCCCTATTCATTAATTTCATTTGAGGCTGGAAGCTGTTATAGCTAAGCATGTTTAATAGAGTAGAGAGTGTTTCTTTGGATTTGGGCCTGAAATTGCTAAGAAAAATGTTTATCAGTCTGTTCCTCTTTCTCATAATTGTAGACCTGCTTTGTTAGTCTAAACCTATGCATTGTTCACTGAATTGATAGTTCATTTGGAGGCTTCTTGGCTTCTATCTGTTGGCATAGAAGTGTTGGTTTTTGAGTTGGCAATCTTCCTTTTGTAAATTGATCTTCTTTCCCTAGTTTCTTAATCCACCCCCCACCCCCCCTTCTCAACTACAGGAGGGAATGGCCTAAAAAACTTGAAGCTTTTAAAGTTGTTGTCAGATGCCTTGAAAGAGCATGGAGCCTTATGGATAAGGTGTTTGACTTGGGCCTGGGAGACTAGGGTTCAAATTCTCTTTTAGCTATGAACTTGCTGGTGGCGCTGCCCAGAAATGTTATCTTCTCCCTGCCATTGGGATCTAATCTTATGGGTCTAGTCATTAAAACTGTTCAGGTTTAACCAAGTTATGGGTTACTTACCTATTGACGATTAAGGGTACTGTTGGCTACGCCTAAAAGGTCCATGTAGCCCTTGGTTGCATTCCTGGAGTGTAAGTCCAACCCTAATAGAAAAAGGGGCAATTAATTTATCTGCATGTGTTAACATCTGATTTTCTGTAAGAAGGTTAGTGGAAGTAATTAAGGTAGTTTTGGAAAGGCTACATGAAGGGTGTGGTGAGATGGTTTGAGAGGAAAGCCCTTTAAGCACTCCAGCATATGAAGAGAGGTCGTGAAAGGGATATCATTTCTTTACTATCAAGCTACTTAAAGAATGTAGGGATGACACGTTGTGTTACTCTAATGTGCACTAGGATGGAAGTTATTGGGGTAATTATAGTCTTTATCTAAAGTGATTTTGGTGGGAACTCTCACAAGCCCTAGAAAGGCAGCTGTTTGCACATACCAAAGGCCTATATGTTTTGAAGATATCCGGAATGATATGCATAATTGAAAACTGGCCAATGGTAAACCTTGTCTATGTAACCAATGGAGAAAAAAGAGAAAGGACTGGTGTCCCCCTGCTGGTGGTAACCCCACTGGCAAAGCCCTGAGGAGTGGAGGAACCAATTGGAAAGAGATTACAATCCGTTTGAAAGTGGCAAGCTTGGGCCAGCGGTCTGACTGTAGTGCTGTGTGCAGTGGCGCCATGTGCAAAAGAGTTATATAACTCTAAAAGGGTTGTGTGCAAAGAAGGGGAGGAGCTTGCAGTTATATAAAATGGGTCACTGCATGGATTTGAGAGATGGGTTTTCATGAGCAAAGAGAAAAGGCAGTGATGAATGCGAGAAGCTGTGAGGAGAAGCAAAGGTGACATCAGATTTAATGAAGCAGTGGAGAGAAGAGGAACAAAGAACCAGCATATGAACTGATCAAGCACTTTGTTTGCTGACTTTGCTAATTTTTTATGAGCTGTTCTCAAGGCTGATTTCACTATTTCTGTCAAGAAATATAATTCTTCAATAGAGAACTTGATTATGCAGCAACTTGTGCTTCAGCCTCCGTTCTTCTTGAAGGCTCTGAAGGTGGTGATAGGTGCACCAGTCTAAGGCCTAACCCTGCCGCTTTCACAGGAGCAATAGTGCCACCTGTTGGCAACATCCTGGTATCCTTAATTGGGCCTGAGAAGAGAGGCCCTTCAGCAGACACAAGAGCTGAAATCATGATGTGTGAAAGCTGAGGGCACTTCCCGCTTTTTAAGGCATCGCACTTGCTGAAGACTAAGGGGTCGCATTTCCGGAGATGTTACAGCTGCCACTAAAGGCCAAAGAGAGTGTGTCCATCCCGATTTACCCGGAATGATTCCCTCCTCTTGGTGACTCAGGCAGGGTTGTTGTTGCCAGCAGCCTCAGCAGCAGGGTGGGGCCAGTGAGGTGAGTTTCTGTTAGTAATTTGGGACTCTTTGGGGAAGGCCTGGCTGTGCCAATTCCACCTCAGGCACTGGATGGTGAGTTCCACTGAGGGTAGCTCCCCTTTCTGCAATGCCTCCCTCACAGACTCCCCTCTGTAGGATGAGTTCCATTTGGGGCATCTGTCCCTTATGAGTTCCACCCAAGGAGAGGAGGCATAAGGGGATAATAGCCGACGTGGAGGGAGAATTCCTTTGGTGACGTTCCACCCACCACCCCCTGGTGAGTTCTGGTAGGAAGTCATGAAAAGTACTGGGAACCTGGGGTGAAGGTGCGTTCTTGCAGGGACTGGGTTCATGTTGCTGTCTGGGAGTTGTTGGGAGCCCAGGGTGGTTGGCGGTCTCCATTCGGGGCACCTTTATCTACCTCTGCTCCCTGGTATTACCCCCCACATTCTATTCCCTTTTCCTCTCATATTTCTGTCTTCTTCCCTTTTCCACTGACTTCTTAATCAGATGGTTGGACAGGACCTACTCTCTGAAGACAATGGGTGGTAAGCGACTAAAAAGCCACTGAAGACAGATGAGTTGGAGCTTTGGTCTAACAGTGAGTATAATTTTAAAAATACATACTCACTACACACAGCCTTATACACACTTATATTGCAGGTAAAGGTCCACAGAAGAGGAAGCTTGGGTAAGTTTTCAGTCACACAAGAAATGATGGCGCAGTATCTGAGAGAGAAGGTGGACCAGAAAGGAGCAGCCCCTGGGAAGTTCCCAATGTGAAGCTGGATGAATTGTGAAAAGGTAGGTTTCCAAAAAGGAGGCAACTTCAAAAAGGGGTAAAGAAAATGGCAGTGATTCAAGGGTTATATTTGGTCATGATAAACCAACAATCCAGTGCTTTACCCATCACTATGAAGATGGAATTGGCTGAGCTAAGGCAACAGTGGAGCAGGGTATAAAAGAAAAGGAGGCCAGGACCCTCAACCATATCTGTTGAAAGAGAGAGATGTTTGGAAGAGATGAGGTGTAGCCAGACTGGAGAATAACAATTGGCTCAACACACAGACTTTTTGGCAAAGTGTGAGGCAGAAAAGACAGAGTTAGAGGTTCAGCTATGTGATGCAAGAGCTTCAGTGAGGGTGATATTAAACCAAAGAATAACAAAGGGATCTGTTGCAATGGGTGATCATTGGGTCTACCCAAAAACAAAAAACAAAAAAAAGTGAAGGCCTAATAGGAAGAACTATAAAGCAATAAGAAGGCCCTCCCTGAAGGGGAAATGAAAGATGAGTGTTGGCTAGCTTGGGAAATAAAATATCCCTTGGCCCCTATGGCCCCAATTATTACTTGGAGGTTAGCCAGGAAGGAGAAGAGGAAGCCAGAGTAAGGGAAGAAAGCCATAAAATATAAACCCCTCTGTCCAGAGCAGCTAACGGTTGGTTTGTTAGAGGAAATCTCTTAAGGAAAAGGTTTGGGACTGGGTGAGCGCTCGGCAAACAAAGGCCACCCTAATAGGACTTAGAACAGCAGATCTCTTGTGGGTACTAGGGAACAGTATGCCCCCAGGAGAGTTAACATAGCTGCCCGAAGTGGTGAGGTATGGTCAATGGACGCCATTATCCATGTGATGGCTGAAGTGATTTTTGAAAAGGCACTTATAGTAGGGACCATCAGTAGGTTGGGGCAGAGGGGGAGATGAGGCATACTCCAATTTCTTTGATAGGCTAATAGACTGCTTATAGGTATGCCTCTGTGGAACCAATTGCAAGGGAAGACGCATGGTTCAGGCAATTAGCTTTTAATGGTTTAAACTTTAAGATTAAAAAGCAGCTAGGCATCTTCATCTCCTCAACCTTGTCGTGGAAGGATATTAAGAAATATACTCGAGAGAGCTTAGAAAAAATTCGAAGAGGAGAAAAAAGGCCAAGGAAAGAACTAGGTTATGGTGGCCACAACTGCCAACAATGATGCCAGAAAGCTCAAGAAGGATAGATCACCCATGAATGGCCAAGGTAGTGAAAAGGCTCAGAAGGTACGAAGTAAAAGGGTAACTGGAATACTAGGAGGCAAGTCACTATCTCTCAACCTTGATTCCTCATCTGTAAAATGAGGATCTCCCTCCCAGAGTTGTTGTTGAGGGTGAATTGAATAAGGATTATGAAATACTGTAAACACTGAGAGCACTATATAAATGATTACTGTCCCTGATAAATGACCCTGAATACTGTGTGTGGTGGCTTTTCAAGTGGCTACCAATTGCTGTAACAGTTCAGATGCCCCCTTTGCCCATTACCACCTCCACCCCAGGTTTGCCATGTGGTGCTTTCCAGAGACATTCAAACCATGTTTCTATGATGTCTGAAAGCAGACTAAACGTATTCTCTGAATCCCATCATCGGAGATTTCAGGGGAACTATCCAGTTCTGTACATTCTATAATTCAATCGTTATTGTGTGTGATTAGGATTCTGATTAAGATATTATATTGATTGATTGATTGATTGTTCTACTGGCAAAATAGCCCTGCCAACTATACATCACAGATTTTTTTTAAAAAATACATAAAATAAAAATCATACATAATAAAACAAGATATAACAAAATCCAAAAGGGAAATAAACGGGTCCTATTGTTCATAATGAAGGTACCTTAAGGGCAAGGCGTTCCTGCAGTTTTACCTGCTGCATTCTTAATCTATTGGCCGCTACACCAAAACTAGCTACAGCGTTTGACACCTCCGCTCTCTTATCAGAGAGGAAGTATACCAGCAGTCGAAGGGAGGGCCACTCAGGACTGGCATTGGTCTGTTTGAATAGTTGGTCACGGGGGCGTGTATATAAAGGACATTTTAAAAGATAATGCACTAAATCCTCTACTTGATTCGAGGCACGGATGCATATATGATCCTAAGTGACACACCTGAGTAGCGTCCTTGTAAAACTGGTTGCCATTACCTGCAACCTGAGAGAAGTAAAGACTTTCCTAAGGGTTACTTTTGTGATTTGTTCAAAATATGATGGAACTAATTGTTTTGGGAGCCAGTATTTATAGCTAGGAAATATTCTGGAAATGGAGGCCTGAGCTCTCAAGGACTGAAATTCGATGTCATAATTTCTGCTCTTAATAAGCTTGGAAGCTTCCTTTAAGGAATATATCCTATTAAGAGATTATCAAACCTGCCTTGTGTAGTTTCTGACAAATACACCTACAAGGAATCATTGTGTTGCTTGATTTTGTGCAGGCTGTAGTCTTTCTCTAGAGTAGTCCTACTGAAATCATTTTTACTAACCCTTGTAATTGTGATCATCTAAGTTGTTTCTTGCACAGAAGTGATTTTACACCCAAAGTTTTAAATACTGAAAGATTTTCCCAGGTAACTGATGTGAGGAGGGGTTTGTTCAATAGATAAAGGGCTGACAAGGCAAGACTATTGCTGATGGAAAAATGACTGACATGAGTCGACATGAATTTCCGTCTTTTTGCAAATTTTGCCAAATCTTAGTGCAGTTTTTCATGTGCATTCTTTTTGTCCATTTGCCACTTTAGATATTTCCATTGGTCAATTTCCATCACTTTTGGCACTTCCAGGGTTGATGAAAATACTGGATGATTGATGTCCCAACATTCCCTGGATCATTGGGAAAGTAGATAATGGGCCACTTTCGATGAAAATGACATTCACTGAGAATTGTTGTTTCAGCTCGACATAAGACATGAGGAAAAACGGAAGAAACTGAGAATATTTAGTCTTGAAAATATGGCCTATAGAGCATGGAGAGCAATTGTTCTCCGACACCAAGGATAGGGCAAAACAATGGGTTTAAGTTGCAAGAAGGTAGATAGAGGTTAAATATTAGAAGAAGCTTCCCAGCTGTAAGGATAGTTGGGAAATGGAGCAAGTTGTCTTGGGAAGTTGGGGGATCTCCCTCATTAGTGGCTTTTAAGACACCGAACAAACATTTGTCAGGGATGTTTTATGTCTAGTAAATCTTGCCTCAGGGGAGGGGTGAGACACTTCCAGCCAGATGAGTCTATGAGCTTAAGTGCTTTTGAATTGGGACCAATTCCTAATATGACACAACTAGACCTGAAATGAACATCTGCAAAACCAAATGAATTTGTGCTATTCAAAATGCTATTCAAAATGGCTATTCAGTTTGTTTCCATTTTTGTTTGTCCAGTTGCTTGTCTTGGTTCAGTTGTTTAGTCATTTCAGTATTTTCTTGACATCATCTCAGCGCTATTAACTAGGGGTGGGACACCGGGGAGAATACCGGATACTGGATTTACCGGTATCGGCATACCGGATCTTTAACATTGGGCGTTTTACCAGTTTTTTTTTACATTGCAGCCATTTATCTCAATGGCCGCAATGTAAAAAACCCAGTAAAGCACCCAATGTTAAAGATCCAGTATGCCGGTACAGGTAAATATAGGATTTATTGGATTAATCTGATACACCCAAATACTGGCAATATTGGTTCTCGGGAGAACCGGAATTCCCACCCCTACTATTAACATTACTGGGCATGTGTAATTACTGGAACAAGGTAACCAAAATAGTGAAATAACTGAACCAAATAGCTGAAATCATGAAACAAATAGAAATAACCAAACATAATAGCTATTTATTTTTTTTAAAGGAAACCGCTACATTTGCAAGCACAAAATAACCTGTAGACCATGCAGATAACTGTACCTTTTATTTAGCTGCCTGGCTACCTCGCAAACTGGGGAAATTATCTAAACAGTTGCTAGGGAGGGGGGAAATAATTGTACCAGACTCTTACTCAGCACAAAATGGCAGTATTGGGGATGAGGCTGAGGTTCAGCTAAAAGCCAGGGGCTCCATATTTAGACACTACAAACATTCATAGCATTTAATTTCAGCACAAACTGTTGTCTAGAAAAATATATTGTGTTTTCTACTGTATTTAGTCAATTTTAATTTCTATTCTGTTTTGAAGGCCATATATAAATCACAATTACAGGAACTGGATAGAAATCATGAAATTGAACAGTCTCCCAGCATTACTTCCCTTTCTGGACAAGGAAGCATAGAGAGCAGCTTTACCTCATGCAAATTCACAGCAACATCTCAGTAATAATAATACCTGTGATGTTACCATGAATTTTTCTTTAAAAAATATGAACATTATTTTTGGAGAGTGTTCCAATCAATATAAATGTATAAAATTCTTTTTTATGGCCTTGGCCGCAATAAACTATCATTATTATTATTTATTATATAAATTTGGAAGGGCTTTACCAGTTGCCAAAGCATCGCCAGGAGAGTCCAAGGAGACGTGATGGGCTCCAATAAAATATGCCAATTCCAAACAAAACTGTGTGTCATCCAGGCAGGTATCTGCCATACAGAAACTTCAGCTTCTTGCTAGGAGAAGCCAAACAAACATTGTTTGGTCTCTATTAACGTTGTAATGCTTTGGACCTTCTCGCCTTGGACAGGCAATTGAAATAGTGCACATAGTGGAGGATCATGTTTGCCAAAGCCATTTGCTGCTCTTATCAAACATCTCTTTGCTTCAGCATTAAATTGTCCACAAAAGCCATTTATTGCCTTGTTCTACTCCTCCATCTCTTAACTATACAGAAACATCAGCAGTTTGTTTAGCTTTTAATTAGCATAATCCAAGTACAGAATTCGATCTGGGCAAGGACGAGGGGATATTGATTATCTGTCCTCTCCACTGCAGGGTCAAAAAACACTTCTGTACCTTGTTTATTAATATATGTTCATAGCAACGGCATCGGAATCCATCATTATTATTGATCCTTATTTTCAAGCAGTCAATGGTCATTGACCCTTGCAGGTAAATTACTGGAACGAATTTTGCTATTGCTTATTAAGGCCATTTTTACACGGACACCGCCACGGGCCCAATGGGTGGAGATGGGTGGGTGAGCACACCCAACAGACACCCATGGGCACTGAGCAGGGAGACATTTACACGGAAACTGCCAAGGGGGGCAGTGGGACAGAAGGGCTGGCACACACACACCGGGCACACACACACCCAGGGAAACACCGAGCCAATGCCTATGATGTTCACATCAACTGCCCATACACTGAACAGAGGGGAAAACATGCCCAGCACAGTGATGTTACAACATGGCTGAGCGAGGGCAAATGAAGCTGCAGCACACGTTGCTGCCCCTACACTGCGAGACACCAAGCGGGTGGGGAAGGAGGGAGCAGGAATGATAAGTGATACAAAGAAGCAGCCCCCGTCTAGCTCTGGGACACAGGCCAGACAACTGGACACCACGGGGCCCTGACAAACCAGACCCTGCCAACATGCATCACTGCACACAAACACACATGGAAATCCAGCAGGTTGAGGGAGCAAGGGAACCCCAATAGGGGGATGGGGTGAGACCAAGAAAGGTCACCGGGAGGAACCGGTGATCCCCAACATGGGTGGGGACCACACCAACACCCCCTGGCAAGGGCCACCGCCCACAGACCCCAAAGCCCAGAACAATGAGTCGGGAACAGGACAGATGGGGCAACGAGGGGCAGATGCCAAAGCGCATGCCAGAGCCAGGATAGGAGGGCACAGAGAAGTGAGGCAAATCCCAGGAAAAACAAACCAGCTGCAAAGCCGCAGCTGCCCACCAAGCACGGGCCAGGGATGCTCAGGGGGCGCACCACAACAAGGCAGAGAAGGGGGGGGGAGAACGGGAACGGACCAAGGGGATGGTAAACCCCCCCCATCCCAGTCCGATGGATGTCAGGGAAGGGGGGGAGGGATGATAGGGGCAGTGGGGGGCCAAACTGTAACCCACAGACACAGCCAAGAGGTTACAAAGCACAGTACAGGGAACCAAAGGGCCACACCAAAGGGGTTCCAACAATAGCCAGTACAACCACTGGGGGAGGGGGGGCTACACACAGTCTCTGCCAGGGAACCATGCCACAACAACCAAAACTCAGCCACACAGAGGGATACAACAGAGGGAAGGTTAGCACAGACACCAGGGGAAGAAAGCAAACAAACTTTAATCCAATAAATAGCAGAGGAACTGGCACAACGCAGAATAAAAGCAAACAGCACAAAGCTGCGACCTATTAGGGTGGCAGGACGGATCCACTCCCTCAATAGGGTCTGCAACCCTGGACTCAGCTCCAGTGACCTGCCTGGGCACGGTCATGCTGGTACACCCACTGCAGGAGGAGCTGGACCACCTCCTCCTGCTCCCTGGTCCGCTCATTGATCATCGCCTGCACTAAAGGAGAGAGGCAGCGCGCTAGTAGGACAATCCACAGGCTACAACAACCACGGATCCCACACAGTAAAAAAAAAAAAAGGGGGGGGGGGCACAAACACAGTGGTAACTCACGGATCTCCTGATAAACATGAGCCCCAGCACAGAGCTCTGAGGCAACTCTCTGGAGCTGTCTGGCCATATGCCCCAGTCACAGCACAGTCAGGAACACAATAACAGAAGCTAGAAGGGAGGAGGAAGTGGAAGAAGGGGATTGGGACCCGGCAATGACAGGGGGGACCCAGGTGACAATCACCAAACAGCTCACACCTGCCCAACCATACCCACCACGCCCCCCAAGCCATGACCCCATGAGCAGGGGAGCACAGATGGGAAACATGTGGCCCTACAACAGCCTGGACTCACAGTGAGGAGCCTGTCAGCCGCGTCACCCATCCAGGGCAAGCTGAACATTTAAGGGGGACTTATGGGGGTGTGTGAGGCAACACTCCCTGGGGCAGAACCAGGGTGGGGCTGGGCCAATAGGAAGCAACAGCAGCACACGGAAGGAAGCAAGGACAAAGCCCCGCTAGGCATGCAAAGCCCCCGGGGGTGGGGTGATGCAACTGGGGAAAAACCATAGACGCATGCAGAACGGAGGGCGATGCCAGCAGCCAGCCAGAGGCATGCTCAAGGACACAGTCCAAATGCACACCCACTAGGGCACATGGTCACTATGGGAGGCAACAACAGCCCCTAGAAACCCATGGGGCACACAGAGCTTGGGGATCACAACTAGGGAGAGCAACCACCAATAGAGGAACGAGAGAACAGGGAGTGTGAACCCATCAATATGCCAAAGGCCCATACCACCGAACAGCCCATCCAACAGAGCTAGGAAGAACCCCCTCAGTAGCTATAGCAAGAGTTCATAGCGGGCACCCTCACAACAGCACTTTGCCCAACCACATCCCCCACAGCCCCACCATCTGTGCAACCCGAACTCCTGGGCCGGTTATCGGGTATAAGGCAGACTTGCACTGCACACTGACACCCATGGACAGAACAGCGGTACGGCAGGCACGCCCCAGGCAATGGTCACCCATTAGGGCCAGTACCTGGCAGGGGAACTGTCTTCCCCCCCCCCAGGGCCTGAGCCCCAGAACCACACACACGATAACAGTGACAGCTATGGGTGGAATAGTAACACAGACACAGCAGGACACCAGTGGTAGCTAAGAAAGGCTCAGATTTTATTCCCAAAGGGATCATGCAGGGGCTCCATTGGCCAGAGAAAGATATTGCCAGGGACACCAGGATGCCAACCAGGATTAATGGGAGACCCATGAACCAAGAACAACGGGGTCCAAGGGGTTTATGGACACACCCGGCAGGGAAGCGAGAGGAGCCAGAACCACAGAATGCGCCATGGTAGTCTGACGGAGAGCCTGATGGAACACAAGGTTCAACGGACGCAAGCGGTAAAGCCCTTGGGGAGATGAAGCGCCGCTCCATCATGGGGTGTGTGGATTCATGAAGGCAGTAGTCGAGATTGCAGGATCAGGGAGATGCGGGTGGTCTGGGAACATAGGCCCTGGGATGAGTCCCTCCCAGGCAAAGAGGCCCTGGCAGAAACCAAGGGTATACATATGGGCATCTACCATGAAGCGGGACAGGAGGGGGTGTCCTGTGGCAGCAGCAGCTCAGACATCCGAACGGCTCAGCACAGCTCTCAGGGCGGCCATCTCCAGCTCAGTGGGCATCCTGGTCAGGAGGGGACCACCGACATCAGGGGGCAGCAGGTCCAGCTCCCCAAGGAGGTCCAGGCAATTCGATCAGGGGCACGTGACACCATGGGCACGCAGGAAGACACCGGTGTAGCAGCTAGCAATATAGGAACCACAGGCCTGGAGGGCCAAACCAAAGTCGCAATGACCTGCCGCCTGGCGAGCAGCAGCGATCTCCCTTGATTCCCATGGCACCACAATGGTGGTTGGGAATTCATAGCACAGTTGGAGGATGGTCATGAATCTGAGCTCCCCGGCATGCCTCTGGCACTCTGGACCCCCGAAGGGATGGCCCAACACCCACATGTAATGGGACAGGAGGTTGAAGCCATCACCCATGGAAATGGGGTCGCTCACCAACAGCTGCACATCACTTCTCTGCCAAAGCGTTCTCAGAAACATGGTGGCACACACCGACCACTCCTCCCCAGCACCTCCATCTGCGACAAAGCCCCTTCCATGGCTCGACATGGCCTGCACAATGGCTGGGTGCTGGAGAACAACAGGAGCAGATGATGAGCAGCAGGGAATGAACACGGCTGAAGCATTCTGCTATCTGCAGGGTGACCTTGCACCGCTGATAGTGGACCGGCTCTTTGGCCCTGGGAACCCCCAACCCATACACAGGGCGGACACATACCAGCTCGATAGGAGGCAGGACTAGGCCTGGGGTGGGGTGGGGGTGGGAGGCAGCACAGATAAAATGTGGAGCTGCTGCTGTATATGGTCAGGGCACAGTTGGACAGCGTCTCCCCTGTCAAGAGCTGTCACAGAAAATGGGAAGGCTCAGATGCATACTGCATGCCCATCACATGGTATAGAGCCAAGGAAACAAAAGGGGGGGGGCTAGCGGGCTGCTACGTTTCCGTCCCAGGAGGTTACAACCCCCAGCCATGCTGCCAGTACACACAGGTGGCGACACGAGCACTAGGTATGGATCATGGATATCCAGGACAGGTGATCACCCTTTGTGCTTCACCAACTGCTGAGAACCAGTGATGGTGCACTCATCTACAAGAGGCAGATGCGTGTACCGCTAGGGCGTGACATGGTGTATGGGTTGTTGTGGAGCAGTGGGTGGTCAAAGATTGAGAGTGGGAGCAATGTGCTAGAGCTATAGTGGGCTTAGCGGAGTGGATGATTATGCAGTGAGTTGGGGGGATGGGGTGTCGTGGAGGTGTGCCCATCATGATAGAGGAGCAGTGTCCTGTGCTTGCAGTACAGGTGAGAGAGGCGCAAAGGGTGTGTCGGTGGGGACAGTGTAGTGAGCAAGGTGATCGGTCTGCTGGTGCGAGGGTGCGTGTGAGGGGCGAGGGCACAGGGTGAACAACTGTGACAGGGCACCTGTGCACGTGGTATGTTGGAGGGTTGAGGGCTGGTGACCGGTCACAGGGTGCGTTGCCGGGTGAATAGGGAGTGGTCACCTGTGCGAGCAGGATGCCCATAGCAGGCATCCCAGAGGTGCAAGCCCTGATAGCCATCCTGGCCACATGCTTCGGCCTCCTGGCCCAGGTGTTTGAGCAATGGACTGAGCTCCTCACCCAGGCCCCCACTGATACAACTGTGGGCCACGCTACAAGAGAACAGCCAACCTGCACCGTGTTGCATCGCTGTGATGGGCGCGAAGGATTGAGGCCAGACGCCGAGCGATATCTGGCTCTGCAGCATCACAGCACATCCACCTCATCCTCTCCAGGTGGCCCCTCAACCTCTATGGCCATTGTGTGACCCTACCAACGCGGCAGCTGCATTGGATGCACTCACAGATCAATGATTGGTGGGAGAACATTGTGGCAACCTGGACTGACGAGGAGTGGACTAACCAGTCCACTTCTGCTAACCGCTCTCTGCTGACCCGGCTCAGTGAGATCATTGGCCACCACCTTCGCAGGAATGTTACCAACGTGAGATTCTCACTGCCCCCAGGGATGCGGTTGGCAATGGCAGTGTGGAGACTAGCCACCCCCGATTCCTGCCAGAGCATTGGAGAGCAGTTTGGTGTGGAGGCTGCAGCCGTGAACAGGGTGCCCCACGATATATGCGACCTAATAGTGGACCTGCTCCTCAAGTGGGTCATGCAGCTACGGGACCAGGAGGTTGTGATCCGGGGATTCGAGGCAATGGGCTTCTCACTAGGGATGGGCGAACGCCATTCGGAAGTTCGGAGTTTGGGCTGAACTTGGCCTGTTCAGACAACCGAACCGAATGTCCTAACCGAACGCTCAAATGGCCGAACAGTTCAGAAAAGTTTGCATGAGTTTGGGGGTGGGAAAAATGTGACTGGAAGTGGGAGGCAGCTGAAGAGCAGACTTCTTGGCACCAGGGGTGGAGACCAGGGGTGGTTGCAGGGTCAAACAAAAAAAAATACTTGAATTCGGTTTCGGTATCGATAGTGCTATTTTCGGTTGTTCGGCTGAACCGAACTCTGCCAAACCAAACAGCCGAACCCGGATTTTGGACCGAATGTCCGAACATCTGAACCGCGTTCTGTTCGTCCCACCCTACTTTCCATATTGCATAGGTGCGATCGACAACACGCATATCCCCATCTTCCCCCCTCCTCCCCCCCCCCACGCCAAGACGGATTATCTGAACCGGAAGCAGGCATTCTCTGTGAACCTCCAGGCTGTTGTTGACCACAGGTGCCTCTTCATTGATATGTACACGGGCCACTTGGGGAGGAGCGATGATGCCCGGATCCTGCGCTCCTCCCCCTTCTATGCCAGGATGTTTGATGGGGAGATCACCCCGAATATGTTCTGAATGATAGAGGGTGTGTCCATGGTTCCGGTTGTGATTGGGGATCCCGCCTACCCTCTAACCTCATAGCTTATGAGGGCCTATCGCATTGCACGCACCCTTCAGCTGATGCTCTTCAACAGGCGCCTGGCATCAGCGAGGTACGTGGTGGAG
Source organism: Sphenodon punctatus (assembly GCA_003113815.1). Classification (NCBI taxonomy): domain Eukaryota; kingdom Metazoa; phylum Chordata; class Lepidosauria; order Sphenodontia; family Sphenodontidae; genus Sphenodon; species Sphenodon punctatus. The sequence continues at coordinate 102,479 of QEPC01000117.1, read as the reverse complement.
CGGACCTTCGGCCAGCTCAAAATGAGTTGGCACCTATTGCTAAACCGAAGCCAGTTTGATCTCCAGCACACCCCCATCCTTGGCCTGGCAGCCTGTGTACTTCACAACATTTGCGAGACCAGTGGGGCTTCCCTGCACAACCCCAGAGAACAAGCCCCGTGCCCCTGTACCAGTATGTCCAGGATGAGGCCTTCATGCAGATCTTGGAAGAGAACAGGGACACCCTATGCAGGCGCATCATTACCCAGTTTGCCGACTACTGACCCGTGCACATGCACAGCCCCACTCCACCATTCCCTTATTCCTGTACCCTGAGCCAATACACCCTGCTGTTTATCCCTGTGACTGCCCGTGTCATTATTGCTAAGTGGTTGGGGTACCTCCGTAGTCGGACGGCTGCTGCGGTGATGGTGTGGGTCCCCAATCCCCCATGCCATGGCAGGGGTGACCCCTGCAGCTCCATATAGAATCCTCTAGGGTTCCCATTGCCACACAGGTGTGGTATCGCGGGTTCAGCCTATCCATTGGCCTCTATGTTGTGCCCGGTTTCCTCATCACCTTTCCCTCCACAGTGTGCAAATGTTTACTGGTATCCTGTAGGGTGCCATGCCATGTCCTTGTGGCTACTGGGGTTACCTTTGGTGGCTTAACACTGCATGGTCTCCCCTATTGGTCAGCTGTCCTGTCCATTGGCCGGTGGTGTGGTGGGGCACGGGGGTGGGCCACAAAGCCTGCCTGCCCAGCAACAGTCTTGACGACGATACCATTGCTGTCATTACCCCATTGGCTTGCTACCATCTCCCTCCCTGCACATGCAGCCACCTTTACAGACTGATCGACAAGCTGTTATGTCTGTATATCTTTTTTATTTGTAGGACTTTGTACATGGGGTGGGGTGGGGGTCAGGTTTTTTTTTGTGGTCTTCTACGACCCTCTTTACAGCACCACTGGGATTTGCCTCTCTGAGGGCCTTGGCAGCCACTATCTTCTGTGACTGTTGGCTGCCCAGCCCGGGCTCTCCTTCCTTCACCAGCTGCTCCACTGCTGGGTCTGGTTTCTGCTCCTGTGATACAGGCACATAGCATCACCATTAGCTGGTTCCACTGCCCTGTTGCCCACGTCTTGTGCTCCCGTATGTGCCCTCCTTGTGTCCATATCTTCTTCCCATGCTCCCCTTTGGCCCTTTCCAGTGGCCAGGTGGGGTCTGTGTATTGGGACCCGACCCCCCCCCAGGAGGACTCCACCATGTGCCCCAGCTTACCTGAGCTAGTGGGGTGCCAGCCTGAGTGGTTGAGTCACTGGGGGTGCAGGGTTGTTCCCTGGAGGCTGGGGTCCTGGGAGGAGGGGTTGTGGAGGGGGTGGGAGGAGGGTGGGCTGGCAGGAAAGCCTCCCTTGTTATTATGGGGGACTATATGGAGGAGGGCACCCCTGTGGGCCAGGCTGGGGTAGGGCAGCTGCACCTTCTGGGGGAACTAGGGTTGGCAGAAGGAGTGGGGAGGGGGCACCTGCACCTATGGGAGGACGCCGTGGTGT
>QEPC01000117.1:67960-86373 GCA_003113815.1 Sphenodon punctatus | reverse complement strand
TTTTTTTCATTGATTTCCATGGCGACAGTTCCCCATTGAAATAAATGGAACAAATCCGGTACCGGTAAACTGGTACACCAATCCGTTTTTTAAAAATCCGGTAACTGGTAAATCCGGTAGCCGGTATTTGACCCGATGTCCCACCCCTAAGTATTATATTGCAAAGTTTAATTCAAATCATATGGGGGAGACAGATGTTACAGCCAGGAATGTGTGCACAAATTTTTGTAAAATAACAAATTACAACGGCTTATACAATTGTGTTGCTTTATCCATTCTTTCTGAAGTTTGGCCCACATAATACCCTCTGGTGTGGGTACAATCCTGCTACTTTTCATCAAATTCAGATGACAAATAAAGTTGTTACAGCAAAAAATGTGTCTTTCAGGTTTTTCCTATTAATTTGTAATAAGAAAACTATTGTTTCCTTTTTTTTGTTTTTGTTTTCATTATTCAGTAACAAAAATGAAAAATCTCTATTTCATTTTTGAGCAACAAAATAGGAGGAAAGTAGGGGAAGGAAAAGCAGCCCCATATTACAAGTACTGGGTGGCAAGGATAGAAAGGCCTGCTTATTTGAAAGATTTGCAAATACCCAAATTAAGGTTTCCGTTTACTGCATTGAAATGTCAAAAAATGGAAACAGAAGTTCTCCATGGTAGATATATGGGATGTAAATACTCGGACCATCTTTGTTCATGTGGAATGTCAGCTGTTGAGGATCTTCCCCATTATGTATTGTTCTGTCCCTACTATAAAGAGGCTCGGGAAGCAATGTGGGTCTCAGTTGGGAACCTTCAAGGGAGGACATCTATACAGAAATTGATCTTCCTTTTAAGAGATACCGTCCCTGAAATTACAAGGGCAGTAGCCATCTTTGCATACAGGGCCAAAAAACAATGGGCTCGGAAATTATGGACCTGATTAAAGGAGATGAATTTTATTGTATCCTGCCAATTACATTTTGTTTTAAGAGGATTTAGGGTAGTGGTACCTATTTCTTCTTTGGCTTAATGGCTTCAGTGTTGCCTTTTGGGGTTATGGGGTGGAAATCCCAGGAGGGTAGGTGAAGTGGGAGAAAATGAGAGAAAAAGACAAAGCTAAAGATATTGATAAAAAGCTGTATAGCTGTATAGCTTGATGTAAATTGTTATGTGTTATATGTTCTTTTATGTGCGGTCTTGTGGTTTTTGTTGTATACTTGTTTTTGTCAAGGCCACAAGGCCAGTACAATAATAAAATGTATTTATTTATTTATTTATTTATTTCATTTTTGTTGTTCTAATAATGAAAATGAAATTTGCACCCCTAGGTGCTTCCTCTCTTAAAAGGCCAGCATCCTGCAGGGACTCTGCCCTGCCCCAGCATGATGTCTGATGGAACACTACTTGTTTTTGAACTTATATTTTTGTGCGTCATCTTTCTGACTCATAACAATGGGTATTTTCAGATGTTACGATCCCATGCTCAACCACGGTGAATACCCACATGGTGAGTAAGGGACTGTAACGTCTGTTGGTCCAACAGGTGATTCCTGCCAGATGTTCACCACCGTGAATCATGGGTGGGAATCTCATTGACCACGTAAATGGCCCTCCTGCCCAAACCATGGCCGTTTGCGTGGTCAATGAGATTCCCGCCCGTGATCAACGGGATCATCATGTCTGTCCCCTGACCATGGCCCGGAATCAGTTACCATGCCCACTGCTGATTCCGGGCCATGGTCAATGTCCTGGGGGGCGGGGAGGCACTGCGGCTGCATTGGCCGCGGCGTCTGCCTGTCTCCCAGAGGACGGGCAGCCTAGGGAGTGTGGGGGGGTGGGGCTGTGCATGTTGGCCATGCAGCCCCACCCCCTCCTTGATTCCCCGCTGGGATCAGCCGGCACGTCTGTTGGCCGTGCCATTTTGATCCTGGCGGTGGATCAATTGGTGATTCCGTGACGGGGCCAATACTGGCAGACTGGCAATACTGGCCCCGTCACATCTGAAAATACCCAATAGCTAGTGATTCTGTAAACCTGATTTCACAGACCTTTCTAACATCACTTTCCTGTAACATTGAGGAGCTTTGTGAACGTTAGATGGATTAGGCACCTGACATTTACTTGCATTACTCACTAGCATAGCAAATAATTAGTACAGCAATTTGAAGACCAAGAGAATGTAAATGAGGCCTTTATTCAGAGGATTTTGTTTGGAGGGCACTAGGCTTTGCTTTTGAAGAGGATTTTTGTTTGGTTCCTTTTTTAGACAAATCCAGTCTGCTCTTTCTTTGAGGATAGTCAGGTGAACAACTGCCAGTGGGACTTGGGTATACAAAACAGCATAGAATGGTAGTCCTGAAGGCAAATGGTCACAAAGGGATGGAGAACTGGGGGAAGTATCAGAAGAGTGAACTGTTGTCTGAGGGGGCAAAAACAGCAATAGCTTCAGAAACTAAAAGCAGAGTTCTATCTTTATTTTTCCACAGAAATGTTTCACAACAAATGTTAGAAGATATGGACAATATTGATCTGCTTGAAACAACAAGAGTGATTGGGGGGGGGAATGGGTGTCTTTAGACATAACATCAACGTGTGTCTGAATGTATGTTTTGACCTTGATATGAACACCGGTTTATGTCTGTGTTCACCATGTGGCACTGCTTAGACACACAGCCCATCTTGGGGCAAATTGGTGTTTTGCTTCTCACCCAATAACAGCATGCAAGCGCTGCCACCTCGTTCCCTGTTTTGTACCTGCCAACAGGCCACAACATTAGACACAACATTGGCCATGTGTTCAGTCCCAACACGCAAATTGTCCTTGTGATGTAATGGTGTTCACATCGCATGTTCAACAGGTGACCAAATTGGTAATGGGATTGTTATGGTGCACTGCTTAGTGCTTACACACAACAGTCAAACACGTGCTTAGGGGTTTTGACACCCGATCTTTATGTCTAAATATGCTCAATGTTAAATTCTGGTCATGTTCAACTCTTAGGATTTTTGCTGTTACTATCAGTAGAGCCAGAATTTCACCATGTACTTAAATCCAAGGGAGTGATTCACAACCAATCATGTATTGGACAAAATCTCATGACTCCTTTTCTCCATGAATGTCTGTGTGAGCAGATCACAAGATATTTTGAACTATTTACCTACAATAGATACTCATTGGCTGCACTCCACAAGCCACTTGTTCCAGAGTGGCCCCTTGAAGCCATTATTTCAGTGACTAATTGGTAGTCCGTAGAACTTCTACATTCTGCAATCTGAGAACTTTAAATTATAAACTTATACAGATCCTAAATTTATTTATTTAAAAAAATGTTCACTTGTCACCCAGCTCATCCAATTTAGCATTATTTCTAGATCTGGTGCTGACACCACCATTGTAGCACAAAAAGTTGGCAAGGGATGAGAGCTAGAGGTGAGGGGAATAGGCATTTTTTAAAAGTTAAAATTACTCACATATTCACATAAAATGTGCAAATAATGTCCACATCCAAAAAAGTTATTTGAATGCTTCACTTTGGCACTATCAATTCTGTCATACATAATTTATCCAAAGTGGATATCCTAACAAAGAGGGTTAAATAACTGATCCCTTTGGATTAGGTGAAAAGTGCCTGAATTTGATGTATATTTACTCTGAATATTTGTTTCACCTCTACTAAGAATCTTGGTTTTATGCCTCATCTGAGAGATGGTGGAGCTAATCCCATGTCCAGCAGAGTGCCACACAGAGTACGTGCGGTGTGGGCACGCAAACCATGCACACTACCACACGGGGTCTATGGTGCCCGTGCAAACCGTATAGTGGTGTGACTGTGCATGCAGGGCATGGGATCGGCACCATTGCTCCCAATACCTTACTGCTATTATGGGACACTAGTTCATATTCAGTTTGATTAGAACACTGAGTGCTAAAGAGGGGTGATCTAGAGAAGAGACTGGCAATGGCTACTATTATTCGGTCATCAACATTTTCTGAAGTGGTGGCTTCTCATGGGAGAACTAAGTCAGGCCCATTTCTGTCTTTTAATTCAGGACCAGTTCCACACACTTCCATTGCAAAGGATATACAGTTCAATTCCAAGCCTGTAAGTGCTGCATAATTGGTCTTCCAAATGAATGCTTCTACGCATCAGGATGACTAAAGAACTTGTTGAGTACCATTCTCTATTTGCATAACTAAAAGCCAACAACAGCTTAATCTTCCCTTCATTTGATTATGTTCCGTTTTTATATTCGCATTTCATTGGCCACCTGCCATTCTTTTAAAGGAGAGGAGGTAATTAGAGCCACTGATAGTATATTGTTACACTTTTTTTTATGGCACAGATGCAGTTTGGGTTCCATTATCATATTGGGTGCAATTTTATGCATAATATCATTATGTCTTTGTTGCTCATAAATTTAATTGAAAATGTGAATAAATCCAAAATGCTTTTTAATCTCTGTGTCATAATACGTTCTGCTTAACACAACAGAAACGTTACATTTTTAGCAAAATATTTTACTCTGCATGCAAATAAAATTCTTCACTGTCCTTGTGCATATGCAGAGAGAGAGGGGGAAATAACTGTCCTCCTTCAAGAGGTGGAATGGCTTGGTGGCTTAGCACATGGGCAGACCAAAAAGGGAGACCATGTGGACTTGGGGATGATGCTCTCTGGCTTGACTTAAAGAGAAGTGGTTTGGCACATGCCATTATCATTTCCTCCATGGTGTGTCTCAGCTCCTCCGAGGTGGTTATTCTTGAGGGAAGCATAACAGCAACAGTCCTCCATCTTTGCAAAATAAGCTATAATTAAAAGGTTCTAGGAAAAAAAACATTGAAACAACCTGACTCTTGGCCTGTGGTGGGCCTACAGTGTTTCAAGAAGAGGCGCCCCAACACATGGGATCCATGCATTAACTAGAATCAACAGCCAGAGCCTATGGGAGGGAAAGAACAGAGTGTACTGGGCCCCCGTGGCTCCCCATACCCATGAAAAATTTCTTTAATGCACATTAAAATATAATGAATAAAATCATAATTGCTAGTACCGTGTCTATCTTGTTTTTTGTAAAGCGCCAGGTACATCGCTGCCACTATATAAATGTTTATAATAATAATAATGAATAATAATAGATAATTAATAATACATAACACATGAGGCCTCAGCCCCCGAAGGGGATATTATTATATTTTACTGAGTATCAGAAATTAATTTAAAAGCATTTGGGTTTTTTTAGTCACTTTGTGTCCATCAAACATTCCTATGCAGAAGAGGGGGAACACCATTATTTTGCACAGGGCTCCAAATCCCCTGGATCTGGAACTACCCAGATTAGAAAGGTGCCTGGATATTGTGGGGTGAGGGAAGGGTCTCTCAAAATCTGGAATAAAGAAGGATCTGGATCTTGGAGATCTGAATTGAGTATAGCAGGAACAGCAGGGCCTGAGAGCATTAACAGGCTCAATTCACCCTTTTTCTAGGAAACTAACCTCCTAGCTGAAGTGAGCAACTGGAGGTTGAACTTGACTATGGACAGATATGGCTTAGACGCACATTCAGACTGGCCTTGAACTTGTAGGCATGCCCTGCATGCCGGCAGAACATTCAGGGCACTCTGCTCTGTTAGCAGGGGCAATGGGCACTGCTGAAGTTTGTTTGTTTATTTATTTATTTGTTTTTATTTTAGCAATTTAATATCCCACCCAACTCCACCTCAGGTGGCTTACAATAAAATAATATAAATATAAAACATTATTCACAATAAAATTATATAAATATAAATCAACATTCCCACCCAACTTAAAAATATATAAAAAACAAAACCTTCCCATAACTCCCACTCCCCACCACATAACCACCCTCACCCTTTCCCTCCACTAAATGCTTGGTGGAGCAGCCAGGTCTTACACAAGCAACGAAAGGTCAATAGGCCCGGAGCCAGGCGATCCTCCTCGGGAGGGAGTTCCACAGCCAAGGTGCAGCTACCGAGAACGCCCTCTCCATAGTGGCCCCCAATTGACTTGGGGGACCTCCAAGAAGGTGCCCCCAGTAGACTGCAGGGATCGATCCAGGACCCAGGGTGTGCGGTGATCCTGAAGATTGGTCGGGCCAAGGCCATGTAGGGGTTTAAAGGCGAGAGCCAACACCTTGAATCGAGCCTGGAAAAGATAGACAGCCAGTGCAGAAGACAGAGCATCGGTGTAATGTGCTCCCAGTGACCCGACCCAGTAAGGAGCCAGGTGGCCACATTCTGCACCAGGGACCTGGAGTGCTGTGTGAAGCTCTGGTCATCCCATCTTAAAAAAGACATAGTAGAAAATATAGAAAGGGTACAGGGAAGGGCAACAAAAATGATCAAGGGTATGGAACAGCTCCCTATGAAGAGAAGCTGGATAGGTTGGGGCTCTTTAGCTTGCAGAAGAGACGACTAAGAAGGAATGTGATTGATGTTTATAAAATCATGAGTGGTGTGGAACACATAAACAGGGGAGCAATTTCCCTCTGTAACAGTACTAGAACAAAATGACACTCCATGGCCCTTTTCACACAGACACTGCATCACTGATAAAATGGATGTTACATTTTATTATACATGTTGCAGGGCACCCATAGAGCACACCTGCAGCCCTGCAACATGTATAATAAAATATAACACCCATTTTATCAGTGATACAGTGTCTGTGTGAAAAGGGCCCATGAAATTAACTGGCAGCCGATTTAAAACAAATGAGAGAGAGTATTTCTTTTCACTCAGTGCACAATTAACTTGTGGAATTTAGTGCCAGAGGAAGTGGTCAATTCAGGTAGTGTAGCTAGTTTTAAGAAGGGATTGGATAAGTTCTTGGAGGATAGGTCCATCAATGGCTATTAGCCAAGTAGGTTTGGGGGAATGTAACCGCTTACTGTTGGGGACTGGAACAACAGGGAATGAATTGCCCATTGTGACCTGTTGGGTACTTCTCTCAAGAGAAAGAGATTGGACACTGCCAGAGACAGAATGCTGGGCTTGATTGACTGTTGGTCTGAACCAGTACAGTATGTTCTTATTTTCTTATATTGTTCAGGTACCTGAAAATGTGAACAACGCCAGAAAATAATAAACCCACTACCCATTTCAGTTCTAAATGTCACTGCTTGCTTCATAGTTAATCAGTGTTAACTTGTCCTGGAACAACGCATTTTTTACACAACTGTTGATTTATCTGCATTATAATACCTACCTCTTGTGTCGGGTAGCAGAGAACAAGAATTATCAAGTAGCACAGGAATTGGAAAGAGCACTACACAACACTCAGCTTATAGACTTGTGTCCCGCTCCAGCATTGTGTGAATAACTCCTCAGTCCTAATTAGCTACACTAGAGATTTTATTTTGTGAGCTAGACATTCACTCCATTGTATACACAAGGAAAGCGAGGAATGGAAAGACAAAGGGGAAAAGCTGTCAAAGCCAAGTCGGAGATTAGTGTCCATACTCCTTAGGCAGTATTGGAAAAAAGAATCAGTCTAAAAATAAACTAGGGACTTTCCCAAGAGGCACAGGGGATAAGCCAGGAAGAAAGGCAACATACAGGGGGTCATACTCACCTGTTCTAATCATCACAGAACACCCCACTCCTACATTCTTTCCTAACAAAGTGACTGGATTGTCTCATTTAAAAACTAAGCAAAACACAAAATTAGTACATCAATATTAAGAATATCTCAATAGAATTTCTTAATGGATTTCTGCTACAATTTAAATCCAAGAAGAGAATTGGTAAAATGAACCCTAAGTCTCCTGAGCAAATATGCCCATATTTCTATGTCCATGCAGTTTATAAGGGGGAAGGGGGATACAAGGATGGCCCAGGACTTTAATTCTCATTGTGCCCCTCTAGACCTAAAGAACTCAAGCATTAGGTCAGCACTGAAGGCTCTTCTTATTTATCCCAGTTACCCATGGCCCTGAAGCTAAGAACTGATGAGAAAAAGAAATATCCTTGCCATGACTCTTTCCCTCAGAAATATTTGCTAGGGGTAAGGCGGAGAGTTGTATATTTATTTTATTTATTTTCTAGATTTCTACCCCGCCCCTCCTGAGAACAGCTCGTGGCGGCTTCTAACAATAAAAGTACATATAAAATACATATTAAACAATTTAAGACACATCAAAAATACAATATAAGGTATTAAAACAGGGCCCGGGAAGCATTAAAACAATAAATAGGGTAGGGGAGGGGAGATAAAAACCCACTAACCCCCCTCCCCAAAGGCCTGGGCGAACAGCCAGGTTTTACAATTTTGCCGAAAAGTCAACAGGCTTGGGGCCAGGTGAGCTTCCTCTGGAAGGGAGTTCCAAAGGCATGGCCTGGCCACCAAGAATGCCCTCTCCATTGTGGCCTCCCGCTTAACGTGGGGGACCTCCAGGAAGGCACCCACAGCAGATCGAACATGGTTGTTACACAACTCTGTTTCATCTATGGAGTCTTCTACATAAGGGGAAGATCCTCCACTTGCCAGCTAAGGCCCTTTTCAATTGGGCCACGATGGGTGGGAGGATGGGTGTGCGCACGCGGTGGGTGGAGGTCGGTGTGTGGCCGTTCCCGCTGATGCACACCCATCTCCACCCACCTCCATGCACGGAGGAACCGGTGTTGGAGCCCGTTGCTCCATGCGTGGGTGATGGGTGGAGATGGTGGAGCGCAGGAGCACGCATGCACCCCTACCCACCATGGACCCCGTTCCCAGGGACGGTCCCCCCTGCACACCCACCACGGGCAATGTTCGTGCAGGCAGCATTCACATGGGCGTCCATGTGAAAAGAGCCAAAGTCATTCTGACAACAGCCTTACATTGCCAAAACAAACTGGAGCAAAAGGGAATTGTGGGGGAAATATACCGGCACTATGATTCTCCAGTTACATAGCCTCAGCTCTAGTTTCATTTACTTCAGTGGGGACACTTAAGTGCTAAGGATATCACCAGTACGTAAAAGCCAGAGGATCATGCCCTCAGGCTATATGCACAATTTCAACAATAATAAGTTGCTTAAGTTTAAACGCAAATTTCTAGAATCGGCTATTTGCATAGAGAACAGTCTTATTTATCTCTGAAAAAACAATAATAATAATTTTTTGTTAGTATTTATTTAGAACCAGCAATGTACCTGGCACTTTACTACTGGTGAAAATGGACAGGGTTCGTGCCTCAGGGGGCTTAGAATCTAAGAAAGACAAGGGAGAGGAGATGAGGGATGGGGGCAACAGAGGGAGAGATGAGGATACATCCATGAAGGTGTGAAGTTGCAGGCACACGTTACATAGTTACATCGGGGAAGGAAGCGGGACTAAGGTTGCATTCAGATGTGCGCTTAATTCGCACAGCAGCGGCGGCGGCATCGTGCGATTTAAAGCAACATGCACTTCCGGGTTGGTGTGAATGCACCTAGTGTGCACAATTCAGCGCAATGTAAACTGTCGGAGTGCGGTTTTAAAAGCTGCTCGGAGCAGCTTTTAAAACCACACTCCGACAGTTCGCATTACGCTGAATTGGTGCATTCACACCAACCCAGAAGTGTGCATTGCTTTAAATCGCACGATGCCACCACCGCTGCTGTACGAATTAAGCGCACATCTGAATGCGCCCTAAGGGACTGATAGGAAAGGCCTGATGGAAGAGGTAGGTTTTTGGAAGGGATTTGAAGGTTGGGAGCAAATGTATTCGGGTAGGGAGTTCCCAGCATGGGGGGGCAGCAAGGGAGAATGGCCAAACACACTTTGAGGAACAGAGTCATGAGCAAGTGAGGGTGGTGGTAGAGAAGGAATGGAGCTTTTGGATGGGAGCGTAGCAGGAGACTTGTGTAGAAAGATGGTGGGAGCGGGGCACACTAGTCACAGACTAACTTAAATGCTTTAACTTAAAAAAATCTGGCTAGCCTTCTATTTTTTGCTTTTATCAAATTTCAACTAGCCTTAATTCAGAGGTTCCCAAAATTAGGAGTCATGACTCCGAGTCTCTGTTTTTTGGGGGTATAAGGGAGGGAGTGTCACTGGATTGCTTAAGTCTCAAGAAGAGGTCACATTGGCAACAAAAGGTGGGAAATACTGTCTTAGTTTAATACAGACATATTCTGATTCTACATATATATTTATATAAAATGAACTAAACTTAATTGAAATTTTAAAAATGAAATTAAAAATTGAGCCAATTACCATATTTTCCAGGTTTGGAAAAGTTGCAAAATGTCTTTATCCTTATGGACTTTTCCAATTTCTGAAAAAAATGTCAATTCCTCCCCTCACCTTTTTGTTAAAAATTCTTTTTTGGCAGCTAAAATCACACACACAAAAATTTAGCAACAGAAATGTGCCAAAGAGGAATTTGTAAAAAAAAATGTTTAGTTTGCTCTCTTGTTCAGTGATCCCATCCCGGATCCCAATTATAAGGATGAGGTAAAGGATAAGGAGCGTTTCAAATGACCAAAAGCATATCGCAATTGGTCAAACTGGACTGCTTCTTATTCCATATACACGGGGGTAGTGATGCAGGCGTAACCTGAAAAGGCAGTTAAGTTATTGAAATATCAGGAGATTGTGTGGAGGGTGTATGAGACTAGTAAGCAGGGGGCATGGCTCATCTATGATGAAGGATTTTGTCACAGAGCAGCCATTACACCAGGGACATGCATGCAAATGACGTCTGGCTGGAGGGATTGAGTGCTGCAGCCAATGCCAGTTGGGCTGATAGCGGCCAAGTGCTGGTGAGGGGAGGGGCAGCACATACCAGTGAAGTTGGTTTTCGAGATGGGCATGCGGGCGCTAGCAGGACTGGTCCATGTTGGCAGTTTAGCCGGTCAGGGGCGTGTAGCAGGTCCACCATGCAGGTTTCAGCACGCATGAGCGCTGTGTAGCATGCCGCACGCAACTGCCAACTGTAACAGGCTCAAAGTTTTTGGGAAGTTTCGGCAGCAAAAAGGACAGGGTGTGGCACCCCGGGGTCCACAAGGAGGTGCTGCTGGAAAGGGTGCCAACTCCGGTTAACCCTGATGCGTTAGAAGCAGCTCTCAGGGGTTACTCTGATAGGGAGGCATTGGGGTACGTGTTATTGATTATTTATTTATTTTATGCATTTATGAGTCGCCCCATATGCCTACAGCATCCCGGGGTGATGTACAACTAAAAACATTCATAAAACAATTTTTAAAAGCATCAACAATTTAACAACATCACAGGGGTAGGAGAATAAATAATAATAAAATAAAAATAAGGTCAGGGAAGAGCTAAAAAAAACTTATCCCACCCTCTCACCCTCCCCGAAGGCCTGGGCAAACAGCCAGGTTTTACAAGCCCACCAGAATGTTAAAAGGCTTGGGGCCAGGCAAGCTTCCTCTGGGAGGGAATTCCAAAGACGCGGTCCAGCCACCGAGAATACCCTCTCCATTGTGGCCCCCCGCTTAACACAGGGGACCTCCAGGAAGGCACCCCCGGCAGACTGAAGGAGCCGCTCTGAGGCACGGACGGTGAGGCGGTCCCTGAGGTACGAGGGGCCAAGACCGTGACGGGCCTTATAGATCATTACCAATACCTTGAACCTGGCTCGGCACGCTATTGGCAACCAGTGCAGAGTCTGGAGCACTGGTGTTATATGCTCCCAATGACGTGTCCCCATCAGGAGACGGGCCGCCACATTCTGCACTAGCTGCAGCCTCCAAACCAGGAACAAGGACAGCCCCACATAGAGCGCGTTGCAGTAGTCCAGCCGCGAGGTGACAAAGGCATGGATGAGGGAGGCCAGGTCTGGGCTGGAGATGTATGGACGCAGCCTCCGCACCAGATACAACTGGTGAAAGGCAGCCTTCACCACCACCTCCACCTGTCGATCCAGGTGGAGATCCAAGTCCAACACCACTCCCAGACTCCGAACGTGCTGAGCTATAGGAGGCGAACCCCCCCACACCAGGGGGCTGACATCTCCCTCGCCCTCCCCACCACCATCACCTCCGTCTTATCGGGGTTGAGCTTCAGTCTGCTCTGCCACATCCACTCCGCCACGGCCTCCAAACACTGGGATAGCAACGAGACAGCAGGGTCTGGGTCAGCTGAAAAAGAGAGGTACAGCTGAGTATCATCAGCATATTGGTGACATCGCACCCCGAACCCTCTCACGACCTCCCCCAAGGGCTGCATGTACATGTTAAATAATAATGGAGACAAGATCGATCCCTGCGGAACGCCACACGGTAAGGCGNATGGAGCCCTGCAAAACGCCGCAGGAGAAGGCGCAGGGGCAAGATGTTTCAGCTCCCAACTCCACCCGCTGGCTTCTACCCAAGGGGAAAGGGCCGAACCATTCAAAAACAGTCCCGTCCAGACCCCCCAGGTCACGCAGCCATCTCAACAGCAGCCCATGGTCCACGGTGTCCAGAGCGGCCGAGAGATCTAGCAGGATAAGAAATGTAGAACATCCTGCATCCATCTCCTGGTGGAGACCGTTGACCAAGACCACCAACGCTGTCTCAGTGCCATAGCTGGGATGGAACCCAGATTGAAAAGGGTCTAGGAAATCGATGCCGTCCAGATGCACCTGGAGCTGAATTGCCACCGCCCGCTCAATAACCTTCCCTAAAAAGGGAAGGTTAGAGACAGGTCGGTATTGAAGGGGTTTAGGGTTGGTTTTAGGATACAGGCAGTGGGGTTTGATTCCTTTGGTGACAAAAAGAAATTTAAAGTTGGTGGTAGGTATGGAGCACATTGTGATGACTAAACTGGAGCAAGAAAAGGCTGAAGGGAGGAATGCGGGGCCATTTGAGTCTCCTCCGTTGCCTGACCTACATATATCCCCGCTGGGTGTGGTTCCCAAGAAGGCGCTTGGGGAATATCACCTCATTCACCATCTCCCCTATCCTAGGGGAGCTTCGGTGAATGATGCCATACCCCATGAGTTCTGCATGGTGCAGTATTCCTCGTTTGATACTGCTGTGGAGAAGGTGCGCAAGTGTGGAGTGGGGGAACTAATTGCTAAATGCAACATAAAATTGGCCTTTAGGTTGTTTCCTATGCACCCCAATGATTTTAAGTACTTGGGTTTCACGTTCGGGGGGAAGTTTTATTTCAATAAGGCAATGCCGATGGGCTGTTCCATTGCATTTGAGGCCTTTGAGAAATTTAGTTCTCTTCTGGACTGGTTGGTTAGGTAACGATCAGGATTACAGCAAGTAGGGATGTGCGAACACGATTTGGATGTTCAGAGTTTGGACCGAACTTGGTCTATTCGAACGACCGAATTGAACGTCCGAACCGAACTCGAAAACGACTGAACAGTTTGGTCGTGTTCGGGTGAGTTTCGATGAGTTTGGGGCGGGAAAAATGTGACTGGAAGGCCCATTCGGGTGAGAAAAACGTGACTGGAAGGGGGAGACAGCTGAGGAGCAGACTTCCTGGCACCAGGGGTGGAGACCAGGGGTGGTCTCAGGGCCAAATGATACCATTACCAACAAAAATCTTCGAATTTGGTATCGATATTGGTACCGATAGCGCTATTTTGAATGTTCGGCAATGTTCGGTTGAACCAAACTCCACCGAACAGAACAACCGAACCCGAACTTGGTTTTTGAACCGAACGGCCGAACATCCAAACCGCATTCTGTTCGCACATTTGTCATGTATCCTGTATATAGGCATATATTTTTGACCATCTGTGTTTCAATATATTGGAAATCAAAATTGGTCCCTCTGTATGATGACTTCCTAAAGAGCTGTCCTATAGTGACGTTTCTACTGAACTCTTGACCAGATATTGGAACAGGAGATGTAATCAGCCTGTATTCTGGAATAGGAGATGTAATTAGCCAGTCTGTCTCTTAAAGAAATCATCATTTTCTGTTGACCAGTCTAAAGATACGTGACCCCCAAGCAGGGCAGGAAGAGGCCTTGTTTGTTTGGAGTTTACTCATTGTTAATCCTAACTTAGATGATAGCAACCTGTTTTAGTATGTATCAACAGGGTTCTTGCTATGTACTTTGAGAAAACCCTCCCTGACATCAGTTTTGACCTGATGTCATTTTTAGCTGATTTCCAAGCATTTCCCTCCATAAGAAGGGAGAGGTGAAATTGATTTTTCAGAAACAGTTCCTTCCTTGGAGCTTTTCTCACATCCATATGGGATGAAGGACTGGGTAATATTTATTTATTTATCAATTTATATCCCGCCCCTCCTGAAAACAACTCGGGGCGGCTAACAATGTTAATACAATAAAATAATACAATTAACAATGTTAATACAATAAAAGCTCGGGGTGGCTAACAATGTTAATACAATAAAAAATACAAACAAATAAGAATTAAAACAATCATAATATTAGAAACCTTTAAAACAGGGCTAGGACAACAGTAAAACAATAAATAAGGGTGGGAAGGAGATAAAAAAAATCTAACCCACCCTCCCCAAAGGCCTGGGCGAACAGCCAGGTTTTACAAACTCGCCGGAATGTTAAAAGGCTTGGGGCCAGGCGAGCTTCCTCTGGGAGGGAATTCCAAAGGCGCGGCCCAGCCACCGAGAATGCCCTCTCCATTGTGGCTCCCCGCTTAACATGGGGGACCTCCAAGAAGGCACTCCCGGCTGACCGAAGGAGCCGCTCTGGGGCGCGGAGGATGAGGCAGTCCTTGAGGTACGAGGGGCCCAGACCGTGAAGGGCCTTATAGATCAGTACCAAAACCTTGAACCTGGCTCGGCACGCTATTGGCAACCAGTGCAGAGTCCAGAGCACAGGTGTTATGTGCTCCCGACGACCCGTCCCCAACAGGAGCCGGGCCACCACATCCTGCACTACCTGCAGCCTCCAAACCAGGAACAGGGACAGCCCCATGTAGAGCGCATTGCAGTAGTCCAGTCTCGAGGTGACGAAGGCATGGATGAGGGAGGCCAGGTCCAGGCTGGAGATGTATGGGCATAGCCTCCGCACCAGATACAACTGGCGGAAAGCAGCCTTCACCACCACCACCACCTGTCACTCCAGGCGGAGATCTGCGTCCAATATCACCCCCAGGCTCCGAACCTGCTGAGCTATAGGAGAGAAAAAAAACCCAATCAGGGGGGCCGACACCTCCCTCGCTCTCCCCACCACCATCACCTCCGTCTTATCGGGGTTGAGCTTCAGTCTGCTCTGCCACATTCATTCCACCACGACCTCCAAACACTGGGATAGCAACAGCATTGAGTCAACCATAGCAATAATATTTAGAGCATATGTTATATCTTATAGATGTTAAGATCTTTGAACTTGTAACAGAGCTGTTCCTTGAACAGAAATGTCCTCTTAAGCGATGTCTTTTTAACTGACATGGTTTCTTTTGTACTATGGGTGATTTCAGACGTTACGGGGCCCATTGGCCCCGTACCGAAATCACCCCATTCATTCCCCACCAGGGTCACCCCATCACGCCATAACAGACGTGCTGGGGGGATCCCGGTGGAGAATCTGGGAGGGGGCGGGGCCGCGCACAACGTGTGGCCGCACGGCCCCGCCCCCTCCACGCTCCCGCCGCCCACCCTCCGGGGAGACGGGCGGGCGGCGGGGTCAATGCGGCTGCCGCGTCGGGCCGGATTCACCACGGCCCGGCATCCCGCCGGGGATCCCAGGCCGTGGCGCCTGGCCAGACATTACTTTTTTTTGGTCCCCGCTGGGGATCTCTTTGACCACGCTTCCCGGGACATTCCCCCTGCTAGCCCGGGAAGCGTGGTTCAAATTGACCCCATGTGCCGATTGAGCATGGCGAACATCTGGCGGCTGCCAAACAGACGTTCGAGACACATTGACCACAGGTGGGTATTCACCGTGGTTCACTGTGATCTCGTAACGTCTGAAAATACCCTTTGTCTTTATTTTAACTTAAGTAAACTATTGCTTCATATTTTTATAATATTCTTAAGTCTCATAGCTTCATTTATAAATGAATTGTCTTTACAATACTTTGCTGAGCAGCTGGCTTATTAGCATAGTGTAAACTGAGTTTCCACATATTGGAAAAGAGCACCCTATAACCAGACCAGATCATGTCAGGCCTGGACCACTAAGCGCAAATTCCCTTTGACAAAACTGAGGCACAACACAACACATCCCTAACACAAGTCATCAACTACATGGATGATTATTTGTTCATGGGGGCGGAAGGCTCTGTCGAGTATGGGTGGCTGTTGCGGTTGTTTCAAGATTTGGCAAAAGAGTTGGGCATGACATTGGCACCTGAGAAAATGGAGAGGCCTGTGACATCGTTATTATTCTTGGGCATCCAATTGGACACAATTAACTCATTGTCACACTTGCCTGAGGAGAAGTTAGTTGCATTACGGGAAGAGATTGATAGGTGCTTGGGAGCAAGGAAGGTTGTGGTTCGGCAGCTTCAGTCATTGCTTGGCAGCCTTAATTTCGCTTGTAAGGTAATAGCACCAGGGAGAGCCTTTTTATCTAGGCTTTATTCAAGGGTGTCCAGCAACCTGCCTCCACACTACCACGTTAGGTTAACGCATGATATGAAGGCCAATTTGAGTATGTGGGTGGAATTTTTGAACAAGTTTAATGGGGTCAGCTTCTGGAGGTAGGAGTTGCTTCTGAAGGCTGGCCTACAGGTCCAGTTGGATGCGGGTGGCTTACTTGGTTTTGGCTTATATTTTAGAGGAAGGTGGTGTGCCGAGGCATGGCCTGATTCATAGGTGCAGTTGGGGCTGGCAAGTGATCTGACACTGCTAGAACTATTCCTGATAGTGGTGGACATTCATCTTTTGGGTTGGTGAGTTTGAGAACAGGACCGTCCGTTCTGGTGCGATAACATGGCTGTGGTTTATGTGGTCAATTCATTATCGTCAAAGAATGTCTGGGTAATGGAATTGGTAAGGGCGTTTGTATTAAAATGTCTGGAGCATAACATCGTTTTCTTAGCTAGACACGTGCTGTGTGTTGATAACGGCATTGCGGATGCCCTCTCTCGATTCCAGATGGATCATTTCCATCTACTGGCCCTGGGGGCATGCGAGGCACCAGAGACCATCCCAAAGGAACTGTGGAACCTTGGATGCTAGACCTTTTGAGGGCTGTGCAGAGATCTGTTGCAAGGAGAAGGTGGGTAGTATATGAGAGAGTGTTTCAGGAGTTTAGAGCTAGTACGGGGTGGGCTTTAACTTTCCCTTTTACTGAGGCGCAGCTAATCCGGTTTGCAGTTGCACAGTAAAGGTCTGGCTCCTGGTACCATTGCAGGTAAGTTTTCGGTGCTTGCATTCATGAGTGGGGCAGCCAGGTTCCCGATAGAGTAGCAAGGTTTTTATGTGAAGCGTATGCTTGAATGTAGACATAGGGAAGCAGTTAGGGAGGTAGATGAAAGGGATCCCATGACAGTCAAGATCTTGTCCTTGATCTGTCGAATGTTGCCTTAAGTTTATTTTAATGGGAATGAGGTTATTCTATTTAGGGGGCATTTATAATAGCGTTTTGGGGTGCATTTAGAATTGGTGAATTGGCGGTGGAGTCCAGGAAGGTAGTGTGTGGATGGGAATTACAGGCAGGAGACGTGTTTCTTGAGCACGATAAGGTTAGGATAATCTTAAGGAGATAAGAAACTTATCAGAGGGGGCGGTGTCAGTTGATTGTGTTGCATTGCATTGCTGGGAGTGATATTTTTCTTGTGGGGGCCATGCAGAAGTATCTGCGGTGCCAGAATGTGGGTGTTCAATCGTTTTTTTTGCCACAGTGGGGGTGTGCTTCTAACTAGGTATTAGTTTGTGGCTGTGTTTTAAAAAGTGCTGATAGCTGGAGGAATATTGCCAGACAGGTATGGTTCTCATTCATTTAGAATTGGGGCAGCCAGCATGGCAGTGGCTAAAGGTATGTCCGAGGCTGACATAAAGGTGCTGAGAAGGTGGAGGTCGGGATCATATAAGTCATATGTTCGTCCGGTGGTTTAGGTTAGGTAGGAAGGGGATGATTTTTAATTTTGATTTGTTTTGTTAAAGGGCCTTTTGCACAGGAGTCCAGAAGGCTGGTGTGTATTGTCAGGCACAGCTTCATCCATTGGGCGGAGAAGGCTGTGAAGGAAAAAACGGGATTTCAACTGGGGTTAGGGGAGCGTGCCAGTATAGTCTGGCTGGGAAAGCGGGGTATGGTCAGGGCCCCGATTCTTCTGCGAAAGAATTTCTGAAATTCTGCAACCCAAAATGGAAAATTCTGCGACCCAAAATGGAAAATTCTGCAACCCAATAAAGTTACAAAACCAGTCTAGTAAAATTAAAAATGAGTTCTTTAATAGCAGTAATGACATCTTTATAATTAAAAACAAACATTTATTTACATATTTGCATTAATTAACACATTTTACAGTCAAGCAAATAAAGACATTTATTTATTTGCATTAAAACACATGAAAACAGATCGCCTGAGATTGTCTTCCCCAAAGCC
>QEPC01000117.1:50097-63845 GCA_003113815.1 Sphenodon punctatus | reverse complement strand
GGGTGGGAAACAGTCTTGGGGGGGTGGGGTGCCTTGGGGGGTGTGGGGTGGGAAACAGCCTGGGGGGGTGCAGGGTGGGAAACAGTCTTGGGGGTGTGTGGTGCCTTGGGGTGTGTGGGGTGGGAAACAGCCTTGGGGTGGGTGGGAGGAGTCCTCCCGCACCCCCCAGGCTGTTTCCCACCCCACACCTCCCCAAGGCACCCCACACACCCCAAGAGGAGGATAGGAAGGAATTTTACTTACCTAGTGCTGGGAGCGGCAAGGAAGCAGCTGCAGCACGCCACCAGCAGCCATGTTCATCTTTGAGCATGTGAGGCAGGGACCAAGGCATCTCGCCAGGGCGCTTTCAACAAGTGCCCTAGTGAGAGCTTTCCTTGCGCCCACTGAGTGCAATGGAAGCCCTAGCTCCTCCCTCCACAGCACATCCTATACGTGCTGTGTAGACAGAGGAGCTCAGCCGGGCTGAACGCTCAGCCGCCCAAACCGCGTTTTCCATTGGAAAACGAGGTTGGGCTTAGCATTTTTGAGCCTTTTGGGACCCACGCCTCTGGAGTGGATCCCAGAAGTCAACATAAACAGCGCCGCAGCAGCCTCTGCCTTGCTTTTGCTTCAGAGCGGAGACTGCTGCAGCGCTGTTTTCAGTTTCACTGAAACTGACAACAGCGCCGCAGCAGCCTCCTCTCTGAAGCAAAGGCAAGGCAGAGGCTGCTCCGGTGCTGCGGGAAGTGGCGGCAGCGAGGGGTTTTTTTGTTTTGTTTTTTTAACTAGTGGCGGCGCCTGGCGGGGCGCTTGAGGGGGGGTGTAAGTGCCCAAACGCCCTATGAGGCCAGCCGCACCTGCACCCCAGCCTCAAGCACAGTCACTGCCCCCACATTCCTGCATTCTAGTGTGTTCATTCAAATTACTCCAACAGGCTTAATTTCCTGGTTCTGGTTAAGAACCAGCTGAGCTCTCTCCTCCTAAAAGCTTCTTCCACCTTAGGATGAGGCAGATAAGAGTGACAAACCTCCAGCACCAACCAAGCAGCAATCCATCTCAACATATTCATTTTCAAGTTGCAGCTAAGTCTGGGTAAGTGATGACTTCACTAACAGCCTACTTCAGACAATACAAAGAGCAGTGGTGGCTTGTCCATTAAGTGGGTTCCTTCCCCCACCCCTCAAGTGCCACAGAAACTCATCAGTGACTTTGGCAGTACAATCCCAGCCTGGTGACACCCACACCAATTGCTGTTAATTACTTTCTGTCAGACCTCATTAACTGCAGACCTCATTCAATTTTGCTTGGGCTACTGAAGTATGTCACTTCAATTCAGACTCCCCCTCATTTCTCTTGTAGGATTGCAAGGGAGGCAGCTAAATCTGCCCTGCCCACCACTGCTGGAGGTTCCTGTTGGAATGTGCAACCGTCACAAATAAAAGTCCATTGCAAGCCCTGCAAGCTCAATATGGGGCTTGTCCAGTAAGGGGTGGGAGGTCAGGGGATAAAACAGTTGGGTTTTTCTTCCTTGTCTCTTCTCTTCTCGTCTCTCTGTCCTCCATCTTGTCCCATGCAGTCTGTACACCATGGAAGCATGTCTTCTGAGCTCTTAGTAAGGTTCTGTTTTGAAGAAACTTCTGCTGTGTGTTGTTCAACAGAAAGCTAACTCTACAATAATTCCATGATCCAAACAGAATGGGAAGGCTGTGGTGTGTTTGGGAGAAGAAGTCTGAGAGTCCAAGTCAATAAATCGATGTCAGCAGTCAGTAGATCAACAAAAATGTTGATAAATCAGTACCGGAAATCAACATTCTGGAACTGGAAGTCGACATTTCGGGACATTGGGATTGGGTCATAATTGAGTATCGCTTGGTACCCAATCATTACTGGGTCAAATCAGGTACTGGAAATTTGATGGGTTAACCAATTTTGTGGGTAGCTTCTTTCAGCTCAAGTGTAAATGATAAACAAGAGAAGGAATACAGATGGAAATGTAAATATTGGTTACAGAGTAACAAGGACCTAGTATAAAAGAAAACTTTTTAAAAAAGAATCTTACTTACTAATGGACATAGAGTCACAAGGCCAGAAGGTACCTCTAGGGTCATCTAGTCCACTCCCCTGAACCACCGCAGGACCTGCCACACCCCAACTGTCCGCACAGAGAAATTTCACCAATAGCTACAAGTAGGGACTGGGACCAACCAGAGTGCACCGATGTCTGAAATAACAGGAAATAATTTTAAAAAAAGAAGAATTCAGATGTCCCAAACAGGTGAGACATACCCATACTTCAAGGGAAGATGAAAAACCCGCAAAGTCAACTGCCAATCTACCCAAAGGGAAAATTCCTTTCCGACCCCAAATATGGTGATCAGTTAGACCCTGAACATGTGCGCAGGCCCCACCAGCAAGGCACCTGATATACAATATAATACCCTGGCTTCACAGTTCCATCTCCAGCCGCAGGAAACTTTGATGCTACAAGACAAGAAGGGAACAAATCAAAAACAACATGCATTTCTGAGCGGAAAAAAAAACACTTTGACCTCCAGCATCAAATAATAAAAACTCCTCACAAGATCTATGCCATAAATTTATCCAACTCCATTTTGAAGCTATTCAGATTCTTTGTTCCCAAACTGCCCCTGGAAACTTATTCCAGTATTTAACTGCGTGAATTGTTAAGCCTTCTTCTTCTTCTTCTTCTTCTTCTTCTAATTTCCAGCCTAAACTTATTGATAACCAGCTTGTGTCCATTAGTTCTTATATGGTGTACTAATCCCTGACTAGGTGATTAGCACAAGGCTTACCCAAGCTAAGTCTGAGTAGGTATCATACTTGTAGCAGCTGCAGATGAGTGCCTCAGTAGGTGCAGAAAGCTGCAGAAAGGCTGGTATTTATGGCCTTATCACTAAACTAAAACCATGTCGTCCCCCCCCCCCCCATAATTTCGAAGCAAAGGAAGTAGATACAGTTCCATGCAATATCACCCAACTAGATGAGATTTGAAAAAAGAAAATCAGAATGCCAATTGTTAAAGAGGTGTGGTATGTAGGGCAGGGCCATGGGACCCCGGACATTCTAAGGCTCACCCTGACCCCACTTTCCCTAAAGATCAAAAGCTGCTACACATGGGAAGCCATGTAAGACTGCTTGCAGATTTTGCAGCTCTTTCTAAATCCTGTATTTCCCTGCTGCTGTTTTTCCCGCCTTTCTCCCCAGGTTGTCCCCATGAAGCTATGGAGGGTCCAGAATTTATCCCCAAAATCCCTCTCCATTAGAATTGAAACAGGTAACAAATTGTGTACCCACAGATATCGGACTAGGTTTCTGGGTAGTTCAGCAGATATCTACATGATATCCACATACTTGGGCAGATACCCCTGGGTACACAATCAGCTAAAAGTCCCCCCATTCTGGTACTCTGTTGTTGGGGTGAGGCACATCATGGTGGTGATGGTAGGAATAGGACAATAGTGGTAATACCGTCTGTGGCAGGAAGTAGAAGCCGTATTCTTGGCTCTGCTGGTAATCCTGGCAACCATGCCCTCTCATGGTGGCCAGAGCCTTTTGGGGCCAAAGGGGGAAAACAGAAGTGATGGCAACACAGAGAAGGCCTGCCCTGGGTCAGGAAGCTGAGAAGAGCATGGTCAGGACTAGGACTGAAACAAGGAGCAATTTTTATATCGTGAGGATCAAGAATTGTCATCAATCTTGTAATTTTGATAACAGTAGAAGGAGGAGCAGGGAGCCAGGGTCGCCGACAAACAGTTTGTAATTGAGTACTCACCTGACAGCTGAGCTGGGGAGTCACGCAGAGGCGGAGCCAGAGCCTGAAAGGGAATAAGAGCTCCAGTGAATCCACGGCAGCGCCGGGGCAGCGCGCCGAAGGGCTGTGCGCACAAGGGTGCGCCCTTTTGCGCGTCCTTCGGCGTGTCCAGGAGCAGGAGCGCGGACTCCAACAATTTTGTATGTACTTGCTACCCTAAGGATCTACAAGTTGACTTTGTGACGTAAGGGGCTTTTGGGTGTGTGTGGGGTAAGACGGGCTGGAGTTGGATAGAGTAGGGTCTAGTGAGTAGCATTTTCCAACTTGTAGAGTGTTGGATTGTATAGGTTGGGTAAAGGGTGGCAGTAGTATTATCAATGGATAAAAAAAGAGGGAGGGTGCCTTCTTCAGTCTCCTCTTCGGAGGAATTACCAGCTAAAATTAGTAGTCCAAGTCCCAAGTAGCAGTAGCAGGAGTAGATTGCCCTCATATGTTAAGTCCTCAATTAAATGAGAGTAAAAAGGGAGGTGAAAATAAGAAGGATTGCTCATCACCTCCCTTGGGGGGAAATAGTTCTCTTATGGATGGAGAAGGAGCTTCAACGAAAAATTACCTTATCTATCAAACTGGACTTATAGCAAAAACCGTAGCAGTGCTGTTTGCCCATATTCAAGAGTTAGGATCATCATTGGAATGGGTTAGTCACCAACTCTCAGCTATTACTAAAAGATTGATAGAGAATACCAATGATAATGACAACCTAGAAATAGCACAGTTGTCTAATAATAACCCTCTTCCAACAAGTTGTGATCAGGGAAAGAAATCTAGCCCTGTGAAAAGGTCATTTACGAGTTATATAAAAGAACCAAATAATCAAAAGTTAACGGTTCGGAATGATGAAATATTAATGTGTATTGGTCAAGATTATAATGGTGTTTCACACTCTTGGGAAAATGTTGCTCAGGTTGCCTTACATCTCTCTAAATTGTTGAGGAAGGAGGTTTCGGTTACTTGTATAAAAGCTATGATCCACCTACCAAAGAAAGGGAGTAATTATAGATTAAGAATTTCTTTCCAGAATTCTTTGCGGTTAAAAGATATCTGGAAGGCTAGAAAATATCTCTTACAAAGAGGTATATCGATAGATAGGGTGTGGGCTACCAAGGATTTATTAGATACTATGAAAAAAGAGGGGAAAATAATACCTCTGTTATCATCTCCCAATCGTGAGATAGTAACTTCTAGACCAAAAGTTCTCTTAGGAGCTCCGCAGATGCTAGATTTAGATAGTGCCAAAAGAGAGCTTCCTTCTGTACAAAAACCAGATACTGAGAATATGAAAGATCTGGTAGACCTAGGGATAGGTCAACGTGAGCAACCTCAACAAATGGAAATTCAATTGGAAGGAAAAGAACAACATGGAAGCCAATTGCTTATTTCCTCTTTAGCAGTCCAGGGATTGCTACAGAGTGAAGTTCAGCAGATAGAGGAGACTCCCACTAATCCGGCAGGTACCTTTGCCGGAACGGTGGGGTCCTTTTTGTGGGGTGAAGGGGCCTTTTGTAATGCCATGTTAATTAGAGACAAATTTCAACAACTTTCAGCTATAGAACAAAGTATGTTTTTGTCAAGATTGGGTGTGATCTCTACTCTAACTCAAGATCATTTCTATCAACCTGATCCATCTATTGTTTGCCAACAAGATGAACTAGTAGAGATAGGGCCTAGTTCGCAGATGAATCCACAAAGTTTGGTACAGGAAGAAAATATTATTTTGCGTAGTTGGCAAAATGAAGGGATGGTACAGACAGGGATGGAGCAGGAAATAGATCTAAATAAATCGAATGTCGAGGTGGCCAGTAATACTTTAACTTCACCAAATGCCTTTAATAGTAATGAGCAGGAAACGAATTATTTGTGACTTAAGGAGATAGGATTAGCAATGGAAGGACACCAACACAGTATGAAAGGCAGGGTTGGGGGGGAAGATATAGGCTATCCTAAACATTCACAAGAGGAGGAGTTAGGAGAAAATATAGAGGTCATGTCCTGGAATATAACGGGTCTGTACTCTTGTATTTCGGACCCAGACTTGCAGGAATTTTTGTCAGGTTATGATCTAATATGCCTCCAAGAGACTTGGTTGCTTGAAGCGGCCAGTATTCAGTTGAGGGGGTTTCATAGTTTATTACATGGAGGCTCTTAGATAGGGGGAAAAGGTCGGGTCTCAGGTGGATTGGCTTTCTTGGTAAAGGATAACGATTATATGAAGATGTCCCCCATGGAGACCTCAAGACCAGAATTTCAGATAGGACTCCTGGAGTGTGGGGTTGGAAATCCTGAAAGATTTCTAGTTGTAAATGTCTATATTCCCCCTAGGAATTCTCAGTATTATAATCCAGAAGTTTGGAGAGCATTGGAAGAGGACCTATTAGAGCTAGAAGCCCAACACCCTAATGCTTATTTAATTGTTGCGGGGGATTGGAATACACATCTAGAAGAGATTCTTAATATTAGAGGGGGAGCAGGATCCTTGAGAGAGTGTATTGAGGAGACTAATGAATTTAAGGGTCATCAGACATTACAGAACTTGGTGGGAATAATAAAAAGATTTGATCTTGCTATCTTACAGGAGGATTCTCTTAGTGACCCGAATGGGGGATTTACCTTCTGTGGACCGCAGGGCCGCAGTAAGGTGGACCTATTGATGATCGAAACTATTATTCAAGATAGATCCGATGGAGTCAAGATGATAATTAGGGCGGAAAGTGATCATCTCGTACTGGTGACCAAGCTTAGAATAATTTCAAATAGGTCTTCTCAGGATGTGGTTAAAAGCCAGAGGGTAGTTTATAGTGCTCCTAGGCGGCAATCAACGATTTCTATAAAATTATTGTTATCTCAGTTTGGTATGTCGGAGGATATAAAACGAATCAGATGTATTATTAGTGAGCAACAGGATTCAAGAATCTTGTCGCAAGCATATGAAGAAATAATTTCAAGGTGGCAGGTTCTTAGGCCACAAGTGCAGTTAAATCCAACCCAGGTCAAGAGTTACTGGTATAACTCTAAGTGTAGGGTGGCTAAAAGATCTTTAGCCAGAACTAAAGTTAATTGGGTAAAGAACCCGAATCACCAAACCAAGGAAAAATTTAAAAAAGCTAGGATAGAGTATAGTAAGCTGATTACATGTACGAAAAATCAATACTATCAGCGGAAATGGGCATCAATGGCTGTAGATCTGGCCACAGGAAATTTGGGAAGATTCTGGGCTTCGATAAATAAAATCTTGAAGCCCAGAGAAGTTCCTAGAGGCCGGGTCTCCAACCAGGAATGGGAAGGATTCTTTGGGGCTCTATTTGATGTCCAGGAAGTAGGAAGTGACGATTTGGTAAGACCTGAGGGGGTGGAATCTTGTGATAGTTGGAAAAAAGAGGATTTTTCGCTAGATAAAATCCTCGAGTATATTAGGGAGCTCAAATTAAATAGAGCCCCAGGGCCGGATCAGATAACTGCGGAAATCTTGAAAGCCGACCCCTTGTGGTGAGCCCAAATATTATCCCCTTTATTCTATGCCCTGATAAAGGGAGGACCAATTCCACAATCATGGACACAGAGTTTAATTATCCCCATCTTTAAAAAGGGGAATTTTTGTGACCCTGCCTGTTACAGGCCGATAACCTTGTTGTCTATCCCAGGCAAGGTTTATGCAAAAGCTTTGGCCGTAGGACTTCAGAGATGGGTGGACGAAGTAGCAATAATCCCAAGCGAACAATTTGGTTTCCGCAAGGGTCGATCTACTACAGATTGTTGCTACATTCTTTCTCATATCATTTACAAGTACTCTAAGATTAGGTCTGGTAAGCTCTATTTTGCTTTTGCAGACATGTCCAAAGCTTTTGACGTAGTCCCAAGAGCGAGGCTATGGGCAAAGCTGAGGGTGTTTGGCATAGATGAGAAGCTGTTGGGGGCTGTTATTCAATTGTATACAAATAATGAAGCTCTGGTTAAGGGAGCACAAGGCCAAGGCCCCTCTGATCCAATCTTAATAAAGAGGGGGGTCAGACAAGGATGTGTCCTTGCTCCCTTACTATTTAGTCTGTTCCTTGCAGATTTGCCACCAGCCATTCTAACAAATCTTACTCATGCACCTAAGATTGGAGAGGTGAAATTGGGGTTATTACAGTTCGCGGATGACATCGTGTTAACCTCGCAAACAGAGATTGGTATTAAGAGGGCTGTGGACCAACTTCAAGGATATTGTCAGGCCAACGGCCTACAATTAAATGTACCCAAAACCAAGATATTGGTTATGGGTAGGAAGAAAATCCCTTCTAGTTGGAAGATGAGAGTGGGCTCTGTTGCTTTAGTTACATCTCTGTCCTATTTGGGTGTGGTGTTTAGTTCTAGGGGAACCTGGTCAGCCCATCTGAAAAGGAGAGCAGGAAAAGCTCTACAATCAATAAGGACCCTGTTAAGGGCCTTTAATATGTCTAAAGGAATTTCGATTACAGGTATTTTGAAAGTCTATAAAGCTAAGATTCCCCCAATGTTGCTCTTTGGAATGGAATTAGTGCCCTTTCCAGATATAATCGTGCTGGAAAGAGCACAGAACTATTTCTTGAGGAGACTTTTAAAAGTGGGGCCTAGTGTTCCTGGAGAAATTCTGAGGGCTGAAACAGGAATTCCTTCCATCTCAGTGCTTGCTAAAAAAGCTTATATAAGATATTGGCTAAGATTGCTTAGTCAGGAAGCTGAACTAACTACACAATACTGTTTGAGAGAGGAGTTGTTGCATGAGGGAAGCCGGTCTTATCCCTGGCTTCAATACCTGGCGAGGCTGGTTAGAGAACTGGGATTCTCTTTTGACTATTTTCTTGGGAAATTGTTTATTAAGATCAAGGATGAAATTTTCCAGAGATTAGAAGATGTGGCCAATCAAGAGGATATGGCAAGGGTACGATCTTGGAAAGTTGCTCCATACTTGAGAGAGTTCAAGGTTTCAGTTAATCAAGAAAGATATTTGGATATATTATCTAATCCAAAATTACGTAGAGCATATACCCTTTTACGCTGGCAACTTGTTGAGACGGCAGTGGTGGAGGGAAGATTCAATCAGATTCCACCCTCCCAACGACTATGTAATTGCTATATTAATACAATAGAATCTATGCAACATTTCCTTTTGGAATGTCCTAGATATGCTTCCTTAAGGGAAGCATGGTTAGTTCCACTGTTACCTTTGGGAAAAACTTTTGCTTCAGAAAGTTGTTATGTTGATTTCCTCAAACTATCAGAGAAAGAGGCCATAGTGGCTTTGGCAACCTATGTGTTGCTGGCCTCTAAGAAAAGAGTTCTAATAGAAGGAAAACTGCATAGGAAATAGGAATATTTTGACCGAGGTAGGAATAAAGCATCAAGGAATTATGATATAGGTAATTTTGTGGCAGGAATCTATTTGTATACATTGGATATAACATAAATTAACAAATGTATAGGATAATCAAAAGGATGTTAAATATAACAATGTTTATATAGAAATAATAACCAAAGAAACAAGGATATGCTTGGTTTTTTGCGATGTCCCCTCTAAGTGATAGACGAGCTAGGTAATACCTCCTCTAGTAGAGCTCGGTTGTAGTAAGAGGAGCGAAAGAATTTTGCCCAATTCAATTGATTTAAAAATTCTTCCAAGAAGTTAACTTGGGTTATGGAATTTACTGGAATATTTAAATGAGCAATGTTCGCGTTAGGCGATGTATACTTAGTTTTATTTTATGTTGCATGTTTGTATGTTGTTGTCTGTATATTTTGTATTTCGTATGGGCCACGGTGAAAGCCAGTGCCATGAATAAAATGATGATGATGATGATGATGATGATGATAACAGTCGAAGATCTTGGTTGAGAAATTTTTCTAGAAATACCATTTGCCATTACCATTTACCATTTACGGTATATCGATTTAGCATGTATCACTTACCGTGTACCGCCTTTCATCCTGGTAATGCACATGCGAAAAATGCCACTTTGAGCATGCACATTACTGATATGAACGCAGTACACGGTAAACGGTACATGGTAAATCAGTATATGGTAAATGGTAAATTGCAGTTAATAATAAACAGTAATGGTAAATGGTATTTTGAGAAAAAATTCTCGACCGAGAAATGTCGAGAATCGGCATTTTTCTTGATTATAATTTCTTGCTTAAAATGAGTTGAGAACTGTGATTCTCGTAGATAACCAAGAAAAACTCAAGATCGAGTTTCAGTCCTAATTTGGACTGGGTCAGGGTGCTGAACAGATGTGCCATGGCCAGTGTGCTGGGGAGGGTGGGGACCATGCCAAACATGTGGCCAGCTGGCCCAGCCCCCAGTACCCCACCCCCAGCCATAATGGGCAGCTATGGCAGCTGGCCATCACGGATCTGACCCAGGCCACATTGGTAGCCCGAGAACAGATGTGATGGCCTGCTGTGGCCAGGTCAGGTGGGGCTTTAGCCAGGCTGTGACACCAGGGGTTTCCTGAGATCAGAACCCAGGCTATCTGCTAACATGGCCAGGGGCAATCCTGGGCCAACATCTGGCAGTGCCTGCACAGACATACAGCTGAGGTCTGGTCCCAAGCAATCCACAGTGGGCCGCTGACACATCTGTTTTTACCCAGTACTAGCTGCCCTTGACATGTGTGCTGACTTCCCTGACTACGATGCCCCACACCAGCCTGAGGTAAATCAGAAAAGGACATGTCATTCAGTACCATGTAAGGAGTTGACAGTTTGAGTACCACAAATTCAGTTTACCCATTCATACGTGTACCATTCCAGTTCTACTATCTATGTGATTGGAAAATGTAGTCTCTTACAAAGGCAGTAAGCTTTTTCCTGTCAAAAAATGTCATCTCTCAGTATTTTACCACACAAAACAGGATAAATGACAACGTAGGCCCTGCATTAGTAGTGATCAATCATTCCTTCATATATGTGGATCAATCTCTCCACTCAACAGAGATGAGGAGTTGTTGTCTTTTAACTGAGATAGTTACTGGTTGCCCTGGCTAATACGTCACTATATTTCCCTACATTTCTCTCCACTGTCCCTGTGCATACCTTTCCAACATTTTGAGTGTGTATGCAAGATAATGAAGCTGTAGCTGCAATATTTCCATACTGACTTAAAACATAGGAGGTGGCCAACCATGGAAAAGAGCTTATTTTAGGATCTGGTTGTTTCATGTGCCTGTGGAGCAAAACCAACATGTTTTATCTTGATGGTGGAGGAACCACCAGGTTATACAGAGAATTTCACAGCCAACTTGTCTCAGCTGGTGGTGTTATCGCTGTCAGAGCCATCGAGGATAATTTTCATCAGAAACTTCAGCAGGGCAGCAAGCTGCAGTTCATGTAGGTTATCCTGCACATTGTCGGAAGTGACAGATTTCCAGGGCTTTACTATGGGAAGAAAAGGAGGCTGACCCTGTACTTGGCTTTCTCTTTAGATCTTGCTTATGCCGTTGATCTATCCACTTGAGAATCTAAACTGTCCCATTGTGCAGACTAATGCCTGAACAGATGGGGAACTGAGACTGAGAGGTTGTGATTTGCCCAAGGCCACCCAGTGAGTTCATGGCAACAGCAGGATTTCCTACTGACTTTCCAGGTCCAAATCCAGCACCTTATCCACCTATCTCTATTATCTCTCTATCCACCGATATCTATTATTTTATCCTCCTATCTCCTACATATCTTTATTATTTTTTAAGAACGTACGAAATGGGTAAGTCAAAGGGTCCATTGAGTCCAGCATCCTGTCTCTGACAGTGGGCATTCTCTGTCGTTTCAGAGGGGTACCCATTCCCTGCCGTTCTCTCCCAGCTCCTGATAGTCACAAGTTATATCCCCCAAATAGAGCTGAATTGGGAACAGCTGTTCCTGAACTGACGATAAATCCCTACCTTTCAGGACCATTCATGAATCTACATTGGTATTTCTAAATTCTGTATTATTATCATGCTTTTGGTGAACCCAGGAATGCACATAGCAGGTTTTTTTTCCTCATTTTCATCACTTTTTGGTGTCTGTTTTGTCATTTATGGTTTGAAGGCAGTATATAAAGACCAAAGTAGCAGAAATAGAAAAAGAACCAAAGTAGCAAATAGGAAAAGTAGCAAAAAGTGCCCCCCCCCAAAAAAAATGAACAAAGGCATTCTTAAATGGGAACCAACAAAAGCAGCAAGAAAGCTGTACATTTTTGCATCATATCCAATGCAGTGAATGGTCAGTTTCCAATAGAAACTGCATTCACGCCAAATCATCAATTCATCTCTATTCCCAACTCACTTGGCTAATGACTATTGGCCTCCTTGGCTAATAGCCATTTTATTGTTATGCTGTTACAGATTGCTTCAATCTGTATTCCTGACCTCTGGCACCATCAGGTATACAAGGAAGGACTAAGTCCAGGGTGTTGTGGTGGGAACATGGATCAAGGGGCAGGATGTATGAACAGATGGATGGACAGGTATGGATGGATGGACAGTCATCCCATCACAGGATTGGGCTTCACTAAAGGAGCAGTCACTGAGAATGCCTCTCTATGGCCTGTGGAGTATGATGGTACCTACAGGAGTGTACTCCTGGTTGTCATAAAGATAGCACTCCTTTCATTTTTCAGGAATTAGTTTATATCAAAGAAATTATCTTTGTAATAACCAAATCTATTTTTTTTTTAAAAAAATCATACAGAGTTCAAGGTCATACACTTTACAAATCTGATTTAGAATAATGAGAATAAATCAACCCTCTATCTCGAGTGCCACAATGTCCCCCTCCATCCAGTCTTGCATCAGTCTCTCTGACATCTCTGCTTGGATCTCTCAATATCAACTCAAGCTTGTCTCATTCACTGTGATTTCCCCCATAGGTGGCAATGGGGAAAACGCAGTGAATACGGGTCTGTATGTATTGCAACATTCTATTAGGGGTGTGTATGTCATTTTTGTTATATCAATAACAAAATTAAAATTGTCATTTTCATTATTGCAATAACGAAAAAATTAATGAAATCAATAATGATAACGAAAGTAGTTATTAATATCGTATTGCCTGGCAGGTGTTTTTGGGGAGGGAAATGTGGAGAAGGGAGGAGGGAGCAGACATCTCAGAGTCAGAAATGGTGTTGAACTCTTGAAATGGGAAGGGAAGGACCTGATGGATGAATCTCTGGCCAATGAGCAGCGCAAGCAGGTCCCAGCAGTTGAATAGCACCCTGTGATTCCTCAATGCCTCTGTCTCCCAGAACGAATCAGGAGGGCTCTGGGGCAGGGAACTTTATATTGTAGTGCTGGGCTGCTTCACTCTGTGTTAGCTCCCTTGCATGTCAGCGTGTGTTTGCAGAAGCTGCTGGTGTACGCACTAGAAATATCTATCTATCTATCTATCTATCTATCTTATCTAATATAATCTAATATAATATAATATAATATAATCTACCTTATTCTTATATTTTATAGATATCTATCTCCCTATATATATTATCTATCTCCCTTATTCCTATATCTTATAAATATCTATTGATATATATCTATGTATTTCCTTCCCTACCACCTAATCCTTATTCCTTAGGTACACATATACAGAGAGACATTGGTAGTATAGTTTATAGATAGATAGATTATAGATATAGAATAGAGATAGATTAGAGATAGTAGATAACCACTGAGTTTTCCTTTTCCCTTCCCCTGTCCATATATTATATCGATATTAGTTGTGTATATAGATATAGATAGATTAGATACTAGGGTGTTTTATTATATATTAGGGATGGGAATTCCGGATCTACCGGTATCCGATAATGCCGGTATCGGGCGTACCGGCATTATCGGATTCGGCCCGGTAATCCGGCCCCCGGTACCGGATTTCAGTGTACCGGTTTTTTTGCATTGCAGCCATTTTTAAATGGCTGCAATGTCAAAAAAATTAAAGCCCCAGCCAAACT
>QEPC01000117.1:39162-49539 GCA_003113815.1 Sphenodon punctatus | reverse complement strand
TCGCCTCGGGGTCTCACTCTGTTGCTGTTCTATCTTTTTTACAACAAAAAGCCAGGCTGGGCAGGGTGGGTGGGGGGTGTCCCCCCTTCCACCCGCGCAGCCTTGGAGGGGGAGGGCATTTATTTTAATTTATTGCATTGGTTTCAATGGGGACACAGCGCCCCATTGAAACCAATGCAATAAATCTGGCACCGGTATACCGGATTTAATCCGGGAATCTGGTTTTTGTGAAACCGGTAACCGGTAAATCCGGTAGCCGGTAATGGGCCCGGGGTCCCGCCCCTATTATATATATTACAATTATAATATAAGAATATTTTGTATTATACATAGGTTAGGTTTAGTTTAGATTCTGTATATATTATATAAACAAAATGACATATGTACAGTATGTATTATTGTGTGCCGTTTTTTCTGTATCACAATGAGAAGGGGAAGGAGAAAATAATTATTCGTTGGTGCACAAAATCGATCCTGATCCCAATAATGATACTAAAAATAAAATCTTCATTTGAAATTTATACCGATAACATTTTGTTATTAGCAAAAACAAAAAGGATACATTTAAATAACAAAAATGATAATGAAAAACAAAAAACCACATGGGGCCCTGGTACACACCCATACATTCTATATGTCCTGACCTCTGGTACTGCCAGGTATTCCCAGTGCTGGTTAGGCCACACCCCTCTTCAGTCTAGCTCCATGCTCCCAGCTTCCTGGTTGGCTTCTGACCTGTATGTAAGGTCAGCCAAGAGCCACCAAAAGCTGGCTGGGTCATCATTAGACACCTTCCTAGTTTCCTGAATCCAAGTCAACTTCCTGTTTCCCGCTTGTCTTCATCACCTTTGGATTGGCTCTTTAAATCAAGACTTAACTTGTCATTT
The DNA here is from genome assembly GCA_003113815.1 of Sphenodon punctatus. Taxonomy (NCBI): domain Eukaryota; kingdom Metazoa; phylum Chordata; class Lepidosauria; order Sphenodontia; family Sphenodontidae; genus Sphenodon; species Sphenodon punctatus. The sequence continues at coordinate 48,652 of QEPC01000117.1, read as the reverse complement.
TTCTCCGTAACTCCTCATCTCATATACAGTGCAGGGTTCTGTCTTATTACTTAATAATTGTTGTGTGTCAGGTACATTGCTGGTTCTGTAGAAACACTTAATAATAATAAATAATAATATAATAACTAATAAATACACTGTATGGAGGCAGAGAGGTTATCATGTAATAAGCCATAAGTGTAATATTATTATAATGGATGGGGGTAGAAAGGCTGTCATACTTAGCTGTGCCCCCCAAAAAAGCCCTACAGTAATAAACCTTCCCCTAACCCTTGTAGTGCCCTCTGACCTCCTGCTCCTCTTTCAACCCTAACTCTTCCTCCATCTGTCCTCTCCTCCTTCCTCTCTTCTCAATTCCCTAACTCTCCCTCTCCTTGCAGTCCCTTTAGGCCCCAATTTTCCCAACTCCTAATACTTTTACTCACATTACTACACCCCATCCTCCCACCACCCTGCATCCCACCCCACCACTGAGGCAAGCTGATGCCTCCTCCTCAGGTTCCTGCTGACAGGGGCCTACATGCTTAGATCAGGCCAGGCAGGATTAGTGGCTACTGAGTGCAGCCTCCCCTGTCTTGCCATAGCTTCATGCTGCCCCCAGCTCCAGGAAAAGATGCAGCTTGGTTGATCACGAGTTGTTGGTGACTTGCTTGCAGGACCGGGCAGCATTAGGCGGAACAGTTCTACAATGGTTCTGTTCCTACCTAGCCGGTGCTAGGGGGCTAGGTAGGTGAGGAATCTGGGGGTGTTCCTTGATTCCCGGATCCACTTGGATGTCCAGGTGGAGGCGGTGGTGAGGGGGACCTTCTGACAGTTACATCTGATTCGGCAGCTTGGCCTTACCTCTCAGACTCTGACCTGACCACCATCATTCATGCTTTTGTTACCTCAAGGCTGGATTACTTCAGTGTGGGACTACCCTTGGTGATGGTCCAGAGGTTACAGCTGCCAGGATAGGTGTGGTTTACCATAGATTTATATAGATGCATTACAATATTTTCAGTTTTATTCTGTATCCCTTTCTGAATGATTCCTAAAATTCTGTTTGCTTTTTTGACTGCTGCTGCACACTGAGCTGAGGATATCAATGTATTATATGCAATGACTCCCAAGATCCCTTTCCTGAGTGGTAACTCCTAATTTAGAACCCAGCATTGTATACATATAGTTTGGCTTATTTTCCCTATGTGCGTCACTTTGCACTTGTCCACATTAAATTTCATCTGCCACTTAATGCCTAGTCACCCAGTCTTGTGAGATGTTTCTGTAATTCTTCATAGTTTGTTCAGGTTTTAACTACCTAGAATATAATTATGTCATTTGCAAATTTGATCACCCCTCGCTCTTTTACTCTCTTCTCCAGATCATTAATACATATATTAAACACCACCAGTCCCAGTACAGATCACTGGGGCACTCCACTAGTTACTTCTCTTCACCATGAAAACTAACTATTTAGTCCTACTCTTTGCTTCCTATCTTTTAACCAGTTGCCAATCCACAATAGGACACTGCCTCTTATCCCATGACCCTTTAATTTCCTCAAGCATTTGAAGAACCTTCTCAAATGCCTTCTGAAAGTCGAGATACACTATATCGACCAGCTCATACTCAGCCACATACTTATTTACACCCTCAAAAATTCCAATAGATTAGTGAGTCATGACTTCTCTTTCCTAAATCCCTGTTGACCCTTCGCCATTAAGCCATGTTTATCAATATGCTCAGTAATTCTATTCTTAAAGATTTCCACCAGATTGCCCGGTACTGATGTCAGGTTCACTGATCTGTAGTTTCCAGGATCTCCTCCGGAGACCATTTAAAATATTGGTGTTATATTAGCTACCCTCCAATCCTCTGGTACAGTGGCAGATTTTAGCAATAGGTTACAAATTACCAATAGTAGGTCTGCAACTTCATATTTGAGTTCGTTCAGAACTCTGGGAAGAATACCATCTGGACCTGGTGTTTTGGTACATTTAGTTTATCAGTTTGCTCTAGCACCTTCTCCAGAGTCGCACTTTATTTGTGACAGTTCTTCCTATTCTTCACCTAGAAAGACTTGGCCCAGCGTGGGTATCTCCCCAACGTCCTCAACAGCGAAGACAGAAGCAAAGAATTAATTCAGCTTCTCCACAATGTCCTTATCCTCTCTGGGCACCCCTTCAACCTCCTGGTCATCTAGTGGCCCAACCGACTCTCTAGCAGACTTCCTGCTTCTGATCTTGGAAAGGTTTGTATTATTTTTTGCATCTTTAGCAAGTCACTCCTCAAATTCCCTCTTGTCATGTCTTATTAGTGTTTTACATTTAATTTGGCAATGCTTATGCGCTTTCCTATTTTCTTTATTAGGACTAGTTTTCCATATTTTAAAGAATGCCTTTTTTGCTCCTCAGGGACTGCCTCGCCCTCCGCGCCCCAGAGCGGCTCCTTCGGTCTGCTGGGGGTGCCTTCCTGGAGGTCCCCCGTGTAAATCAGGGGGCCACAATGGAGAGAGCATTCTCGGTGGCCGGGCTGCACCTCTGGAACTCCCTTCCGGAGAAAGCTCGCCTGGCCCCAAGCCTGTTGACATTCCAGCAAAGCTGTAAAACCTGGCTGTTCGCCCAGGCCTTTGGGGAGGGGTGGGTTAAAGGGTTTTTATCTCCCCTACCCTATTTATTGTTTTAATGTTTAATGGTTTCCCGGGCCGTGTTTTAATATTTAAACTGTATTTTGAAGTATTTTAAATTGTTTTATATAATTGTATGTGTATTTTTTTTATTGTTGGAAGCCGCCCCGAGCTGTTCTCAGGAGGGGCAGGGTATACATTTAGAAAATAAAATAAATAAATAAAATAATAGCCTCCTTCACTTCATAATTTAGCCACACTGGCAGACATTTGGTCCTCTTGTTACCTTTTTTTATTTGTGGAATACATTTAATCTGTGCTTCCAAGATGGTGTTTTTAAATAATCTCCATGCCTCTTACATGCATTTAACCCTCACAAGTGCTCCTTTTAGTTTCTCTCAGAATAGTTTCCTCATTTTTGTATAGTTACCCCTTTTAAAGTTAAATGTTACTACATTTATCCACAGTTATTCACAAATGAAAATAGGTACTTACAAAAATTTATTTTCAGGTATTCCATTTTAATAATAGTAATAATGTATTTATTTATTTATTTATTTATTTATTGTATTACTTTTATTTGCCACCCCCTCATACCCATGGCATCTCGGGGCAGCTTATAACACCAATAAAAACATAAATAATAATAATAATTAATAATACGTTTTATTTATGTAGCACTCACTCCAGTGCTTTACAGCCTTATTACAATAAAATAGAACAACACACCATAGAACAACTTAAAATATATTTATTTAAGATTCATTTTAAAACAGTTTAAAAGGGGAAGATAAAGGGAGAGGAAAAAATGGGGTTAATTTTTTTTGTGGCCATTTTGGTATTTCAGTTGCACAATTTTTGGCAGTTATGCATGTGCAATAGTGCAAATGTTGACAAAATGAGCAGACAAAATACCAAAAGAACTAAAATACCAAAAGAACAGACAAGTATAAATGATTCCAAAATACCTGAAACCATAACTTATAATGAGAAGATTAAGACTAATAAAAAGAATACATTTCAGTGTCTATATGCAAATGCTAGAAGTCTAAAAAGTAAGATGGGAGAATTAGAGAGTATGGCGTTAAATGAAGATCTAGACATAATAGGCATCTCTGAGACCTGGTGGAATGAAGATAACCAATGGGACATTGTAATACCAGAGTACAAAATATATTGAAATGACAGAGAAGATTGAGCTGGTGGTGGGTGGCTCTATATATTAAAGACAGCATTCAGTCAAATAGACTTAACATTTTACAGAAAGGGAACTGCATTCTGGAATCACTACACATAGAAATTCTATGCATAACAGGGATGTGTAGCAGTGGGCCTTTACTATCGTCCCCCTGACCAGGATGGTGAGACTTGATTATGAAATGCTAGCAGAGATTAGACAGGCTACTAAAGTCTGTAACAATAATAATAATAATAATAATTAATAATTAATGTAGGATTTCAATTATGCTTATATTGACTGGGTGAATGCCTCCTCCAGGCGTAATAGATGGAGGTAATGTGGATATGGAGGTCATACAATATGGAGGTCCTGGAACCAACGAGAGGAGGAGCTACTTTGGGCCTTTTCAAACAGACCGTGGAGACGCCATGGTCCCTGGAGGATGGATGGAGGTGGCAGTGCATGTGCGGGCCAACACATGGACACACACGGACATGGACGCACACGGACACACACTCATCTCCTCTGAGCTCTGCGCACCGAGGTGCCTCCATTTTCCCCAATGCCTCTGTGCATGGGGGATCAGTGGAGATGAGTGGAGCATGGGAGCGCACATGCACCCCCACCCATCCCCGCCGGCGGTCACATGAATGCCTCACCCTCGCCCATGCAGTGGCACACATGGGCAAAGGGTGTGTGTCCATGTAAAAAGGACCTTTGTATCTAGTCCTAAGCAGGGCACAGGACCTGGTGCAAGGTTTTTTTAAAATTAATTTATTTATTTTATTTATTTATATATACATTTTTATCCTGCCCCACTTGCTACAAGCAACTCGGGGTGACTCACAAAATTCATAATTAAAACACAATATAAATATAAAAATATAAAACATATGAAACATATTAAAACTCTAATCATGCACAAACCAGTAAAACACCCACAGTGCAGAAAAGGAAGACCCCAACGTACCCATCCCACCCTCCTCTTCTCCCCTACTAAATCCCTGGTGGAAGCCAGGTCTTACAATTTCATCAGAAGATTTTGACTGAGGCAAACCTCCAGCATAAGGGAGTTCCAAAGTGACGGTGCGGCCACCGAGAATGCCCTCCTGTCTGTCAAAACCTGGTGGTTGGAGTGACTGTGGCACCGTTCTCATAGGGAAGCTGACACAGATTGCCACACAGAACTAGTTTGTGAACCTATGCTGTGGCTATGCATGGAGCAAAGAATGAAGGCAGAAGGCAGACTGAGGCATGCTTTGATCTAGGCCACCTGGGCAGGTGGGCCACCAGACAGGCAGCGTGGCATGAGCAGAAGGCAGACTGAGGCAATCTTTGATCTTGACCACCTGGGAAGGTGGGCGTGCAGACAGGCAGCATGGCATGAGCAGAAGGCAGACTGAGGCAATCTTTGATCTTGGCCACCTGGGCAGGCGGGCGGGTGGGCAGACAGGCAGTGTGGCATGAGCAGAAGGCAGACTGAGGCAGGTTTTGATCTTAGCCACCTAGGCGGATGGGCAGACAGGCAGCGTGGCATGAGCATCGGAAGACTGGCTAAGGCATGCTTTGATCTTGGCCACCTGGGCGGGCGGGCGGGTGGGCAGACTGGCAGCATGGCATGAGCAGGAGGTAGACTGATTAAGGCTTTTATCTAGGCCACCTTGGCAGATGGGCTGTCAGACAGACAGTGTGGCATGAGTATCGGAAGACTAGCTGAGGTAGGCTTTGAACTTGGCCACCTGGGTGAGTGACTGGGCAGACAGGCAGCGTGGCATGAGTATCAGAAGGCTGGTTGAGGCAGGGTTCGAGCTTGGCCACCTGGACGGGCAGTTGGGCAGACAGGCAGCGTGACATGAGAATTGGAAGACTGGCTGAGGCAGTGTTTGATATTGGCCACCTGGGCGAGCGGGTGAGCAAACAGGCAGCGTGGCATGAGCAGAAGGCAGACTAAGGTAGGCTTTGATCTTGGCAACCTGGACGGGCGAGCAGACAGGCAGCGTGGCATGAGAGGCAGTAGGGAAGGCAGGCTGGGACCTTGGCAGGGCACTCAGATAGGCTGGCGAAGACTGTGCAGTGTGAGACAGAGAGAGCCAGTTAGATAGGTGGGCCGAGATTATCTAGTCAGAGGCCAGCTGGCAGGCTTACACCTTCCCAATGCCACCCTGCATCATGAGGTCAGTCAGATAGTCCGGCCGAGGCCATCTAGTCAGAGAGAGAGAGAAAGAGAGAGAGAGAGGGCAGGCACCGGGGCATTGGGAGGGAGGGACAGCACCTCAGCAACAGCAACCTAGATTGAGGAACCCCATCCCAAGACTTCCCCTGGCATGGGATGGTGTGTGCTATTGCACCATCAATCATTGTCCAGGGGCAGCTCGGCGAATCCCAGCAGTGGAAGGTTCACCTTTATAGAAAGCAACTCCTCCACCAGCTTTGCCCCCAGTCTCAGGCAGTGCGACGTGCAAATGTCCCCCCACCATGGAGAATACCCACTCGCTTGGGGACACTCATTGGTGGGCAGGAAAAGAGACCCTTGGCCACTTTGAACAGGGCTGTCCACACGTTGGTCTTGCTGGCCCAGTAGGCCAAGGGATTGCTGCTGGGTTCTATGCATGGATCCTCCTCCAGGTAGCTCTTCACTGCTGCTAAGGTGCTGTTGTACTCCCTCATGTGGGAGTGGGTAGTGATTTTTATTCCCCTATCCCAAGCAATTTATATCCCTGGCCCTGTTTTATATGTTATTTTAAATGTTTATATGGTATTTTTAAAGTGTTTTTTGGATTGTTTTAAATTGTATTTTATTGTTGGAAGCCGCCCCAAGCTGGATTCAGGAGGGGCGGGGTATAAATTAAATAAATAAATAAATAAATAAATTTAACTGTCCTTTGGCATCACCTCCACCACTGCCCTCAGCCACGCTGCCTGCCCTGCTGTGCACGAGCCCATGCTCGCCAGATTTCCCTGCACATATGAGCTTCTGCTGCTGACAATAGGGGTGCTGCTGCTGCTCAGCCTGCTGCTGGTGCTTCTACATCTAGGGCTGGGGGCAGGGATAGACCGCACCAGCTGAAAGGGGTGGCTGCTCCCACTTCCACCATTCCCAGGGGCATCCTGCTGCTGCTGCCGAGCAGTCTCCAGAGCCCTCTCTGCCTGCTGGACCCTCTCAACCAGGACACCCTTCCAATGCCCATAGAGTGCTGTCTGGCGTGCCACGCTACCCTTGACCCTGGGGTCCAGCATGGTTGCCAAAACGTATTCCACCAGCTTCAGGAGCTCATCGAACCGCACCTTCAGCCCTGCTTTCAGCTGCCGCACCAGGTCAACTGCCTCATCCTGCAACTTCCTGCCCTGAGGGCCACAATCCCACCCCTGGAGAATCTCCTTCAGCCTCCTTAGGAGACTCTGGACCAGAGGGGTCACCTGACTGATGGTGGCCATGGAGGAGCTGATGGTCTCCATCATGGCGAGGAACGGTCTGAGGACGAAGACCATGTAATCCAGGATCTCCCATTCTGCCCCATCATACCCTGGAGGTGCTCCGTTGTCCGTCACCAATTGAACCTGATGCAAGATGGCCTTCTGCTCGAGAAGCCGCTCAAGCATCACGAACATTGAATTCCACCATGTGGACACATCCTACACAATCTGGTGCACTGGGGAGCCTTGCTCGGCCTACTTCACCCAGAGGAGGTCACTGACCTTCATGCTCCAGTTAAAGAAACTGGCCAGCTTCCTCCCCCGCTAGATCAGAGAACTAAGAGTGCCTGCCCCAATCCCCTTCTCCCCAAAGCCCAGAGCGTCCCTGACCACCAGTTGAAGGGTGTGTGCGGTGCAAGGTATGCTGGTGAAGCCCCCCTTGTGGACTGCCCTCAATATGTTGGCCACGTTGTCCATCACCACACACCCCTTGGAGAAGGGTGCGCCTGGCATGACCCACTCCCTGAGCATGGCAGTCACGGATGCCTCAATGTTCTAAGTGGTGTGGGGGCCGTCCATTATTTCTGCCTGAAGCAGAGCCAACATATATCCTTCTTCGGGACCCCTTCTGCCACTTCCAAATGCTGCCTGGATCCTGCCACCAGTGGGACATCACTGCCAGGTAGGCATGCAGTGCATTCCTGCTTGACCACAGGTCTGTGCCAGCTGTTCCCTCACCCGCTCCTTTAAAGCCCAGCACAGGGCTGGTACCACCTGCCAACTCAGGGTGGTGCATGAGGGCAGCTTAAACTGGGGGTCCAGAAACCCAATCATGCGAGTAAAGGCTAGGGATGTGCGAACAGAACAGGGTTCTGATGTTTGGCTGTTGGGTCCAAAAACTGAGTTCGGGTTCATTTGGTTTGACAGAGTTCGGTCCCGCTGAACGATCGACGGAGTTCGGACCTGCCATGAGACTTGGGGTGATCCAGGGACCCCCAGGGGCGTCCGTGACTGCATGGAGAGAGAGAACCCAGCAGCAGCAGCAGAGACTCGGATGACTTGGTGCTTGGCACCCTGGGTTTCCCGGGCAGACAGGCTCAGCGATTGGCCCCTGGGGGTGCCTGTGGCAGCATGGCAGGCTGTCAGAGACCCAGCAGCAGCAGCAGCAGAGACTGGGAAGGCTTGGTGCTTGGCACCCCGAATTGCCCGGGCATTGCATGCTGGCAGGCTTCTAGTTCTGCTCATTCTGTGTTGCCTGGGTTCTCCATTTCTAGTCGCCATCACGGCAGGCAGTGGATGTCTGGCTGTCTGGTCATGTAAATCACCACTGGGCAAGGCTACTCGACCAATTTACATAAGAGTTGGTTGAGATCTGGTGAGTACGATGCCAGCCTGAAATGCCCGGCCCCGTATGGGGAGGGAGGATGTGGAGCAACCCAGTCTGTAGGAGGGAGAATGTGGAAAAACCCAAAAGACTGACATGACAGACACATTCACTGGAGAATTACTGCATACTTCCAGCTTTACAGGACCAATCGGTAGTGGCTTTGAAGCAGACGTAGGGGTGGCCATCAGGCGGGTATCAAAGAGACATAACTGGGGCTTTGGGAATAGCATCCCAAAAATCAGGAGACACAGTTTACACATGCAGGCTGGCTAATCACAATCACATCCTGCAGCACTGTGACAGAGGACATAAGAGAATCTCTATTGGCGCTTTCCTAAACAGATGCTTCTGAGTTCCCAGTGACAAGTAGGGAAGAGATGTTGGGATGCTCACAACACAGAATGAGGATATTTGGTTGATATTTCTGATGGCCAATTGGCATCACAAACCAATCTTATACAACAGTGAAATGTAAGAGAATCCCTGGCATAGTCTCCTTCTCTGCATATGCTGTGCAGGCATATAAAATTGGAACCCTTTATCACATCTTTCTAATATTTGGCAGAGATGATTGTGAAACTGTGATTTAAAGCCCTGCCAAATTTCATGTAAACTGGTTGGACTACAAAGATGTAACAGTCAGATATACATTTATAAGTGAATTGCTCCCTGATCGAGTGGGGGAGGAAGCTGGCATTGCAGGCTGGCTGACATTATTATTATTATTATTATTATTATTAAACATTTATAAAGCGCCAGTAACAACCTGGCGCTGTACAGAACATATAATCAGCTGCGGTCCCTACCTGTGGCTTACAATCTAAAAGACAAGGAGGGGGAGACAAGGAGAGGGGACAGCGGGAGAGACATGGGAGAAGACAAACAAACATTCAGGCGGATG
>QEPC01000117.1:13960-27637 GCA_003113815.1 Sphenodon punctatus | reverse complement strand
CGATACCATGAGCGACAAACCACAGCCGCAGCCCTCGGAAAGCTACCTCTGCCGTACCGTGCCACGATGTGCGGAATAGGGGTTGCCGTCGGTAAAAGCTGCCGCGGCGGTATGCCGCTACAGCCCTATCGGTGGCTATTGCTGCTGGTATTGCACATCAGTCATTTGCTCCTCAATCTTGTAGACTGCAAGAACTCGGATGAGTGCGCTGGCAGGCAGGGACTGGGTGAACATTACAATGGGGTGGAATGGGAGATCCTGTAAATGACTCAGTTCTGATCGGCTGCAGGAAATGGAGGCTATCGGCGATCACCCGTCCCTTCACAACAACGCTCGCCTATCTCTTAGGATCGACTGTTTGTGTTCATACATCCCTACAGATCACATTCTGAAACCTCTCCACTTTGCAGATTTGACCAATGGCACACGCATATTGCCACTCTTGCCCCAGGACCCACCATCATGGGTCTGGGGCCATCATTCCTTGCATGGAGACCTGCATTAAATGCTGAGTTCCTTGAGGATTTACACAGTGATGACGTACTCAGTTTGCTTGCCTTCTGACGATTTGTAGCTCGCCCCAGATGATCTCAATCCTAAAAGAATCTTAAACTTCTCCTATGGTCCAGGATCCTTGTTCTGTGACTTTGCCATGGGTTACCCAAAAAGTGCCAGAGAACTTCCACCCTCTCCAGCCAGCAGACACCTGCCCCTGCCCATCCCCCTTACCCCTGTCCCCTCATCATTCTTAGCCTGGACCTCAATGCTCTTGGACTTTAAGGTGCTGATGGCTCCTGTGCATGGGGCTGTCAATAAAGTATGTCACGCAAGACATGTAGATTAGAAAAGTCATGCCAATGGGTGATAATCGGGGGTGAGGGGGACTGGTCACGTGACATTATACCCATATGTTATTTGTGTCTCTGTCACAATTATTTAGTATGTGGGTATCTTTAGGTAGGTGACTAGGTGTGGGTGGGGAGTTTTACTTGCTTTCCTGTCTCACCTGAGTCTCTAGACCTCCTCCCATTTGCCGTCATTCTTCTCACAGAGATGGCCCCCAGGCCTTGGCCTATATGCTATCTGTGCCAAGGGTTCTGTACCATGGCCACCAATGTCTGCTTCTTCCAGTGCCAATGGACCCCAGGCCAGGCATATATGCTATCTGTGCCATGATGCCATGGCATCAAGGAACAGCTGCTGCTGCCAGGCCTATATGCTGTCTGTGCCAAGGGTTCTGTACCCCAGGTTGCTCCCAAGCTCAAAGCCTGCCTCAGCCCGCCTTCCTGCCTCTCATGCCAAGGTACCTGTCTGCCCGCCCAGGTTGCTGCCAAGAGAGAGAGAAATGAGAGAGAGAAAGTCTACTCACTGCTTGAAGGAGAGATAGACACAATCCAACCTATGCTGTCACCTGCACTATATGGCCAGAGAGAGAGAGAGAGAGAGATAGGTTCCCAGCTAGAATGAGGGAGATGTGGGTTAGAGGGGGAGAGGTAGGTGTATCCAGCTACACTGGCTGGCACCTGCCAGAACCAGGAAGAACTCCCATCTGTGCTCATGCACCCAAAGCCCATTGCCCACATCAAGCATGCAGCAAACCTACCATAATGAGATGGAATATAACACACAATGTTTTATATGTGCCTGCCTGCCTGTGTGTGTTCCTGTACCTGCTGCTACCACCAACTTCAGCATATAGGGATACAAGATTGGACAGGTCAAACGAAGCTCATAAAAATAAATACAACAACTTTTATTAAAACTATTTACATAACAACAAAACAACAACAACATAAAAATCAAAAGCAAACATTCAAAGGAAACTTATAAATTTAAACTAAGAGTCTCTGGACCTGTCCCCCAGGACTTCAGGGAAAGGCAACAGCTGTTGGGGTGCAGCACAGGGCTGAGGGCCAGCCACCCAGGACTCTGGCAGCTGGTAGCCATGGGAGACAGCAAAGTTCAGGGCCCCTTCCATGTCCCGATGCCACCTAGAGAGCGCCTGGTGGTACATTTGCAGGTGGTCCATCTCGGTGGAGACATACTGGCTGTATGCCTCCACCTTCTGCCTCTCCACCTGGACTGCCTGTAACTGCTCCACCAGGTGGTTCTCCATGGTGGCTGCAGATGCTGGACCTCGGCCATGAAGTCCCAGGTGGACTGCTGCAACTTGGCTCAAAAGGTCTTGGCCTCTGCATTCTCCCGTGGCCCCGGGGTCTCCACATCAGGGTTGGAGGGGGGGAAGGGCATACATACCTTCGTTTCTGGGTTGCCTTCCCCCCCTTCCTCTGGCGCTGAGGCTCCACGTCCATGGTCACACCAGACTCCCCCGCCTACCACCTCACTCTCAGACCATGGGTGCGCTCAATGTGGGCAATGAGCCCTGATGTGGTCCCCTCCCTCTGCTGGCAGAATATTTTATGGCAGATCTAAAAAGAGCAGAAAAAGATAGGAACATAAGAAGTGCCATACTGTGTCAGACCAATGGTCTGTCAAGCCCTGCCTGCATTCTGTCTCCACAAGTGGGTGGACTGAGTGGCCAATCTCTCTCTGCAAGTTCCTAAAAGGTCAGGTCATAGGGCAATTCATTCCCTGTTGTTCCAGTCCCCGTGCCATATGTTGCATGTGGCGATTCCGTCGCCCTTGGCAAAAAACCTCCAGACATCCGACTTCCGGTGCCAAATGTCTGGGGGTGTCACTAGCAGTGGAGACCTCTACCTAGGGGTCCTCCTTAGCCTGTTCCTGGCAGCAGCGCTGGAGCCGACATCCGATTCTTCTCTGAAATGGGAACACACTAAAAACACCAAAGTTATATCATGCATTTATGATGAAGATGCTTCTAGTCTTCCCTCCTTAAGGTGCTAGGGATTGAAACTAGAAAGCACGTGCAAATCCTGCCCTCCTGGGGGTGCTAGGAGATGCTAGAGATTGCAACTAGAAAGCCCCTGGCACGTGCAAATCCTGCTCTCCCTGGGGTGCTTGGGAGACCCTGGCTGGCACGTGCAAATCCTGCCCTCCCAGAGGTGATAGGAGATGCTAGGGATTGCAACTAGGAAGGCCCTGGCTGGCACGTGCAAATCCTGCTCTTATTTGGGGGTCCATAGGGAATGGGATGGCAACTGGAGAGTGGAGATCCTTGCTATCCTGGCACATGAATGGGTGGGGGTGCTGCTCATGCCAGAGCCCCCCACACTACAGTACCCTCTCTGTCTGTGGCAGACATCTGCTGCCACCCACTGATGCCCACTATTTGTGCCTGACCGATGCCCACCACCCACACCCACCCGCACGCCATTGAGCTCGCTCTAACGGATAGAGCCTTTCTTGTCCTCAAAGTAAAAAAAAGTTTACAAACCTGGCAGCACCTCCTGAGCCCACCACTTGCTTCTCAGCCGGGGAGCTGGACACCACCACTGGAGGTGTTGTAGGGGCAGTGCCAGCGACATCTTCCTCCTCTTCCTTCTCAAACAGCAAGTTGGTCCCCAGCTGCCGAATAAGCACTGCGGCCTTCTTCATTGTTTTTTTAAACAATCACACAGCCAGAACAGTCACCCACAACACACACCAACACTCACCAACCACAACCACAACACAGCCAAACCCAACCCAAACACAGCCAAAACACACAAACTGAACAGCCACCCAGCCAAACACGCACTCACTTGCCGCACAGCTCCGCAAGCACTAGAATTTCTGGTTTCTAGCACGATTATGGCTTCACGTGCTCTTGTGAAACTTTTTCCAAACGGCCGAACCCGGTGAACGAACCGAACAGCCGAACCCGAACTGCGATCTGTTCACCCATCCCTAACCAAGCTGGGGTGGTCAGGACTGTTCTTGAATGGTTCCGCCCATTCCTGGCTGGAAGAATTCCATGAGTAGTGCTTGGGGATCATTTTTCATCTTCCTGGGATGTCTTGTGTGGAGTCCTGCAGGGTTCCATTCTGTCCCCTCTCCCATTCAACGTGTATATGCAGTCACTGGGTGAGGTTGTAAGGAGTTCTGGAGTTTGGTGTCATCAATATGCTGATGACACCCAGCTCTATTTCTCCTTTTCTTCATCTGACCCGGAACCTGCAGTCTTGGTGCTCACACTATGTCTGGTGGCTGTGGGGGACTGGATGAGGGTGAGCCAACTGAAGCTGAATTCTGACAAGATGGAGGTGATATTAGTGGGGAAGGCAATGGGTGTGATGTCTCCTGTCACTGACAGGGTTTCCCCCCCATTGGTTCCCCAGGTTCGGAGTCTGATGGTGTTCCTTGATGTGCAACTTCACCTAGATGCCCAGGTTGGAGCTGTGACAAGGAGCACTTTCTGCCAACTACATCTGGTGTGACAGCTTAGGCCATATATCTCAGACTCTGACCTGGCCACTATTGTCCATGCTTTCATCACCTCAAGACTGCACTATTGTTGAATGATGTCCCTAGAATTAGTGCTTGATTGGGAATATTTCATTTAATCGTGCGTTAGGTGGTAGCAGGTACAGGAAGGCACACAGGCATCCACATAATTACATTGCGTGTTATTTTCATCTCATTCTGGTAGGTTTTCTACTGGATGTGGGCTAAAACGCAACCCTGTCTGACTCCTAGGAACACATCAACACCGTTTGTGATATGTCCCTGGTTATCTATTTTAACCAAAAGGGAAGAGTTAGCATAGAGGTTCTGGATAATGCAGAGTAGCCTTTTATCAATTGATGTCCGCTTTAATTTATCCCAAATAAGTGTCCTATTAATAGAATCAAAGGCCGCCTTAAGGTCAAGGAAGGCTACAAAAAGTTGCCCATTTACTGCCCTATACTTCTCAATCAGATGTAATAAAATCAAGCATTGCTCCACCGTAGATTGACCCCTCTGGAAGCTGGCCTGTTCTGGGCATAAGATTTTACTTTGGTCCATCCAGAAAGACAATCTATTTAGAAGTTTGGCGTAGATCTTACTAATAACACTAAGAAGACTGATTAGCCGATAATTTGATGGGATAGCACGTGATCCTTTTTTATATATTGGGATGATTACAGTTTTTCCCCATCCAGCTGGAATTATCCCTCAGTTATTTATAACAGAGAACAATGCTGTTAGTACCACCAGTCTATATTGGCTTTAATATATTCGATTTGTATCAAATCTGGGCCTGGAGCCTTATTGTTTCTAAAGGTTCTAGTGAGCGTTACTATTTCCACTTCCTTAACTGAAGGCCAAGCAGGTAGCTTCTCAAATTCTTTACCAGCTATTACAGAATGGCCAAACGCCTCGGTTCCTACTTGCATAGAGCTAAAAATACTCCACCCACGAATGAGTAGGAACCGGAAGAGACCACAAGGTCCTCTCTTTCCATAATGAGCCATTGATCAATTGTGGGGAGCTGTTCATTATAGTGTATCTGGATTTTCAGAAAGTGTTGATCATTTTCTCAAGAGTCTCTCATGAGGGACCTTGAAATGTCATGGGATATGAGGCAATGTCCTATTCTGTACTGGTAACTGATTAAAGGTTAGGAAACAAAGAGTAGGACTAAATGGTCAATTTTCACAATGGAAAGAAGTAAACAGTGATGTGCCTGAGGAATCTGTACTGGGACCAGTGATATTTAATGTATTTATTAATGATATGGAAAGTAGAGTAAGGAGTGAGGTGATCAGATTTGCAGATGATACCAAGTTATTCAAGGTGGTTAAAACATGAGTGAACTGTGAAGAATTTCAGGGGGATCTTGCGAGACTGGGTGACTGGACATTTAGATACCAGATAAAATTTAATGGGGACAAGTGCAAAGTGATACACATATGGAAAAACAATCCAGACTTTATATACACAATGCTGGGTTCTAAATTAGGAGTTAACACTCAGGAAAAGGACCTTGGAGTAATTGTGGACAATGCATTGTAATCCATAGCTCAGTGTATGGCAGCCATCAAAAAAGCAAACTGAATGTTAGGAATTATTCATAAAGTGATAGAGAATAAAAGTGAAAATACCATAATGCCACTATATAAACCTATGGTTCAACTGCACCTCGAATATTGTGCATAGTTCTCGTCACCCCATCTCAAAAAAGACATAGTAGAACTAGAAAAGGTACAGAGAAGGACAACAAAAATGATAAGGGGTGTGGAACGGCTCCCCTATGAAGAGAGGTTGGATAGGTTGGGGCTCTTGAGCTTGGAGAAGAGACGACTGAGAGGGGATATGATCTTAAGTTTATAAAATCATGAATGGTTTGGAAATAGTTAATAAGGAATGGTTATGTAATATTTACCCTCTCAAATATTACTAGAACTAGGAGACACTCTATGAAACTAACGGGTAGCTGATTTAAAACAAATTAAATAAAGTATGTTTTCACTCAATGCACAATTAAAATTTGGAATTTGTTGCCAGAAGATGTGGTCAAGGCCAGTAGTATAACTGGGGTTAAGAAAGGGTTAGATAAATTTCTAGGGATGGGCGAACGGGGTTCGGAAGTTCGGATCAAAATCGATCAGTTTGGTCGACCGAACCGAACTTCCGAACCAAACTAGATTTTTGAACTGAACCGGATTTCCAAACTCGGCTCTGTTCGCCCATCCCTAAAATATAATATTCCATTTAGTTCAATGCAGTTTGAATTTCCAAACTTTGTTTGGAAGTTTGGAGTTCAGACCGAACTCAAATAGTTCGGTCGACCGAACTGAACTTCGGAACCGAACCGAATTTTCATTCTGAACCGAACCGAATTTCTGAACTCAGTTCTGTTCGCCCATCCATATAAATTTCTGGAGGATAGGTCCATTAGCAGATATTAGCTAGGTAGGTTTGGGAAATGTAACCTCTTGCTGTCAGGAGCTGAGAGTGAGCAACAGGGAATTGAGTACTCCATAGTGATCTGTTGGGTACTTCTTCCAAGTGACCACTGTCGGAGGTAGGTGCCACTGTTGGAGGTAGGTGCCACTGTCGGAGACAGGTGCTGGACTCAATGGACGATTGGACTGACCTAGTATGACACTTCTTATGTTCTTAAAGGGACTGGAGGAGTGATGGGGATGAATGAGGGGTTCCCAGTTCAAGTCTTCCCTTAGCCAGAAACTCACTGGGTGACTTTGGACCCACCCGCATGCCATTGAGCTCGCTCTAATGGATAGAGCCTTTCTTGTCCTCAAAGTAAAAAAAAAGTTTACAAACTTGGCAGCACCTCCTGAACCTGCCGCTTTCTCTTCAGCCGAGGAGCTGGACACCACCACCGGAGGTGTAGTAGGGGCAGTGCCAGCGACCTATTCCTCCTCCTCGACCACAAAGTCGTCCCCTAGCCAGGGAAGCAACACTGCAGCCTTCTTCATTTTTTTTTTTAAAAAAATCACACACATACAACCAAAACAGTCACCCACAACACACACCAACACTCACCAACCACAACCACAACAACACAGCCAAACCCAACCCAAACACAGCCAAAACACACAAACCGAACAGCCACCCAGCCAAACACACACTCACTTGCCACACAGCTCTGCACGCACTCGAATTTCCAGTTTCCGGCGTGATTATGGCTTCACATGCTCTTGTGAAACTTTTTTCTGAATGGCCGAACCCGAACCCAACGGCTGAACAAAACGGCCGAACCCGAACCCGGCGAACAAACCGAATGACTGAACCGAACGGCCGAACCGAATTCAGCCAAACCGAACGGCCAAACCCGAACTGCGATCTGTTCACCCATCCCTAACCAAGCCGGGGTGGGAAGGACTGTTCTTGAATGGTTCCACTCATTCCTGGCTGGAAGAATTCCATGAGTAGTGCTTGGGGATCATTTTTCATCTTCCCGGGACGTCTTGTGTGGAGTCCCGCAGGGTTCCATTCTGTCCCTTCTCCTGTTCAACGTGTATATGCAGCCATTGGGTGAGGTCATAAGGAGCTCTGGAGTTTGGTGTCATCAATATGCTGATGCTAATAATAATAATAATTAATAATTAATAATAAAGCTTTTACCCACACAGTCCTAGTAATTTCTATTCTTGGGCTGAAAGCCTTTTGCTATTCTGGACCCAGCTTCTCTCTCCCACACTCAGGCTTGTCGCGGCAAGAGGATATTATTATCCACCAGAAACAGCTGGTGGGAAGAAACTACTGGGTAGCTGCAAATAGATGGAAACAAACATTTGTTTATACGACTATGTACCCAGAATGATGTCATCCAATTTAACACACTTTGTATTTGCACACGTTTTATTCTTATGTTTATTTATGTCAGAAGTCATCAAGGAGTACAAAACGTGGTAAGGATTTCTCTCACCTCAGTCAGACGATGTGCAACTACACACACTCTAAGAACATGTGACTACGCCTCCAACATTGCTCTCTCAGCCATCAGTAAGATGGATTTATGGCTCTTCACAGCTGGTGTCTCCATGCCCCCAACATCAGCTCGTAGAAATGTGAAAAGAACCTCACTGAACTGAAGGGTACAGAAATTCTGGCCCCTACTTTCAGTGGAACCACATTAAGCCCCTCCAGGACTGCTGTGGAAAGACCAGGATTTGCTCCTTAGTCTCTTAAGATCTTCAGACCATAGCATTAGCCCAGTGCCAAGCGCTATTTTATGATTCAAAGGTCAAGAGATTAAAGTGTATTTTTTAAAATTAATTTTCATAACTCTTATAGGATATATTTATATGCATCCTGATTATACATGCATAATTAGGATGGGTAATTACAAACCCTTAGTACATAATTATGTTTCTTAGAAACTATAATCACACTGTGGTAACTACACTATTTTGCAACAGTCAATACACATGTAAAGCCAATTATGTATTTAATCAAAATGGTTCTAATTGAGTCATTATAAGCTCCCTCTGATAAATATGGTTATTCATTACTTGGCTTCTCCCTTTCCACATTATCGGTACGTGCACAGATAATGGGACTCCAAAAATACTTTTTCCACAGTAAATTGAACTGTTCTCACAAAGACTTTGTCTGCACATCAAAGCTGCACCAGCTTTAAAGAAAACTGGTTTAAAAATGACAGAGATGCTGATTCGTACAACAATCTTTTAGGGAGACTAATGGCGCAAGCCCACTTTCTGAGCGTTTTGTGAAACCCTTATTAGTCACTGTGAGCTGTGGGCTGTTTTTACACGTGCACAAATACTCCCAAGTAGCTGTAAGATTGGATTTGTCATTATTATTATTATTATTATTTATTAGCAAGCATTTATATAGTGCCAGCAATGTACCTGGCACTTTACAAAGTAATGGAAAAGACACGGTCCCTGCCCTAGGGATTACAATCTGAGAGATGGGGGGAGGAGGGGGAGACAAAGGAGGAGGAACCGAGGGAGAGACGAGGAGTGTAACATTCATGAAGATGCGAGGTCCCAGGTGCACATGCTTGGCTTGGTTACATCGAGAATGATGGTCTGTGTGGTGAGTACACAGACCTCAGGTAACAGATTGTACTGGATGGTAGATATCAGCAGGAGTGAGGCGAGCGAGGAGTCGGGGAGGGCAGAGCAGAAGTGGGTCTTGAGGAGGGATTTGAAGGTATGAAGGGAGGGGGCAAGGTGGATGTGAGCAGGGAGGGACTTCCAGGCATGGGGGGCAGCTAGGGAGAAAGGAGAACGGTGGTTAGGGGAGCAGAGGAGGGCAAGAGAAGGGGACAGAGGAGGAGCAGAGTTCACAGACTGGAGTACGGACGGAAACTAGTGCAGAGAGGTAGGGGGGAGTAAGGTTGTGAAGAGCTTTATAGGTGAAGACTAGGCGCTTGTGCAGGATTCGTTCAGGAAGGGGAGCCAGTGAAGAGAGAAGAGGAGGGGCTGCATGTGGTCAAAACGCTGGGGTGGATGACCCTGGCAGCAGAGTTTTGGATGGAGACAAGGGGAGAAAGGGGAGAGCGGGGAGGCCAGTGAGAAGGAGGTTACAGTAATCAAGGTGAGAGATGACCAGGGCGCGAACAAGGGTTTTGGCAGAGGAGGCAGAGAGAAAATTGAGAATCTTAGCAATGTTATGGAGGGAGAAGTGGCAGGATTTGGCAACAGAGTCGATGAAGGGTTTAAAAGAAAGGGGTGAGTCAAAGATAAAGCCTAAGCTACAGGCTTGGAGGATGGGAAGCATGGTGACCCGGTCGATAAGGATCGACAGGGAAGAGGGAGAGGAAGGATAATGGGGGGAAGATAAGGTGTTCAGTTTTAGCCATGTTGAGTTTGAGTTGACGTTGAGACATCCAGGTAGAGATGTCTCATCCAGAGTTATCATTCAGGGATAACTGTTTACATGGTCATTAATGTTCCGGAATAAGCACTTATCTGTATTAGCAGTGTAGATGGTATATCCTCAAAAGTTAGGATGTATAACTCCGGATTACAACAAGAATTTGGATTTATGTACTCCAGAATATCTGTGTACACAAACACTTAATTCGAGACTTAGAGGTGTTGCCTTGATGATGCCTTGTTCTCTTCCAAACAATGCAAAGGCTTTGCTTGCAAGTACCTAACTCTTAAGTAGCAATGGTGTTGTGTGAACTGATTAACCCCGAGCAAACTTCCATCCACTTGTCTTTTTTTTTTTTTCTTTTATTATCTTCAAGTGTAGAGGTGTGGACAGTCCTAGAGCAAAGACTTCCTTTTTCCATTCAGTGCTGCTGCTACAATTTTGCATGCAAGTAGTTGAATTGCACGAGTTGAATTGCATGCAAGTAGTTGAATTGAGTTGACGTTGAGACATCCAGGTAGAGATGTCTCATCCAGAGTTATCATTCAGGGATAACTGTTTACATGGTCATTAATGTTCCGGAATAAGCACTTATCTGTATTAGCAGTGTAGATGGTATATCCTCAAAAGTTAGGATGTATAACTCCGGATTACAACAAGAATTTGGATTTATGTACTCCAGAATATCTGTGTACACAAACACTTAATTCGAAACTTAGAGGTGTTGCCTTGATGATGCTTTGTTCTCTTCCAAACAATGCAAAGGCTTTGCTTGCAAGTACCTAACTCTTAAGTAGCAATGGTGTTGTGTGAACTGATTAACCCCGAGCAAACTTCCATCCACTTGTCTTTAGAAAAAGTACCACAGCAGAGGAGGGAGGGATATGTACAAGAAAATACAGGAAAACTGGCAGTTGAGTGAATGTTGGGAAGAACAAGAGCATTGCACGTTAAGAACAAGTTATGAGTTTACAATGGTAGTGTGTGACTAACCCCTTTGTTTATACGGGTGTATGCCACTGCATAGAAATGTAGCGTACAAGTGGCTGGTAGGTACTGTTCTAACTGAATTCAGTAACCAGTTAAATCAATATGCATCAGTTATAAACTGTGCAGAGGGGTTAGTCCTATTAAAAAAGATCATTCAATAAAAAAACTTGATTTTAGTTAAACTGGTGAAATCCCTATGTCTAACCAGGCTTGAATGCAAAACTGTGACTGTTTGAAAGTGGGCATGGCTGGGGGACAGGTCCATGTGCATCGCATCTAGCACCCATGGACATCAAGTGATGGAGGGGGGAATCAAATGGGATGGGATGGGTGTGCACCCCTACCCATGCACCACTCACTCCTGCTCCCCATGGAACATCCCAGATTTTTCCTCGATGTTCGATACATGGACATGAGTGGGCAGTGCATGGGAACCAGTTACAGGCATGCCTGTGCAGCATTTAATTATCCAATTATTCGATCCAGTTTCCAAGGTTTAGTGTTGTCTCTGAATGCAGGAGAAGGGAGTTTCCTGTTCTGCCTATCAGGGAAGTAGGCCTGTGCGCCAGGGTCGAGTATTTATATTTATATTTGTATCTGTATTTGCATTATTTGTGCATTTAGTATTTGCATTTATTTGTATTTATCTCTTTGCCTGTGTTCACTGAATTTTCCTCATTGTTGCCAAAGTGATAAGTGCAGTGAACATGGGTCCCTGCATATGGTTTTTTTTTTGGCATAAAATACAGTGAGCCTCTGCCAGTTTGACAGGCCTATAAGGAAAGAAAAATGCAGTCAAAATTGCAGCTAAGTCTGCTACCAAACTTAAAAGGGGATCATTGGTTTGGGGGAGGGGGGGTTGTTAGGTTGGGGGGGTGGGACAGTGCATGGGTCTGGCTCAGGGAAGGTTGCTGGTGGTTTGGGGGGAAGAAGGGGGTTGGGGTGGGTCTGGGGGGTTGGAGTGTGTGCATGGTGGGGGGGGGGAGGGAGATGTGGAGAGAGCCAGATAGGTTTGTCCCACCAGAGCTGGATCTGTTTATGCTCTCCAAAGGGCAGGGGAGACCCATCAGTACCAGCCCAGTGCTTCTTTCTCCTCTGCAGCTTACACCCAATGAGGGGTCATGGCCTCTCCCCCAGGGTGGTGAGGGTTGAAGTGGGTGGTGTGCATGCTAATGTGAAGAAATGCCCATGTAAAGAAATGGGCAGATGTACAGATCCTTCAAAGGCTCAAACTCACAATAGCTGTGTGGGAGCTGTACTACACACTTGATTGGCAAGGGCTTATGTATTTCGTTATCTAGTCAACTTGGCAAAAAGTTAATCTTGTTTGGAGCTGTCTGCAGCACTGCTGTCAGCCATTCTGCCCTTCCAAGCTCCTTCTGTGTACTTGAGCATGGAGCGTGCCACCATGTCTTGTGTCCAGGGATCTCCCTTGTGCTGGGACTGGGCTCAGAGGAACTGGGATGTATGAGAAACCCTAGCCCTGATAGATGTTCGGATGAGGGAAGATGTGCAGGAACTGGCAGCCGATGCATTTTCCAGGATGGATGGCTTTTAGCTCTTGAGCTATTATATGCAGCATGTGGGTCATTGTGTGGCCAGGCCAGAGTGCTGGGAGAGGGTAGGGGAGCTGGGATTCTGGGTGTTAGGGCCTGCTAGTAGGGATGGGCAAACAGAACACCGTTTGGATGTTTGGACATTAGGTCGTTTGGTTCAAAATCCGAGTTTTGGTTCGGGTCTTCGGTTTGGCGGAATTTGGTTCAGCTGAAAAAGTGCTATTGGTACCGAACTCCGCCGAACCGAAGACCATTGACAGGGTGGCTCCGAGACGCCCTCTGCCTCGGTCTCATCACCGCAGGGCCCCTTGGTTTACCAAGAGGCTGCAGTGTATGAAACAAGTAGGCAGGAGACTGGAGTGACACTGGCATCGGACTCGATCTGACTCCGACCAACTTCTCCATAGGGCCCATTTGCGGTCCTATGTTGAGGCTGTGAGGACAGCAAGGAAGGAGTTCCTTGCTGTCCTCATAGCATCTGTGAAGTCATGCCTGGCGGAGCTGTTTCGGGTGGTGCGGGGGCTGGTCAGTCCGGCCTCCCTCTGCCTGGACAGGGACTTGTCCCAGGCCAGCTGTGAGGAGTTTGTCACCTACTTCACAGACAAGATCACCCGGATTCAGAGCGACTTTGATGCTGGATTAGGGGCAGTAGGGGGAGAGCACGAGGTGATGGAGGCCCCGTCTGGTCCAGCTTTGTGGGGGGAGTTTCAGGAAGTGATGCCGGCCAATGCAGTGGATGTCTTGGGGTCTGTGAGGGACACCTGTTGCGAACTTGATCCATGCCATGGTCGGTGAAAGCCTCCAGGGAGACATTGGGGACGGTGCTGGCGAGAGTAGTGAATGTGTTCTTGTGGCAGGGGAGGTTGTCGCCCAGCCACAAGGAGGCTGTGGTGTGCCCCCTGCTGAAGAAACCATCTTTGGACATGGATGCACT
>QEPC01000113.1:1880795-1899265 GCA_003113815.1 Sphenodon punctatus | reverse complement strand
TTATTATTATTATTATTATTATTATTATAAGCATTTATATAGCGCCAGCAATGTACCTGGTGCTTTACAAAGAATAAGCTAGACACGGTCCCTGCCTGAGAGCTTGCAATCTGGGATGGGTGTGTAGGGTAGGGTGGCCACCTTTTGCAGTCTCACCCCAAGACTCCCTTAGGCCAAAATGGGAGTCTCAGGATCAAAGTGCAAAAGTGGCAGCCCTAGGGTAGGGACTCTCTGCCACTCTCCAGCCCTTGCTGCACTCTGGGACTTGGTGCTGCTGCTGCCTGAGTTGCAAGAAAGGTGCTGACTCACAGAGTGTGGCCATGCACCTCTCCCAGGGCACTATGATCTGCTAAACACTTGCAAAAGTCCTTGCTCCCTGCTACAGTCAGCAGGATTGAGTCACAGTCTACTTGCCCCTTGGACCTGGAGTCAGCAACCTCGTCCCTGCTTAGGAAAGTGGGTCACAGCTGCTGCCACTGCCTCTGACAGGCCAGTTACTGGCACCCTCAGTACTACAGGAAAACAGGCCCTTCTCTCCCCATCCAACCTGGTTGTTTCACCATGTTCAGCCTCCTCCTGTGTTTGGGAGCACTGCTTACCTTCTTACCTACCCAGTAGTGATTCCTGAAAACCCTCCAACATTTGACACAGAAAAATAGGTAAACGTCAGGCCACCCCTAATTTGCATAAATCTGCATGGAGTTTGTAATACCCACTGAGTCTGACTAACCTTGGGGCTGAGCTGGGTGGGAAAATGTCTAGGTGAGAGGCTCTGTGTACATGTTTCTATGTGCAGGAGTGGTGGTTCAAGTTATAAGTCAGCCTATTAAAAAGTCATCAACATTCTCCAATAGGTGCATTGACTCTGGCTCTCAAGTTTTAGTTCTAAAGTCACTCAGAGGGTCACAAATGGAAGCAGTGAAGCACGCGTCGCCAAAGAATCATCTCTCACAAACTCTTTCACACCCCTTCTAACTTCTTTAGTTTTCATCTTGGTCCCAGGCACACAGCTCCCTCCTGCCTGACTAGTACTTTTCTTTGTTCCTTGATAGATGTTTAAATTAGAAAAGATGCCCCACCCCCAGCAATGAATAACCATAACAGCAGCCAGGGCTGGTAACTTAGGCGAGAGAGTCCCAGCTCGTTCTCAAGGTGGATTAATGAGGTGTTAATTATTATTATTATTATTATTATTATTATTATTATTATTAACAAACATTTATATAGCGCCAGCAGTGTACCTGGCACTTTACAAAGTAATAAAATAGACACGGTCCCTGCCCCTAGGGCTTACAATCTGAGAGACAGGAGCTGGGGGAGAGACTTAGGAAGGGGAACAGAGGGAGAGACAAGGGGTCTAACATTCATGAAGATGCGAGGTCTCAAGTGCACGTACTTGGCTTGGTTACGATGAGAATGACAGCAGGCAGGTCCATGTTGCAAGGATAAGGGTAAACCGATCGTAGGTATAGGAATAGTGGCTCAGCAGGATAAAGAGTCAGACAGAGCAGAGCGAAAGAGGTGAGTTTTAAGGAGAGATTTGAAGGTATGAAGGGAGGGGGCAAGGCGGATGTGGACAGGGAGGGAGTTCCAGGCATGGGGGGCAGCAAGTGAGAAGGGACGAAGGCGCTTAGGGGAGCAGGGAAGGCGTGGAAGGGTGAGAGAAGGGACAGAGGAGGAGCGAAGTGCACGGGCTGGAGTATGGAGGGCGATAAGTGCAGAGAGGTAGGGGGGAGCAAGGTTGTGAAGAGCTTTATAGGTGAAGACTAGGAGCTTGTGCAGGATTCGTTCAGGAAGGGGAAGCCAGTGAAGCGAAGAGAGGAGGGGCTGCACATGGTCGAAGCGACTGGCGAGGTAGATGACCCTGGCAGCAGAGTTTTGGACAGAGATGAGGGGAGAAAGGTGAGACCGGGGAAGGCCAGTGAGAAGGAGGTTACAGTAATCGAGGCGAGAGATGACCAGAGCATGAACAAGAGTTTTGGCAGACGAGACAGAGAGAAAAGGGCGAATCTTAGCAATGTTATGGAGGGAGAAGCGACAGGATTTAGCAACAGAGTCAATGTAGGGTTTAAAAGAAAGGGGTGAGTCAAAGATGAAGCCTAGGCTACGGGCTTGGGGGACAGGCAGGATGGTGACTCCATCAATAGTTATTGACAGTGAGGAAGGAGAGGAAGGATGAGGGGGGAAGATAAGGAGTTCAGTTTTAGCCATGTTGAGTTTGAGTTGACGTTGAGACATCCAGGTAGAGATGTCAGAGAGACAGTTGATGAGACGAGCTTGAACAGAGGGAGAGAGAGAGGGAGTAGAGAGATAGAGTTGAGTGTCATCAGCATAGAGGTGGTATTGGAAGCCATGGGAGGCAATGAGTTTGCCTAAGGATGAGGTATAGATCGAGAAGAGGAGAGGGCCAAGAACAGAGCCTTGAGGAACACCAACTGAGAGGGGGAAGGAGGAGGAGGCGGAGTTGGAGAGAGACACATTAAAGGAGCGGTCAGAGAGGTAGGAGGAGAACCAGTTATGGACAGAGCCACAAAAGCCAAGGGAGTGAAGGGAATCCAGCAAGAGTGAGTGGTCAACAGTATCGAAGGCAGCAGAGAGATCAAGGAGGACAAGAATGGAATAGAGACGTTTAGATTTAGCCACCAGAAGATCGTTGGTGATCTTAGCGAGAGCAGTTTCAGTAGAATGAAGGGGGCGGAAGCCAGATTGGAGGGGGTCAAGGGAGGAGTTGGAGGATAGGAAGTCAAGGCAGCGGGAGTAGACAACACGTTCAAGCAGCTTGGAAGCAAAAGGAAGGAGTGAGACAGGACGATAGCTAGAAGGGTCAGAGGGGTCAAGAGTGGACTTTTTGAGAATAGGAGAGACTGTGGCATGTTTGAAGGCAGAAGGGAAAGAGCCAGTAGAGAGGGAGAGGTTGATGATGTGCAGGAAGGAAGGGGCGACAGTGGGAGTAATGGAGGTGAGGAGGCGGGAAGGAATGGGATCAAGGGGGCAAGTGGAAGGGTTGGAGGAGGAGAGCAGAGAGGAGATTTCCTTAAGGGAGGCAGGGGAGAAGGAGGACATGAGAGAAGGAGGGGGAGGAGGGAGAGGGGTGGGAGTGGGAAGAGAGGAGTGGGAAGCGATGTCGAGGCGGATCTTGTCTATCTTGGAGGTGAAGAAGGAGGCAAGATCCTGAGCAGAAAGGGAAGAAGGAGGGGGAGGACAGGGAGGCTTGAGGAGGGAGTCAAAGGTAGAGAACAGGCGGCGAGGGTCCCGAGAACAGGACTCAATGCGGGAGGCATAGTAGTGTTGTCTAGCAAGGGAGATAGCAGAAGTAAGGGTGGAGAGACAGAATTTGAAGTGAAGGAAGTCAGCGTGAGAATGGGATTTGCGCCAGAGTCGTTCAGCAGCACGAGTGCAAGAACGGAGGTGGCGGATACTAGGGGTGAGCCAAGGACGGGGGTTGTGGGAGAAGGCAGGGCGGGAAGAGAGAGGGGCATGGGAGTCAAGTGTGGAGGAGAGAGAGGCGTTGAGAGCAGAGACAGCGGAGTCAGGGGAGGAGGAAGAGAAGACTGTAGGAAGAAGGGGAGAGAGAGAGGAGGCAAAGTCCAGGGGATCAATAGCTTGAAGGTCACGGAAGGGGCGTAGAGAAGGGGAAGAGGAGGGGGGACAGTGGGAAATGTTGAAAGAGGCAAGGAAGTGGTCTGATATAGGATGAGGATCGAAGGAGAGATCAGCGACAGAGCAGTTTCTAGAGAGGACAAGATCAAGAGAATGGCCATTAGTATGGGTGGGGGAGTTGGTCCAAAGGTGGAGGTTGAAGGAGGAGGCTAGGGAGAGGAAGCGAGAGACTGAGGGCTGAGATGGGTCATCAACATGAATGTTGAAGTCACCAAGGATGAGAGTGGGGATATCAACAGAGAGGAAGAAAGTGAGCCAGGACTCAAAGTCAGAAAGAAAGGAGGAGAGAGGACCAGGGGGACGGTAGATGACAGCAACACGTAGATGGAGGGGGGAGTAGAGGCGCACGGAGTGAGCCTCAAAGGTATGGAAGGAGAGAGAGGGGGGAGGAGAAATTGGTTGGAACTGACAGGATTTAGCAAGAAGGAGGCCCACCCCACCACCCCGTCCTTCAGGGCGGGGTTGGTGAGAGAAGGAGAGACCCCCACAGGAGAGGGTAGCAGGCGTGACAGAGTCCGAGGGAGTGATCCAAGTTTCAGTAAGGGCAAGGAGCTGGAGGGAGCGAGAGAGGAAAAGATCATGGATATAGGGAGCTTTACTGATAGATGAGCGACAGTTCCAGAGGGAGCAGAAAAATGGTAGTTGATGAGGGGGGAGGCAAGGAATAGGGATAAGATTGGGAGAAGGGGAGCGTCGTGGTAGGCTAGAGACAGGAGGAATAGGGATAAGATTGGGAGAAGGGGAGCATCGAGGAAGGCTAGAGACAGGAGTGGAAGGGGAGCAATGAGAGAAAGTAGCCAAGGGAGCAAAGGATGTATGGGGGAGGTTAGAGAGTGGTGATCGGTTGGGGGGAGGAAGAAGCTGGGAGGAGAAAAGTAGAGGAAGAAAAAGATGGACAGGAAGAGGAGAAGGAGAGGAGGGAAAGAAAAGGCGAGAAAATAGGGCAGACATGTTAGTGAGTAAGATAGGAGGGGGAAGTACAGTAGAAAAGAAATGGAGAAAAGTACGGCGCGCGCTTTTCGGCCCGCTGGTCGGTGGAGCTTGGAGCGGCAGGAAGGCCAAGCCCCAGGAGAGTCGTGGTGTCCTCGAGCGATGACAGCCGAGGACTGTTAATGACCCCCTTTGTCTGCTGAACCCAGTACAAGCTTTACACCACGGGGAGCCTGGTACAAAGTAAAAAGCCTATTAGTGTACTAGGCCAGCCAAAAAAGTATTGTTGGAGAGGATGCTCCTGCTGTGAGTCTGCTGCTTAATCTGTCAGTCTGGCTTTCGTCCTGAGTACAGCACCGAGACTACACTTTGGCACTGGTCAACGATTTTCACCATGAGATTGACAGGGGATATTGTACCCTGTTGATCCTTTCAGATCTGATACGGTTGATCATGAGGTGTTGTTGACACGGCTGTGGGACCTGGCAGGGGTTTGCAGGATGACTCTAGAGAGATTTCAGTAAGTGGTGATTGTTCTTCCTTCCCCATGTCCATCCTGTCTCCCCCCCTGTTCAACTTGTATCTAATGACCCTGGGCGAGATTGTGTGTAGATTTGGGGTGCGTTGTCTTCAATATGCGAATGACACCCAAATCTACTGATCTTTTTCATCCGACCCAGGCCCTGCGGTCTCGGTGCTTACCCAGTGCCTGGCTGCTCTTTGGGACTGGATGCGGGTGAGCCGTCTGATGCTGAATCCAGACAAAACTGAGGTGATGATGGCTGGCCGGGCCTGTGGCCTGGGGGGTCCCGGCCCCCCTCGCTACTCAGGCGTGTAGCCTTGAGGTGCTCCTGGATCCTCTGCTGCTCCTGGATTGTCAGGTTGCAGCTGTGGCCACGAGTGCCTTTCACCGACTCCATCTGCTGAGAAGGCTGCGTCCCTTCCTTGTTAATGTGGATCTGGCCACTGTCATCCCTGCCTTCACCCCCTCGAGGCTGGACGACTGCAACGCGCTCAATGTGGGGCTGCTCTTGAAGACCGTTCAGGGGCTGCAGCTGGTGCGGAATGTGGCGGCTCGGCTCTTGATGGGGGCGGGTTGCCAGGAGAGCATCACGCCTGCACTTCGGAATCGGCACTGGCTGCCGATAGCGTTCCGGGCACAAACCAAGGGGCTGGTTTTGACCTTTAAAGCCCTAAACGGCCTGGGGCCCCACATATCTGAAGGACCATCTTTCTTCTTATGCTCCGTAGCGGCCCTTAAAATCTGCCGAGGGGGCCGTCTTGCAGTTTCCATCACTGGCCCAGTTTCATATGACTCGGGCCCGCAGAGAGACATTCCTGGTGGCGGGCCCACAGCTTTGGAATTCCCAGCCCTTAGAGGCTCGCCTCAGCCCTAGTTTGAATGACGTCTGGAGGCAGCACAAGACCTTTTTATTTGACCAGACATTCAATGGACAGGGATAGATTTTTGGGGGGTGGGGGGGTGATGGCGTGTTTTTAGTTTTGTGGGGGTTTATTTTATATTTTATATTTTATGTATTTATTGTCAGTTGCCCTGAGCCTTCGGGGATAGCGCGGGATATAAATCAAGCTGGTACTTCCAGGGAGGGTCAACCTTGCACTTCCTAGTTCTCGCCCCATGCCGAGCCCAGCTCCACTCACGGTCATTGGACTCCATGGTTGGGGTCGATCAGCTTTGTGCTCTCCCAGGATCAATGCCCAGAAGCAAGAGGAAGCCAACTGGGTCCGGAGAGTGGGGAATAGCGGCTAGGGCTGCGGAAATCAATATTTTGGGGCCTCTGGGGAAGCATCCCTCCCTCGGTAAGGTTGGGAGACTTGAAATCCAGCCTGCCGGATCACTCTGCTGCTTTTCCTGCTGTACTTCTCAGCTGGCACAAGGGGCAGGGAAATGGCTGCAGCTTGGACCATTTATTTAATTTATTTATTATATTTTTTATCCTGCCCTTCTCAGGGCAGCGAACAACAATATAAAATACAGTAAAATACATTATAATCCTCTAAAAAACACATCATTCCAGTCGCCTCTCTGAATCCCCCTCCCCAATCCCCTTCCACCAATCCCTATTCCCACCTGCCAAACAAAAAGGTCTTGCATCTTCTCTGGGAGGCGAATAAGTTCGGGCTCAGGTTGCACCTCCAAGAGGAGGGAGTTCCATAACTGGGGGCAACCACTCAGAACGCCTCCCTGTGCCCCCTTGTAACACATTTATGGGCAGTTGGCACTTGCAAGAGGGCACCCTCATCTGACCTCAGAGGCCACCCTAGACAAGACACAGGGGTAGAGGCTGTTTGTCAGATCCCTGGGGCCCAGGCTGGTTAGGGCTTTCTAGGTCAGAACCAGCACCCTGAATTGAGCCTGGAAAGCTATCGGCAGCCAGTGCAGCCTGGAAAGCACCGGTGTAACGGAAGGGAAAGGAAAAGCACAGCTGCCCTCATGTCACCAGGATTCTGGGGTGCTCCTCTATCTGGCAGTCCAGCCACGACCCAATTTCCCTCCTTGTGGGCCTTCTGGGCACCCCACTCCTTTCCCAAATGTGCCAGCAGGCAAAGGGTCAATCCTTGGTTCCCTGTGTCTTAGCAGCTCCCGTAAGTAGGTCGGGCTCACACTTCACCTCTGAGTTCGGGGAAGGGGGGGGGGGCAGAGGGGAGGGCAAGCCAACAGCAGCTACAACTAGGGCAAGCAGCAGTGAACACAGGGAGCAAGTCCAGGAAATCAACCCCAGGTAGAGAGGGCTTTGTGTAGGGAACTGGAGGATTTAAAAGAAGCCCCACAGGGTTACCAGACAGAACCAAATAAAAGAGAAGAGACACAGCAGCAGTGCCCTAGAATGGGGGTTGGTATCTGGGAACCCCAATGTCCTACAGGGCTGAGATCCAAGATCAGGCTCTCCTACACCTGGACTTGTCAGATCTTACAGTTTTGTCCCTACCCACATCTGCCTTGCCCCCTCCCTCCGCTCCTTCAAATCCCTCCTCAAGACCCACCTCTTCCTCGCCGTCTTTCCCAATGCCTGCTTGTTGTTCCCCATATACTTACTATCTGCCCTCCTCTGCAGACTGCTGCAACCAACCTGATAGTAACCAAGCCAAGCACACGCACCTGAGACTTCGCATCCGCTTGAATGTTTGTCTGTCTTCTCCCCTGTCTCTCCCACTGTCCCCCCTCCCTGTCTCCCCCTCCTTGACTTTTAGATTGTAAGCCACAGGCAGGGACCACATCTATTGTATGTTTCTGTACAGCACCAAGCTCATGACTGGTGCTATGTAAACGTTTATAATAAAATAACAATAATAATAATAAGCATCAGGATTTTAGGGTTAATTAAACTTGATTGTTGGGGGGCAATAAAATAGATAAGGCCCTTTACAATAGTCCATGTGTGAGGAAGCATTTCAAAGTAGAGGCCACTTTGAAAATTAGTACAAGTGCTCTGAGTGCGGCACAGAAGTTGGGGGCAGGTGAGTTTGAGGGGTGCACTCAGGAAGTACTGGTCCAGGTGAGGCTTTAGCCCCTATCCTGTGTGCAAGCCTTTAGTTCTGCTCCCTTACCCTGAGCTGCGTTTTTCAGTGTTTGACAGTAGGAACTGGATCCAGGAACTCGGAAAAAGCCAAATAGAAATTAGCCCTGGGCTGCATTTGCCCTTCAGGCCTGAGCTTCCCTAACCCTGTAATAGTCTAGTGTAGGAGAAAGTGACTGGATCATTCTCTGGGCAGGGCTAAGGCCCCCATGTGTCACCAGGCCACCTGTGAAACAGGGACCCTCTCATGGCACCTGCCCCTTGTGGGGTGTGTGTGTGTCCAGGTAATCTCTGCCCAGCTGGCTCTGTTCCAGTGGCAGTGCTGGTTGCTCAGATGGACTGTACCAGACAGGAGCTGTAGCCCTGGATCACTGGGATGTGACGTGAGGGACAACACTTCCTAGTAGCTATGCCTTGAGGTAGTGAGGAAAGTAACTGTGTGTAACCACACTGTGGACACACATTCCCTCAGTCCCTCTCCTCCAGCAAACCCACAACCCTTTGTTGAGGATCACCTTTTACTACCATGCACCAAGAGCACGAAGCATGAAATAACCTGCACCGTAGCACATACGTGTGTGCGTGTGCACATGTGTGTGTGTGTGTGTGTGTGTGTGTGTGCAAGCAAACACAGTAGTCAGGTTATTGGACCCACTCCGGTTGGGAGTGGGATGCAAGCTTTCAGACCTCACAGGGTCCTTCCTCAGGCAAGTCTAGGGTTACAAAATGAACAAAGTCAAACCATGGGTCTCGAGAGTGATGGGGGATGGGCCCATTGAACTCAGAGGGAGGGGAGAGGAGGGGAGGACAATAGCAAAGGGGAAATGTAACAAAGTAGTCGCTATTGATAGTAAATAACTACAAGTGACCTGTCACTGTGCACAGTGTTTACAAATTATTGTAATAGTTAAAGAAACAGAGCAAAGCAGAGGTATAAAGAGTGGGGTGAGATAAAGGGCAGGGGTCCATTGTTCTTAGAGGGAAAGGAGAGCTCGAGATAGGGAGGAGACTGCAAAGAAAAAGGAGAAATACAAGCTATTGATCGTAAAAAAAAATGTAGGCCACTTTCAGACCTCTCCCCCCCCAGCGCATATTTTGGCTGCGGGAGGGAATGTGCATGTCAGGATCGGCGCAGGGTTTGGCTGGTCTGAACCCCGCACCCCCCCACTCCTGTGCTGCTTTGCCGGCAAACACACGCAGAGATACAGAGCAAGATTTCCTGTTCTGTATCTCTGTGTGTTTGCGCCAGCAAAGTCGCACGTGGGGGGTGGACTTTCAGACCAGCCAAACCCCGTGCCGATCCTGATGTGCACATTCCCTCCCACAGCCAAAATATGTGTGTGTGGGGGCGCTCCCTTCCAGAAGAATAGCCATGGTAGACGATAGTTCCAAAACAGGGGGGAAAACATGGAGTCTTGTGGCACCTTAAAGACTAATGAAAATCTCTTTATTTCAGCATGAGCTTTCGTCAGCAAGAGCCAAGTTCCTCAGATGCAAGAAGTGGCCTGCAAGATGCAAGACCA
Source organism: Sphenodon punctatus (assembly GCA_003113815.1). NCBI lineage: Eukaryota > Metazoa > Chordata > Lepidosauria > Sphenodontia > Sphenodontidae > Sphenodon > Sphenodon punctatus. The sequence goes on along the minus strand of QEPC01000113.1, from coordinate 1,889,613 downwards.
CAGGTTTCCCACCCTGTGCTCTGCCGTGCTACTCCCGGACACAATCCCCAGCCTGCACTCTGCTGCATTAACATGATACTCTAGAAGGAAGTGGCTGCATTTTGGTACGAAGGCCCATCACATGGGACACCCAGTCTAAGGGAAGGCCAGGGATCTAGAAGCCTGCAAAATGCTTCCTGGGTTCTGGGTTAGTCCTGTTGCAACTGAGGCCATGTCTACAGGGTTAGACATACAAACCTTCTAGGTGGAATGTCGCAGCTGTCTGCTAGCACTGCTGGGTAGAAAGTGAAGGGCAATCCTGCATCCAACCAAGAGAATGTAATTTGAGCAAATTGGTAGAAATTGGTCAGGAAAACAAAAGTAACACCCAAACCTTATTGAAAAAAACTAGGAGGTCTGGAGTCCCCATGGGGAGTCGACCCTCTTATTTTACTTTATTGCCTGAGCTCAGTTAGAGGAACGTGTGGTTGGTGGATTGAAATAGTCCTCCCCAAACTCCATGCAATCCCCCCAACAAAAGGCTGCCCCCACTATCCAGATGTAGAGCATCATGTCTGCAACCAGTATCACCCCCGCCCCCACTATGGGCCTGATGCAGAGGACTGACTCTCCCTTCTCTCTGTCCTCACAACCACCTGAGATCTGATCCCAAGACCTGCTCCAATCCACTTTCATGGACAACCAAAAGAGAATCCCCCCTGGCTACAGGTGTTTTTAAACATTATCCCCCTCCATGTTCTGGATTGGTAACACAGGTGATACTGAACATGTCGAGGAGTGTACACAAAGCATCTTCTGGTTACCCAGGAGCTGCTGGGGTGGAGCGAGGACTGCTCCTGCCACCACTCCTCACCCGTTCCCTGAACTGGGGACTCTTCTGCCACCAAGGGAAGAGTGGGGAGCAACAGCAGGAGCAGGGATGCTGCTCCCCTAGATCAGGAGTTTCTCCTGCTGCTCCAAGCCCCAGGGAGCAACAGCGGCTCTCCCACAGGAACTGAGGCCGGGGTAAAGCAGGAGGCCGGGGGTAAGTGGGGCAAGGGCATAGCTACCATTGGACAAAGAGGGACATTTGTCCCAGGACCCGTACTGGCTGGGGGCCCAGTCTCCAAGGTAGCTAAGCCACCCTCCCCCACTCCCCCTTTTTTCTTTTTTTAAATTGCCACCTGAGCTGGCTGGGGGCCCTTCCAGCTGCTGCGTGGCCCCCCTCCCTGCCCGTGGTTATTGTGTCTGACACAATGTTGCAACTGCAGGCAGGGAGGGGCCCCATGCAGCAATCTGCGTCAGGTAGGGTGGCTAGACCTCCCCTTTCAAAGAGGGCACTTATGAAAAATACACGGTGCAGGGCTGCGCTGGCAGCACTGTAGCCCTGCAACATGTTTTTCATAAGCGTCCTCTTTTAAAGGGGAGGTCTGGCCACCCTAGCATCGGGTCAGGCCACACTCACAAGCCTCGCAGCTCAGCGAAGGAGGAGTCCTCCCCTCCAGTCCAAACCCAGTCCAGGCAGGGCTGGCTCAAGGGAGGCGCAGCCTGGGTGGGAAGGCGCCCGGCGGCAGCTCCACTCAGTAAGGGAACCGTCACCGGGCACCTTCTTGCTGGCGCTTCCCGCATCGAGCCGGCCCAGCCCAGCCCGCCCATCCAGCCCCCGGGCTCCAGGACTGGCTGGGTGGGCTAGGGCAGCAATGGGCCCAGCAGCAGCCCCCAGCAGCCGCCGCAGACTGCAGAGAGCAAGTACGTCCCGAGCAGCAGCAGCCCAGCACCCCTAGGCCGGCCGACGGCTTAAGAGGGGAGGGGCCCATGGCCATTTCTTGTCCCTGGGCCCCTGGAGTGGGGAGTGGGTTTACATAACAAAGAGACTGTTGTTCTACAGTCTCCTCATTGTTATGGAACTACCTGCCAGCGCCCCCAGACCCTGTCCAGTCACAGCCTGGCCCCTCTGTCCCAGACACTCCAATCCCCAGCAGCTGCCATGGATCGGCCACTGCTCCTGCTGTTCTGGTCTTCCTGGGACAGGTGAGGTGAGGAGAGCAGAGGAAAGGCTTGCTGCTGCTATACTCGCCCGGATTGTCCCTGACTGTTCACCACTGCTAGGTACTCGTGCTTGTCTGTTACGCCCGCCCCCCGCCCCCAGGAGCTGACATGTGGCTGCAAAATTAGGGTTTGATTTATACATTATGCTGGGTGTTTCCATTGTAAAACATGTAAACACACCCTGTAATGAACTGGGCTCTGCTGACCCTTCCCCCCAGCCCTGGGTGATCCGGGTAGTTCCTTTGTGGGTACAATGCTCCCCTTATGCTGGAGCCCCCTGCCTAAACCTCTACCAGACTGTAAGAGAGACCACACCAAACATGGGCTCTGGAAGCACTTTAGTACAGGATGCTGCTACACAAAGCAGTGTAGGAGCGCAGGCTGATGGACTCCAGTACTCCAGATGCTGATGCATCTGCCCCGCCACCCTAGTCTTCATCCGTAGCTGTAGGGGCTGTTGGGGTTCACAGGGGATGAATCCTGGCGTCCTGACTGGCCCATCAGCTGCCAAAGCCGGTGGCTGAGGTTCTGCACTTGGCAGGTGCCCAGGACACAACCCACGCGCATCAGCTGGACGTGGTGGAGACGCACGGCGGCATGGCGCTTCCCACGCTTAGGGCCAGTCAGGGAGCGTGGGGCAGGAGAGCCACTGCAGGGCGGGTGGGAGCACAGTCTGTATTCGGAGACGGCAGGGAGTGGGGACTGAGTGGCTGCCTTCACAGTGGGCTGCTCCAGAGTCAAAGGCCACTCCACATCAGTAGAAAGAGGCAGCTCCATTGTCCTCTTCCTCTGGTACCGGACCCACAGTGGTGTTGGAGGGCGTCTGTCTGAAGGCTGTCTGCAAGGGAAGAGCACAGAGGTCAGGCCTATCCATGTTCCAGGGGGGGATACCACAGAAGCCAGGGTTCAAATCCTGCCCTAGCGAGGAACTCTCTCAGTGGCCTTGGGAGAGTCACAACCTCAGCCTCAGTTCCCCATCCGTGAAATAGGAATGTGTGCATCTGTCTGTCCTCGTATTCCCCCAGCCCTCACCCTTGTCTACCTTAGATTGCAAGCTCAGCAGGCAGGGACCTGTCTCTAATAACAATTGTAAAGTGCCAGGTACATTGCTGGCACTATAATAAATAAATAAAAAGTTACAGTATTGACTAGCCAAGCAAGGAGAGAGAATGAATGGCTGTACGAGGAGGGGCAAATGAGGGTATACACAAAGAGGAATTACACAGAAATGTGAATGCAACTGGGAGGGAAGAGGAGAATTAGAAGAAAAAAGAAGTGCAAGTCAGTGAGAGAAGGGGCATGTGACTGTTCACCAGGGCTGGGAATGGGTGAGTGTGAGCGGGGCTGGCACACGCAGCGAGGATGTTCACCAGGGCTGGGAATGGGTGAGCGTGAGCGGGGCTGGCACACGCAGCGAGGATGTTCACCAGGGCTGGGAATGGGTGAGCGTGAGCGGGGCTGGCACACGCAGCGAGGATGTTCACCAGGGCTGGGAATGGGTGAGCGTGAGCGGGGCTGGCACACGCAGCGAGGATGTTCACCAGGGCTGGGAATGGGTGAGCGTGAGCGGGGCTGGCACACGCAGCGAGGATGTTCACCAGGGCTGGGAATGGGTGAGCGTGAGCGGGGCTGGCACACGCAGCGAGGATGTTCACCAGGGCTGGGAATGGGTGAGCGTGAGCGGGGCTGGCACACGCAGCGAGGATGTTCACCAGGGCTGGGAATGGGTGAGCGTGAGCGGGGCTGGCACACGCAGCGAGGATGTTCACCAGGGCTGGGGATGGGTGAGCGTGAGCGGGGCTGGCACACGCAGCGAGGATGTTCACCAGGGCTGGGGATGGGTGAGTGTGAGCGGGGCTGGCACACGCAGCGAGGATGTTCACCAGGGCTGGGGATGGGTGAGCGTGAGCGGGGCTGGCACACGCAGCGAGGATGTTCACCAGGGCTGGGAATGGGTAATATACCAAAGTCTCTTCCTCTACGTCTCTCTAGAGCTCCCGGAGGTGGGTGTGAGAGAGAAATAACCAATGGGATGAGCTGTGAGCATAGTGTTACATTCACCCACCCGCTCCTCCAAGGACTGAACCATAACGAACAGGATGGGGGGACACTCAGCTCCACGCCGCTCCCTCCCTATTGTGCCATTTGTGGCCCCCCCTCCCGTGAGAGAGAGAGAGAGAGAGAGAGGGGCCATGTGGGTGCAGCCTGGCCCAGGGCAATTCCCCTGTGGAAGTGAAGTTGGCTGCAGCCGCCATCCCCTCAGCTTCCCAGGAAGCTACGTTTCCCAGGCAGGCAGCAGCAGCAGGCGCATTGATGCACAAGGAGCTATGGGTCTGCTCTCCCATTGGTTAAGGAACGGCCCTCTCCTGCATAGCTGAGATGGAAGCAAGAACTGTAGCTACCTGCCCCACACTCCCCCTCTTAGCTCACACAGAGCACGCAACTACAAACATTTGCACGCACACGCGTGCAGGGTGTTAACAGAGGCTGCTGTCATCCGAATTCATTCTGGGCAGCCCCCATGCAGGGGTTTTGCGTGTAGAGCCTAACGAACAGACAACCCCTGCGTGTCTTGTGGGTTCAGGCAGCCCCCACTGAGCCCCTACTCGCAGCCCAATAAAGGGGCAGGCGCTCTTCCCCACTGCACTCTGCTCAGCGAATTTAATGTATACCATTTTCTCAACATCGAGCGCCTCTAGTGAAAATGGAAAACTATCCATCTTTGCATGTTGTCAACCAGCTGGTTTCTCACATCCGTGGCTCGCAGCGATGCATGGGCAGGTAGCTGCACACAGGTCTTTTGGAGTCTGTTTGCATAAACCCCTCAGTTAAACATGCCCCCCCGTCCTCTTCTGCATCACTATATGGTTAAGGTTGAAAGCATTCCTATGCACGAGGGTGCTCTGCATTTCTTTGAGTGGCCAAACCTTGTATAGGGCAAGAAGCTCTCCTTCAGTTGGATCACCTTCCCTGTACCACGAGTCACTTGTTTCCCCCAAGAGGTTCAGCTCCACCATCAAAACAAGGCACTCCCAGTGGCCTCGCCGGTATCTGCTTGCTGTCATCAGGGCAGCGATGAGGAAAACGTCCAGCCTCCATTAGTGACTTCCCTCTGGCAGCGCACAGACATCCAGAAGCATCATGGTCTCAAGTGCATCCCACTCCCTCATCTCGTCCAGGGCTCACGCTCTTCCATTCTGCTGAACTTGGAACTGCAGCAAGGTTGCACGGTTCTGCACTCCATCATGCCTTTGTAGAACCCCACTGTGCACATGGACCACTCTGAGTGCATAGGCCGCCTCGGACAATGGGTCTGACAGCTCTCTGCACATCAGCAAAGGCAGGTACTCCACCCTAACCCTACTTCTCTGGGCCCCTTTTGGGGCAGCCACAGCACCCACAGATCAAAACCAACGCCAACTGGCTTTCCCCAGCAAACAACTGACAGAAATAGCTTTCTATGGTTGTCATAAGGAGACACTGGGCTACATGGAGACTACAGGTCGAACAAATATGTAAAGATAAAGGTTAAAATGTATGTAATGTGAAAGCTGAGAACTAGAAATTCTTCATGCAATGGAGAAATTCAGTCATGCTGAGGGTGTATTCAGAAACAGCCTAAACACCTCTGCAGACACATAGACCATTGAGTTCCAAATGGATTTCTTCCTGTGGACGTAACTGAAAGCACAGAGTCACCTGGCGGGAAAATCAAACCAAAGGACCCTGGAATGGTACTTAAGGGGGAACCCAAGACAAAAAGAATCTCTCAGTTGGTTGAGATCAACTTGTTCAGCTTCATCTGCATCATCACATCTTACCAGCGAGAGAAGGGCTGCACCAAAGGACTATGAAGTAAGGACTCATGGAAACTCTAAAGACTTGTACCCAGCCAAGCTTTCCATCGCTGGCCGTGACATGAACTGAAATACCCTTGGACCTGGATTAGGGTAAGAGCCTAAATCAGGAGAATCCAAGTACAGAAAGGGATGCGTTATTGGTTGTGTTATTTTGATTTCTGCACTCTCGAGTATAATCTTGTACTGCAGCTTATTCATGATTTATTAATTGAACTTTTTACTGAACTTCGTATGGGCCAGTGGAATTGCTAATCCTAACATTGGCGGGACACAGTTTTGGGTTAATTCTGTGTTTACAAACACAGACGAACCTAGAGAGAAAGAGTCTGTGCTGGGAAACTCTGTGACTGAAAAGGTGACAAGAAAGAAGGTTCACCCACTGCAGGCTCAAATCAGTTCGAGAGAGAGAGAGAGGCGAGCTGGTCCAGTGAGAACTGCAAGCCAGGAAACTGAGTCATAACAAGCTAGAGTGGGGTACTGAGCCCCCAATCGCATGACAATGGCATTATGATGACCCTTCCTGCTGATTGCAAGCAAATATTGTTTCTTTCAAACAATAAGAAAACATATCTGTAGCTTTTAACCAATGGGCAGCTCTGCTCCCACATGCATTCCAAGCCCAGTGACCATCACTGCCTTGCAAATCCCCCCACCTACCCATTTCTGAACATTCACTGTCCCCACCCCCCACCCCAATTAAAAACCCCATGCTTCTGTGGGGCTAACATCTGTAACATTTTTAAATGAGTTGGAGGGTGCACAGACGTGCTTGAGATAGAAATGTCGATGCACTTCAATAGCCCCCCCGATTGGCCATGCCAGTGCACCAACACACACACACACACACACACACACAGCATAAGCTCTGCAAAAACTTTTTCACCGAATAGCAGCAAATACAGCTCACACACACTTGGCACGCAGCATGTCAAGGTGGGTCGCAGGGAGCACATGACACCAGTGCTCCGGACTCTGCACTGGCGGTCTATAAAGCACGGGGCCAGATTCAAGGTGCTGGTTTTAACCTTTAAAGCCCTTCATGGCCTGGGCCCTGCTTATCTGTGGGATCGCCTCACTCCCCATGTGCCCGTGCGACTCTTGAGATGCTCCGTGGGAGCCTTTTGGGAGGTCAGGCGGGTGGCCACCGATGTTAGATCTTTTTCGGTGGCCGCCCCTGTGCTGTGGAATTCGCTCCCGGAGGAGGCTCGGCTGGCTCCCACTCTCCTGCTGTTTCGGTGTGTATGTAAGACCTGGCTGTTCCATCAGGCTTTTGGTGAGGGGTAGGGGTGGAGGTTTCCCTGCATATTGTATTTTTAAATTGTTTTAATTTTTTTTTATTGTTTTATTGATTGTTTTTTGCCGCCCCAGGCTGCCCTAAGGGCAGGAGGGGTGGGATATAAATTTTAAATAAATAAAGTCCTGTGAGGAAACATGACCAATAGTGGCCAATAGTTGCTCACCCCACCCACAAGTGCAAGTACTTCCAACCCCCAGCACCAAAGTGGCTTATCACTATGCCATACTGCCCTTCTCCAAGCCCCGCCCACTCCCACAAACTTCCCTCCTTTCCCTGGAAGAAGCATGCAAGCCGTGGATTATGAAAACGTGAAGAACTTTATTTAACAAATAACTTTTAAACAACTTTTTTAATAATTTTAAATTACTTTAAATTATTCTTAAAACAATTTTTGAAAAATTATTTATTTCTTCTACCACCTGCCCCATTTGGGGGCATCTGGGTGCACTCACTTGGGTGGTGGGACTGGGGGGGGGGGGGACATTGTCCCCATCCTTCTCCCACAGCTCCACTTGTGGAGGAGTATTAGCAGGAGGCACGCTAGAATGACTGGCGCGGGGCTGGCATACCTGGACCAAGGGTTGCTGACAGGTGTGAGCCCAGTGCAGTAAAGGCTCAGATGCTTTCCTGGGGAGGGGGGTGGATTGCTAGGGAAACCAGGGCAGGCAGGTGCCACAGGGTGGGTGTGAACTACCGGTGGGAGGTGGGATACAGTGCCCATCTCGGAGGCTCGCAGTCGAAGCAGCAACAACATGCTTGAGCAGGAGGTTTTGGAGAAGAATGGACTGGGTCAGGCTGCTTGGAGTCTGTGCCTACATCTCACCCGCTCGATCATGCTGTCCGACCACTTGAACTGCTGCCAGAGGGGGCCCGGTGTCCGTCCTCCTACCAGCAGACCAGGCATGCCTTGGCGTTCTGCCACACCAGCTGCCTAGGCTTCCTGCTCATACCGCTAAATGGCATCCCCGATCTCATCTGCCCACTACTTGGTCTCCCCAAGCAGTTCCCTTGCCAAGCCTTCCCTGTGCCACCGGTTGCAGACCTACAGGTCCTGGTTCCACTGGACGCTTGTGCCTGGGCCTGTTGCGCTGGCAGACCAGTATCAGAACAAGGAAAGCCATTAGTTCAGACCACCCACATTCCTGTCCCAGTCTTTCAGCCCCCACCTGCCCAATTTACCAACCGCCCTTCCTGCCTGAAGGAAAGGGAGAAGGAGTACCTAGCCTACATATCTTCAGTGGGATCCCAGCGCCATGTGCTTCTCCTCACACAATCGTTGCAGGAGCAAAGAACATGCACTGATATCAAGCACCGCCGTTTCCCCCGCACCAGCCTGCCATGGTGCCTTCTTCCCACACACTTCCTGGGTCTACCACTACTGTCCAGTGGAGCTGTATGCCAGGGATTTGCCTGCTGCTCCTGGCCACTTGCCATTCCTCTTCCATCCCCTCCCTCATCCTCCGTACAGAAAGGGATGCGTTATTGGTTGTGTTATTTTGATTTCTGCACTCTCGAGTATAATCTTGTACTGCAGCTTATTCATGATTTATTAATTGAACTTTTTACTGAACTTCGTATGGGCCAGTGGAATTGCTAATCCTAACATTGGCGGGACACAGTTTTGGGTTAATTC